>NC_069461.1:20650676-20653909 GCF_026875155.1 Cherax quadricarinatus
TTGTGTTTTTTTTTTGTTAGTGTTGTTTTAGTGTATGTGTGTGTGTGTTTTTCTGCTTGTTCCGGGACTTCGAGACTAGAATTTTTTTTATTGATATTTATTGGTTTCTTATTGCTGGAGCAGAGTTATGCTGGTGGTGTACCGTCTTTATTGATGCTGGAGCAGAGTTATGCTGGTGGTGTACCGTCTTTATTGATGCTGGAGCAGAGTTATGCTGGTGGTATACCGTCTTTATTGATGCTGGAGCAGAGTTATGCTGGTGGTGTACCGTCTTTATTGATGCTGGAGCAGAGTTATGCTGGTGGTGTACCGTCTTTATTGATGCTGGAGCAGAGTTATGCTGGTGGTGTACCGTCTTTATTGATGCTGGAGCAAGTTATGCTGGTGGTGTAACCGTCTTTATTGATGCTGAGCAGAGTTATGCTGGTGGTGTACCGTCTTTATGATGCTGGAGCAGAGTTATGCTGGTGGTATACCGTCTTTATTAATGCTGGAGCAGAGTTATGCTGGTGTTGTACCGTCTTTATTAATGCTGGAGCAGAGTTATGCTGGTGGTGTACCGTCTTTATTGATGCTGGAGCAGAGTTATGCTGGTGTTGTACCGTCTTTATTAATGCTGGAGCAGAGTTATGCTGGTGCTGTACCGTCTTAATTAATGCTGGAGCAGAGTTATGCTGGTGTGTACCGTCTTTATTAATGCTGGAGCAGAGTTATGCCTGGTGGTTTTACCGTCTTTATTGATGCTGAGCAGAGTTATGCTGGTGTTGTACGTCTTTATTGATGCTGGAGCAAGTTTATGCTGGTGGTGTACCGTCTTTATTAATGCTGGAGCAGATTATGCTGGTGGTGTACCGCTTTATTGATGCTGGAGCAAATTAATGCTGGTGGTATACCGTCTTTATTAATGCTGGAGCAGAGTTATGCTGGTGTTGTACCGTCTTTATTAATGCTGGAGCAGAGTTATGCTGGTGTTGTACCGTCTTTATTAATGCTGGAGCATGTTATGTGGTGTTGTACCGTCTTTATTGATGCTGGAGCAGAGTTATGCTGGTGGTATACCGTCTTTATTGATGCTGGAGCAGAGTTATGCTGGTGGTATACCGTCTTTATTGATGCTGGAGCAGAGTTATGCTGGTGTTGTACCGTCTTTATTAATGCTGGAGCAGAGTTATGCTGGTGGTGTACCGTCTTTATTAATGCTGGAGCAGAGTTATGCTGGTGGTGTACCGTCTTTATTAATGCTGGAGCAGAGTTATGCTGGTGGTATACCGTCTTTATTGATGCTGGAGCAGAGTTATGCTGGTGTTGTACCGTCTTTAAGATTTAAGTGGTAAAGTGTTTAAAGTTGCCAGTGAATGTGGCATTCGTTCTCTCAACCTGTAATACCATTGATCAGATTTACAATGTTACACGTTACCGCGTGCGGTAACGTGTAACATTGTAACATGGTTAATAAATAAGTCACGTGTACAACACTTACTCATGCTTGAAGCTTGAGGGACTGACCACCTCCCTCCGAGGGTGCTGCGCTCATCTGTACTAGACTGAGGAAGTCTCCTGGGCAGGGCGAAACGTTTCGCCAATAAAAATAACCCACGTGTTGCACATGTGTCTTATTTACCATTCTTGCATTCTGCCACTCTGGTGAAGACATTCACACAGTCTATTACCCTGCTAGTGAAGACATTCACACAGTCTATTATCCTGCTAGTGAAGACATTCACACAGTCTATTACCCTGCTAGTGAAGACATTCACACAGTCTATTATCCTGCTAGTGAAGACATTCACACAGTCTATTACCCTGCTAGTGAAGACATTCACACAGTCTATTACCCTGCTAGTGAAGACATTCACACAGTCTATTACTCTGTGAGAACATTCATTCTATTTTTTCCCTCTGCAATTTTTTATGAGTAATTTTAAATTGTTGCTCCTTGTTCTCTGATAATGGCGCCGAGAATTCTCTCTTATCTAGTTCCTCGTAACTTTTAATGTTGCAATCATATCTCCTCATTTTTTTGTATCCTCCACCAAGAGTATTTTCAGTGTACTCAACTAGTTGTACTCACCTAGTTGAGGTTGCAGGGGTCGAGTCCGAGCTCCTGGCCCCGCCTCTTCACTGATCGCTACTAGGTCACTCTCCCTGAACCATGAGCTTCATCATACCTCTGCTTAAAGCTATGTATGGATCCTGCCTCCACTATATGGCTTCCCAAACTATTCCACTTATTGACTACTCTGTGGCTGAAAAAATACTTCCTAACATCCCTTTGATTTATCTGTGTCTTCAACTTCCAACTGTGTCTCCTTGTTGTTGTGTCCCATCTCTGGAACATCCTGTCTTTGTCCACCTTGTCAATTCCTCTCATTATTTTGTATGTCGTTATCATGTCCCCCCTATCTCTCCTGTCCTCCAGTGTCGTCAGGTTGATTTCCCTTAACCTCTCCTCGTAGGACATACCTCTTAACTCTGGGACTAGTCTTGTTGCAAACCTTTGCACTTTCTCTAGTTTCTTCACGTGCTTGGCTAGGTGTGGGTTCCAAACTGGTGCCGTATACTCCAATATGGGCCTAACGTACACGGTGTACAGGGTCCTGAACGATTCCTTATTAAGATGTCGTAATGCTGTTCTGAGGTTTGCTAGGCGCCCATATACTGCAGCAGTTATTTGGTTGATGTGCGCTTCAGGAGATGTGCCTGGTGTTATACTCATCCCAAGATCTTTTTCCTTGAGTGAGGTTTGTAGTCTCTGGGCCCCTAGACTGTACTCCGTCTGCGGTCTTCTTTGCCCTTCCCCAATCTTCATGACTTTGCACTTGGTGTGCACTGTGTGTGTGTGCGTGTGTGTGTGTGTGTGTGTGTGTGTGTGTGTGTATGTGTGTGTGTGTGTGTGTGTGTGTGTGTGTGTGTGTGTGTGTGTGTGTGTGTGTGTGTGTGTGTGTGTGTGTATGTGTGTTTTAGAGTCGGCTGAGCGAGAAGTCACACTTCGCACTTCTCCACAAGAGGGGTCAGAATTCAATTGAAGTTACACCTGGGAGTCAAGTTGAATTAATTTAGGAGGCCAGCACGGTGACATAACTGAGGTGGGAAACTTGCTGCCTCAGCTCCAACTCTCTCACAACTTTCAACTTCAGATACAACACGCTGTGACAGTTGCTACACTCTCACACATATCCACTGCTCTGCTCTCACTTCACCTGTCTAAAATCACCTAGTTTTAAAAGCCAATA
>NC_069461.1:20654409-20671909 GCF_026875155.1 Cherax quadricarinatus
TTTGGTTAGGTTAGGTTAGGTTAGGTTGGGTTTTGGGTTTAAAGGTTAGGTTAGGTTAGGTTAGGTTAGGTTTGTCAGAAAACAGGACAAGCGATTGCAGACGCGGATATCAGTCAGATGATGAAGCGCAGTTGGAGCTTTTAGCCATCTTGACTGAGACCTTCCGCTGGCTTACCGTTCTAACCCTTTAAAAATTATTGTCATTTATCACCATTTCGTTACTTCTGAGAGGTGAGGCGCAGCAGTTGCAGGCGGCATCACACTTGACAAATGTGGAAGGTGGTCAAGCCTAAAGATTATTCAAGTGAAGAATTCCCTGCATTAAGTACTCTCTGTTTCATCCATTTTTTCTCCTGTCTTCTTTATTTTCTGCTCTCTTTTTTCCTCTTCTTTTCTCTATCTCCTTTCTTTCATTTACATTTTTGCTCTTTCTTCTTTCTGTCATCATTTTCTGCGTATTTTCCCCCATTCTTTTTATCTTCTGTTTCTTTAATTCTTCTCTTTTTTCTCCTTTCTTTATCTTCTCTCGCGCATCTTTTTAATTATTATAATAATTATAAAGCTTCTCTTTCTTCCTCTCTTTTCTCTTTTGCGTTCTTCACTTTCTCCTCTTTTTTTTTCCGGGGGGGGGGGGAGGGGGAAAGGGCGTCATCAATCCTGGTCTTCTTTTACCATAAGTTTTCAAAACACAATTTCAGAAATTCTGAATTCTGTAATACCTTCTCTGAAGGATTTAATTATATTCTCGTATCTTATCAGACACGAGATTCCTACCGATCCTCTCCCCCCCCTCTCTCCCCTCTCTCCCCTCTTCTCCCCTCTCTCCCCCCTCTCTCCCCCTCCCTCTCTCTCTCCCCCCTCTCTCCCCCTCCTCTCCCCCCTCCTTCTCCCCCTCTCTCTCCCCCTCTCCTCTCCCCCTCTCTCTCCCCTCTCTCCCTCCCCCCTCTTCTCCCCTCCCTCTCCCCCCTCTCCCCCCCTCCTCCTCCCTCTCTCTCTCCCCTCTCCTCCCCCTCGCTCTCCCCTCCCCCCCTCTCTCTCCCTATCTTCCCTCTCCTCCCTCTCTCTCCCCCTCCTCCCCCGTCTCTCTCCCCCTCTCACCTCTCCTCCCCTCTCCCCCTCTCTCCCCCCCTCTCCCCCTCTCTCCCCCTCTCCCCCCCCTCCCCCCCTCTCTCCCCCTCTCCCCTCACTCTCTTCCCCCTCTTTCCGCCTTTTTCCCCTCTCTCCCCCCCCTTCTCCCCCTTTCTTCCCACATTCCCATTCCCGTTCACTTCTCCCCCCCCCTCTCTCCTCCTCCTACTACCCTCTCCCCTCACCTCTCCTCCTACTACCCTCTACCCTCACCTCTCCCTCCTGCTACCCTCCCTCACCCTCTCCTCCAAACTACCTCTTCCCCTCATCTCTCCTCCTACTCCCCTCTTCCCTCACTTCTCCTCCTACTACCCTCTCCCCTCACCTCTCCTCCTACTACCCTCGCCCTCCCTCTCCTATCCTTCTCTCTCTCCCTGTCTTCGATTTTTCTACTCCTTCCTTCACCGTCTTGACTCTATCTTCGTAACTCCACTCTCAGTCTCCTCTTCTTTATTTCGTTGCTTCTCTCTTTAATTTATACGAGTGTTTCTCCTCTTTTGCTTCTCTATTCTTCCTTCTGATTCTCATTTATTCCCTTTTAATCCTCCTTTATTCCCTCTAACTGAACTTCATTCTTCCATTTATCAGTAGTTCTGTTTTCTCCCTTCGTAGACAGTACTTCCTGACCCCTTAACGGTACTTCCTGACCCCTTAACAGTACTTACCCTTTAACAGTACTTCCTTACCCCTTAACAGTACTTCCTGACCCCTTAACAGTACTTCCTGACCCTTTAACAGTACTTTCTGACCCCTTAACAGTACTTCGTGACCCCTTAACAGTACTTCCTGACCATTTAACAGTACTTTCTTACCCCTTAACAGTACTTCCTGACCCCTTAACAGTACTTACCCTTTAACAGTACTTCCTTACCCCTTAACAGTACTTCCTGACCCCTTAACAGTACTTCCTGACCCCTTAACAGTACTTACCCTTTAACAGTACTTCCTTACCCCTTAACGGTACTTCCTGACCCCTTAACAGTACTTCCTGACCCCTTAACAGTACTTCCTGACCCTTTAACAGTACTTTCTTACCCCTTAACAGTACTTCCTGACCCCTTAACAGTACTTCCTGACCCTTTAACAGTACTTTCTGACCCCTTAACAGTACTTCGTGACCCCTTAACAGTACTTCCTGACCATTTAACAGTACTTTCTTACCCCTTAACAGTACTTCCTGACCCCTTAACAGTACTTACCCTTTAACAGTACTTCCTTACCCCTTAACAGTACTTCCTGACCCCTTAACAGTACTTCCTGACCCCTTAACAGTACTTACCCTTTAACAGTAATTCCTTACCCCTTAACAGTACTTCCTGACCCCTTAACAGTACTTACCCTTTAACAGTACTTCCTTACCCCTTAACAGTACTTCCTGACCCCTTAACAGTACTTACCCTTTAACAGTACTTCCTTACCCCTTAACAGTACTTCCTGACCCCTTAACAGTACTTACCCTTTAACAGTATTTCCTTCCCCCTAACAATATTTTCCGCCCCCAAACCCCCGGGGGGGGGGGGGACCCCTATTAACATACTTCCTGCCCCCTTAACAGTACTTCCTGACCCCCCAACGTATCCTGACCCTTAAAAAAATTCTTACCCCTAAACAGATTTTTTACCTTAACGTACTTCCCCTTAACAGTCTTACCCCTTACATACTTTAACCCCTTTCAACTTCTTCTACTTCCTTTACTTACCAACTTCTTACCCACTTTTCTACCTACATCAATTAAATTTTACTTCCCCCAACGATTCTTCTACTCTAAAAATAAACTTACTTCTACTTCTTAACAACAATATTTCAACCCTACTTCCTGCTTCTACTTCATTCTATTCTACCAAGTTTACTTACCCCAACGTCTACTTACGTTACATCTATAAAAACTTACCTAAAAACTAATAAACCCACTTCCTCTACTTCATTTTCAACTCAACAAACCCACTCAAAGTCTACCCAATTAACCCTAACGTCTACTTCAATCTACTTCAAATTACATCTCACAAACCTTATAAAATAATTTTTAAGTTTTTGGGGGTTTTTTTGGTTACCTCGTTTGGTTTGTTGTTTGTTGTGTTGTTTGTTGTTTGTTGTTTGTTTTCCCCTCGTTTCTTTTTCTTTTTCGTGTGGCCTTTTTTGTTTTTTTTGTTTTTTGGTGGGGTTTTGGTCTTGGTTAGGTCTTGTGTGTGTGTTGTGAGGAGTTTTGGTGTTTTGGTGGGTGTGTGTCTGTGTGTGTGTCGTGTGTGTGTTGTGTGTGTTTGAACCATCCTCACAATATCCCCCCCCAAACAACCATGAAACCACCCCCAAAATTTTCCCCCCCCAAACATACCAGTAAACCCCCCAAATTTCCCCCCCCCCCCAAAAAAATTTTTTTTTCCCCCCCCCCCCCCCAAAAAACACCCAAAAACCCCATCCCCCACAATATTCCCCCAACACACCAGTACCTTTCCAAAATATCCCCCCCACAACACCAGTGAAAATCCCCACAATTTCCCCCCAAACACACCATAAACCCCCCAAAATTTTCCCCCCCACACACCCCAAGTAAACCCACCCCCAAAAATTCCCCCACAAAACCCCCATGAACCCCCCAACAAATTCCCCCCACACCACCCAGAACACCCCCCACTACCCCCCCAACAAAAACCATAACCATCCCACAAATTTTCCCCCACACACACCGGGAACCACCCCAAAATTTCCCCCAAAACACACACCTGAACAATCCCACAATATTCCCCCCACACACACCTTGAACCATCCCACAATATTCCCCCCCCCACACACCATGAACCATTCCCACAATATTCCCCCCACCCATTTAACCTCCCCCAAATTCCCCCACACACACCATAAATCATTCCACAATTTTTCCCCCACCACCCAAAAACATCCCCCCAATATTCCTCCCACACACCCCTTTGGAAATCCTCCAAAATTTCCCCCCACACACCAGTGAACCACCCCCACAATATTTCCCCCCACCCACCATGAACCATCCCAAAAATTTCCCCCCCAACACACCTGAACCATCCCACAATATCCCCCCACAACCCCGTGAACCCATTCCCCACAATATTCCCCCCCACACCCACCGTAAACCATCCAAAATTTTCCCCCCCCAACACACCAGTAAACCATCCCAAAATTTTTCCCCCCACACACACAAGTAAAACCCCCCCAAATTTTTCCCCCCACACACCCAGTGAACTTTCCCAAAATTTACCCACCACACCATGAACCTTCCCACAATTTCCCCCCCCACCCCAGGGAACCACCCCCACAAATTCCCCCCACACACACACCAGTAAACCCACCCCACAATTTTCCCCCCCCACACACCAGTGAACCCCCCCCAAAATATTCCCCCCACACACACCTGAACCTCCCCACAATTTTCCCCCCCCACAACACACCATAACCATTCCCACAAATTCCCCCAACACACACCAGTAAACCACCCCCACAATTTTCCCCCCCACACCAGAAAAACCATCCCCCACAATTTTCCCTCCAACACACCCAGTGAATCATTCCACAATTTTTCCCCCCACACACCGGGAAACCCCCCCATATATTCCCCCCACACACACCAGTGAACCATCCTCACATATTCCCCCAACCCACCCCAAAGGAACCATCCCCACAATATTCCCCCCACACACCCCATAAACCCATCCCCACCAATTTTCCCCCCACACCACCATAAAACCACCCCACAATTTTCCCCCACCACACACCAGTGAACCATTCCCAAAAAATTTTCCCCCACACCACCCCCGTGAACCATTCCACAATTTCCCCCATACAACACCAGTAAACCCTCCCACAATTTTCCCCCCACCAACACCAGTGAACCTTCCCACAATTACCCCCCAACCAAAACCTAAAAATCCCCACAATATTCCCCACAACACATTTAACCAACCCATATTTCCCCCACACCACCATGAACTCCCCCCAAAAATTTTTCCCCCCACACTCACGTGAACCTCCCCAATATTCCCCGACACGCCCAGTAACATCCCCACTATTTTCCCCCCCACCCCCACCCCATAAATCACCCCAAATTCCCCCCCACACACACCCAGCCCATCCCCACAATTTTCCCCCACACCACCAGGAACCCTTTCCCCACAATATCCCCCACCCACACCATAAACCCTTCCCACAAAAACCCCCCACACCCCCCCTGAACCATTCCACAAAACCCCCACCCCAGTAATTACAATATTCCCCACACACCCAGTAAAAACCATCCCACTATATTCCCCCCCCACAACACCGGGAAACCCCCCCCACAATTTTTTCCCCAACAACACAGTAAACCTTTCCCAAAAATTCCCCACACACCCAGTGAACCATCCCCACAATTTTCCCCCCACACACACACCATAAACCACCCCAAATTCCCCCACACACCCCCCGTGAACCACCCCCAATACCCCCCCTCAAAACAACCGTAAACCCACCCCAAAAATTTTTCCCCCCACACACCCCCATGCCCACCCCCAAAATATTCCCCCACCCCACCAGTGAACTCCCCCCAAATATTCCCCCCACTCCCATGAACCACCCCAACAATATTCCCCCCCCCCACCACCCATGAACCATCCCCACAATATTCCCCCACACACACCAGGAACCACCCCACAATATTCCCCCCACACACCCCCAGGAACCACCCCCACAATATTCCCCCCAAACACACACCAGTAAAACCATCTCCACAATTTTCCCCCCCACCACCCACCCAGAACCACCCCCACAATTTTTCCCCCTAAAACCCACCATGAACCACCCCCAATTTTCCCCCCACACACACCAAAAAACCACCCCCACAATTTTCCCCCCAAAACACACGTGAACCATCCCACAAATTCCCCCACACCCCCATGAACCACCCCAAATATTACCCCCCACACAACCAGTGCCCATTCCCACAAATTTTCCCCCCAAACACACACTAGTGAACCTTCCCAATTTTCCCCCACACACACCGTAAAACCCCCTCCACAAATTCCCCACCCCACCAGTGAACCATCCCCCAATATTCCCCCCTCAAACAACACCAGTGAACCATCCCCCACAATATTCCCCCCCTAAAACACACACCAGTGAACCATCCCCACAATTTCCCCCCACACACCCCAGGAACCACCCCAAAATTTTCCCCCCCTAAAACACACACCATGAACCACCCACAAAATCCCCCACAACCCATGAACCACCCCACTATTCCCCCCACACCCAAATCTTCGTCTCCGTCACAATTATTCTCCATAAGAACTTTGTTCAAAAAAAGAGAAAATGAATGAGGGAGCGCTATCGTTTTTCAAAATGGGAGGGCTGGGGTGGAAAGCCCGGGCGCGAGCGTGAAGTAACGTGACAATTTAAGGATAGACTGACCAGCCACCACAAAGGGGGAAAGACAAAACGGGGTTGAAATTTCTAAAACAAAAAAAGATAGAATCTCTCTCCTCCCTCTCTCCCCTCCCCTTCCTCCCCTCTCTCTCTCTCTCTTTTCCCCTCTCTCCCTCTTTTCTCTCTCTCCTCTCTCCTCCCCTCTCTCTCTCTCTCTCCCTCTCTTCTCTCCTCTCCTCCTTCCTCCTCTCTCTCCTCTCTCCTCTCCCTCCCTCCCTTTCCCCTCTCTCTCTCCCCTTTTTCTCTCCCTATTCCTCTTCTCTCCCTCTTCCTCTCCTTCTCTCCTCTCCCTTCTTCTCTCTCTCTTCTCTCTTTCTCTTTCTTCTCTCTCTCTCCCTCCTCTCTCTTCTCCTCTCTCTCTCTCTCCCCTTCTCATCTCTCTCTTCTCTCCCTCTCTTCTCTCCCCTTTCTCTTTTTTAATTTTAATTATTAAAATTATTAAATAATATATATATATATATATATATATAATATTATATATAAAAAAAAAAAAAGGCACCATGTGGTTAATTGGGCAGTAGTAGGATGAATGGGGGTTTTGGAAACCTGGAGAAGAATTTTGATACCTTTGGGGGTGAAATTTGACCCAAAACAAACCATAAAGAACCATTTGTAAATCTTGCAAACAAGGCAGTCAGGAAGCTTACAGCACTTCGCCGTATCTCGTATCTACTTGACAGTAGGGGTTGCAAGATTCTGTACGAGGCACAAGTACGCTCGCACCTTGAGTATGCTCCACTTTCCTGGTTTGCCTGCCCCCCCCCCCTCTCATCTGCATCTGCGACTGCTTGACAGAGTAGAGAACAGAGCAAGACGTCTCATCTCTCGCCTGGACCCATCCTGGATAGATCTGTCATTTCAGCAGAGCCTTCAACATAGGAGGGATGTGGGTGGCCTTACTGTTATGTACAAGGCCAATATTGTCAAAATACCACACTTGGATCCACTTCGAGGACAGCGTGAAACAAGCTTTTATGCCACAAGACGGGCAGATAGCAGCAACTTCACTCTGGCTGTATCCTTCTCCAGAACTTCACTCCATCTGAGATCCTATATACCCAGGATGACTCGAGTATGGAACACATTCGTACAGCATAATGATGTCAACGAGATAAAGTCAGTTGATCAAATGAAAATGCGGGCCCACAGATGGCTCCAACTTCATCCTGTTCCCTACTCGTATGTCTCATAACAATAAAAATGCTTTCAAATGAGCTGATGTAGGTAACAGCTCTTAGCTTGCCAATAAAGTTAGGAATCCTTAACCTGTAAATAGCTTGTCAATAAAGCTAGGGATCCTTAACCTTGTCAAACCCTGTGTAAAAAAAAAAACACATCGGCCGTTTCCCTACAAGGTAGGGTGGCCCGAAAAAGAAAAACTTTCACCATCATTCACTCTATCATTGTCTTACCAGAAGCCCGCTTACACTACAGTTATAAAACCGAAAAATTAACACCCCTCCTTCAGAGTGTAGACACTGTACTTCCAATCTCCAGGACTCAAGTCCGGTCTGCCAGTTTTCCTGAATCCCTTCATAAATATTACCTTGCTCACACTCCAACAGCCCGTCAAGTCCTAAAAACCATTTGTCTCCAATCGCTCCTATCTAACACACTCACACATGCTTACTGGAAGTCCAAGCCCCTCGCACACAAAACCTCCTTTACCCCCTCCCTCCAACCTTTCCTAGGCCGACCTCTACTCCGCCTTCCCTCCACTACAGATTTATACACTCTCGAAGTCATTCTGTTTTGTTCCAGCCTCTCTACATGTCCGAACCACCTCAACAACCCTTCTTCACCCCTCTTGATAATAGTTTTGGTAATCCCGCACCTCCTACCAATTTCCAAACTACGAATTCTCTGCATTATATTCACACCACACATTGCCCTCAGACACGACATCTCCACTGCCTCCAGCCTTCTCCTTGTTGCAACATTTACAACTCATGCTTTGCACCCATACTAGAGCGTTGGTATTACTATACTCTCATACATTCCCCTGTTTGCTTTCATGGACAAAGTTCTGTTTCTGTTGCCTGTCTCTTCTCATCATGAGGTGTGGCCAGCATTTCTCTCTTTTTTTACATAGGGTTTGACAAGGTTAGGTTAAGGATCCCTGGCTTTATCGACAAGCTATTCACAGGTTAAAGATTCCTAACTTTATTGACAAGCTAAGAGCTGTCTCTCTCTCTCTCTCTCTCTCTCTCTCTCTCTCTCTCTCTCTCTCTCTCTCTCTCTCTCTCTCTCTCTCTCTCTCTCTCTTTCTCTCTCTCTCTCTCTCTCTTTCTCTCTCTCTCTTTCCTCTCTCCCCTCTCTCTCTCTCTCTCCTCTCTCTCCTCCTCTCTCTCTCTCCCTCTCCTCTCTCTCTCTCTCTCTCTCTCTCTCTCTTTTCTCTCTCTTTCTCTCTCTCTCTCTCCCCTCAGGCCATTGCATTGATTCGATCGCCTCTTACACTCCATTTAGACACCATTTATACACAGTGTTTTCCCCCACTGTGTGTGTGTGTGTGTGTGTGTGTGTGTGTGTGTGTGTGTGTGTTGTGTGTATTTTCTGTTTTTTCTTTCTGTGTTTGGTAGTCTCAGACGCCGCTACTGGAACTGAAGGGAAATTTACATATCCTGAAGACTAATTTACACTTACTGAAGACGTATTTACATTTACTCTATACATATTTATATTTCATGAAACACGTTTAAATTTATTGAAGATAGATTTACTTATGCTAAATAGTGATTTACATTCATTGAAAAATTTTACATTTACTGAAGACAGATTTACATTTACTGAAGCCAGATTTACATTTACTAAAGCCAGATTTACATTTACTGAAGCCAGATTTACATTTACTGAAGCCAGATTTACATTTACTGAAGCCAGATTTACATTTACTGAAGCCAGATTTACATTTACTGAAGCCAGATTTACATTTACTGAAGCCAGATTTACATTTACTGAAGCCAGATTTACATTTACTGAAGCCAGATTTACATTTACTGAAGCCAGATTTACATTTACTGAAGCCAGATTTACATTTACTGAAGCCAGATTACATTTACTGAAGTCAGATTTACATTTACTGAAGCCAGATTTACATTTACTGAAGCCAGATTTACATTTACTGAAGCCAGAAATTTTCATTTACTGAAGTCAGATTTACATTTACTGAAGCCAGATTTACATTTACTGAAGCCAGATTTACATTTACTGAAGCCAGATTTACATTTACTGAAGTCAGATTTACATTTACTGAAGCCAGATTTACATTTACTGAAGCCAGAGGAACAGGATCAAGACACTCCCCCCCCCCCATCTCACCAGACTCAGTGTACTCTTTCTTAGAGAGGGGAGGGCGGTTAGGGGGGAGGGGGAGGGGGTAAGAGGCACTGAGGAAGAGGAGATTAAAGAGGGGAGAGGAGGCGTGTGAGAGGAGTGGCATTGAAGAGGATCGTGAAGAGGATCAGGTTGACGGAGGGGAATTAGGAATTGAAGAGCTGGCCGGGAGAGCAAGAAAGAGGGGAAGAAGTGAAGAAACGGAGAGAGAGAGAGAGAGAGAGAGAGAGAGAGAAAAGAGAGAGAGAGAGAGAGAGAAGAGAGACAGAGAGGAGGGTCTGAGGGGACAATATCCCCTTACAATAAGAGAACAAAAAAATCTTTGGAAATTGAAAGGAAAATCGGATAGATAAAGATGAAATAAGAAGAGAGAGATAACACGACGAAAGAAGAGAAAATAATCAGTAGAGGAAAAAGTCAAGGAGAAAAAGTGAAAGTCAAGAAATAAAGAAAGAAGAAAATCGAAGAATTGAAGTGTAAACCCAAGGAAGTAGAGGAGAAGGTAAAGAAGAGAATGAAGGTGATAATCTGAGAAGGAAGAGTGAGGAGAAAGTAGAGGATTAGAAATGAAAGTGAAGGAGTAAAGGAGAAACTAAAGGAGTAGAATAGAAAGTAAATGAAAGAGGCGAAAGTAAAGGTTTTGAAGAGAAAGTAAGACAATATAGGAAGAGAAAATCCAAGAGTAGAGGGGAAAGTCAAAAAGTAGACGAGAAAGTAAAGAAATAAAGCAAAGTGATAAAGAAGTTAAGAAGAAAGTAAAGGATATGAGGAGTAAGTAAAGCACTTAAGTTGATACTAAAGAAGTAGAGGAGAAACTTGAGAAGAAGAGGAGACACTTGAGGAGTAGAGAAACTTAAGGAGTAGAAAAGAAAGTAGAGGAGTAGAGAAACTTAAGGAGTAGAAAAGAAAGTTGAGGAGTAGAGAAACTTAAGGAGTAGAAAAGAAAGTTGAGGAGTAGAGAAACTTAAGGAGTAGAAAAGAAAGTCGAGGAGTAGAGAAACTTAAGGAGTAGAAAAGAAAGTTGAGGAGTAGAGAAACTTAAGGAGTAGAAAAGAAAGCCGAGGAGTAGAGAAACTTACGGAATAGAGGAGAAACTTAAGGAGTAAAAGAGAAACTTGAGGAATAGAGGAGAAACTTGAGAAGAAGAGGAGACACTTGAGGAGTAGAGAAACTTAAGGAGTAGAAGAGCAACTTGAGGAGTAGAGAAACTTAAGGAGTAGAAGAGAAACTTAAGGAGTAAAGGAGAACTTAAGGAGTAGAGGAGAAACTTGAGGAGTAGAGGAGAAACTTGAGTAGAGAAGAAACTTAACGAGTAGAGGAGAAACTTAAGGAGTAGAGGAGAAACTTGAGTAGAGAAGAAACTTAACGAGTAGAGGAGAAACTTAAGGAGTAGAGGAGAAACTTGAGGAGTACAGGAGAAACTTAAGGAATAAAGGTGAAACTTAAGGAGTAAAGGAGAACTTAAGGAGTAGAGGAGAAACTTGAAGAGTAGAGGAGAAACTTGAGTAGAGAAGAAACTTAACGGGTAGAAGAGAAACTTAAGGAGTAGAGAAGAAACTTGAGGAATAAAGGAGAAACTTGAGGAGTAGAGGAGAAACTTGAGGAGTAAAGGAGAAACTTAAGGAGTAGAGGAGAAACTTAAGGGGTAAAGGAGAAACTTAAGGAGTAGAGGAGAAACTTAAGGAGTAAAGGAGAAACTTAAGAAGTAGAGGAGGAACTTGAAGAGTAGAGGAGAAACTTGAGTAGAGAAGAAACTTAACGGGTAGAGGAGAAACTTAAGGAGTAGAGACGAAACTTGAGGAGTAAAGGAGAAACTTGAGGAGTAGAGGAGAAACTTGAGTAGAGAAGAAACTTAACGGGTAGAAGAGAAACTTAAGGAGTAGAGAAGAAACTTGAGGAATAAAGGAGAAACTTGAGGAGTAGAGGAGAAACTTGAGGAGTAAAGGAGAAACTTAAGGAGTAGAGGAGAAACTTAAGGGGTAAAGGAGAAACTTAAGGAGTAGAGGAGAAACTTAAGGAGTAAAGGAGAAACTTAAGAAGTAGAGGAGGAACTTGAAGAGTAGAGGAGAAACTTGAGTAGAGAAGAAACTTAACGGGTAGAGGAGAAACTTAAGGAGTAGAGACGAAACTTGAGGAGTAAAGGAGAAACTTGAGGAGTAGAGGAGAAACTTGAGGAGTAAATGAGAAACTTAAGGAGTAGAGGAGAAACTTAAGGAGTAAAGGAGAAACTTAAGGAGTAGAGGAGAAACTTAAAGAGTAGAGGAGAAACTTGAAGAGTAGAAGAGAAACTTGAGTAGAGAAGAAACTTAACGGGTAGAGGAGAAACTTAATGAGTAGAGAAGAAACTAGAGGAGTAAAGGAGAAACTTGAGGAGTAGAGGAGAAACTTGAGGAGTAGAGGAGAAACTTAAGGAGTAGAGGAGAAGCGTAAGGAGTAGAGGACAAACTTAAGGCGTAAAAGAGAAACTTGGAGGAGAAACTTAAAGAGTAAAAGAGAAACTTATGGAGTAGAGGAGAAACTTAAGGTGTAGAGGAGAAACTTAAGGAGTAGAGGAGAAATTTAAGGAGCAGATGAGAAATTTAAAGAGTAGAGGAGAAACTTGAGGAGTAGAGGAGAAACTTAAGGAGTAGAGAAGAAACTTAAGGAGTAGAGGAGAAATTTAAGGAGTAGAGGAAAAACTTGAGGAGTAGAGGAGAAACTTATGGAGTAGAGGAGAAACTTAAGGAGTAGAGGAGGAACTTAAGGAGTAGAGGAGAAATTTAAGGAGTAGAGGAGAAACTTAAGAAGTAAAGGAGAAACTTAAGGAGTAGAGGAGAAACTTAAGGAGTAGAGAAGAAATTTAAGGAGTAGAGGAGAAACTTGAGGAGTAGAGGAGAAACTTGAGGAGTAGAGGAGAAACTTAAGGAGTAGAGAAGAAACTTAAGTAGAGGAGAAACTTGAGGAATAGAGGAGAAACTTAAGGAGTAAAGGAGAAACTTAAGGAGTAGAGGAGGAACTTAAGGAGTAGAGGAGAAATTTAAGGAGTAGAGGAGAAACTTAAGAAGTAAAGGAGAAACTTAAGGAGTAGAGGAGAAACTTAAGGAGTAGAGAAGAAATTTAAGGAGTAGAGGAGAAACTTGAGGAGTAGAGGAGAAACTTGAGGAGTAGAGGAGAAACTTAAGGAGTAGAGAAGAAACTTAAGGAGTAGAGGAGAAACTTGAGGAATAGAGGAGAAACTTAAGGAGTAAAGGAGAAACTTAAGGAGTAGAGGAGAAACTTGAGGAGTAGAGGAGAAAGCAAAAAAGGCTGAGGAGAATCTACTATCTTTCTCCTCATCAGATCGTCTTGAAACCTACCATACACATTTCCATATTCCTTATGGAAGTCTGTTTAAGTCTGTTTACTCTTCCATTAATTTCCGTCAATCGTAAATTGCATCAATTAATTCAAAAACTCAATTTACTTCAATTTTATTGAGACGTATCGGAAAAAAGGTTAAATTTCTTGTTTTTATGCATTAGAGTTTTTGCCCCATTAAGCCATTTATATGTTCATTGTGGCAGGTCATTTATGTGTTCATTGTGGCAGGTCATTTATATGTTCATTGTGGCAGGTCATTTATATGTTCATTGTGGCAGGTCATTTATATGTTCATTGTGGTAGGTCATTTATATGTTCATTGTGGCAGGTCATTTATGTGTTCATTGTGGCAGGTCATTTATATGTTCATTGTGGCAGGTCATTTATATGTTCATTGTGGCAGGTCATTCATATGTTCATTGTGGCAGGTCCTGGTTATTGTAATTTCACTTAAGAATAATACAGTGACAAATGAATCTGAGAGAAAAAAAAATTACTCATCATTTGATAAGTGTACTTGTAAAGTCAATATTAAAGTTAACCTCATTTTTTAACCCAAGTTAACTCCAGTAAAACACCAGAACTCGATATTTTATTATTGACAGGGTTAATAAAGATAGTTTCCTATGTGTTCATTAATGTCTATCAATATGTATGTGTTTATTGTAATTTATATACATTAGATATGTATATAGGTAGAGTTGAAGGTGCGCTACTTCAGCTATCAACTGTGTGATTGTTTGTGTGTGTGTGTGTGTGTGTGTGTGTGTGTGTGTGTGTGTGTGTGTGTGTGTGTGTGTGTGTGTGTGTGTGTGTGTGCAGCCTGCCTCGCTAGGTATTCTTGGATTCTAATTGGCTCGCCTTCAACTACTCAAGGTTATGATTGGCTGGTTGCTAGCGTTCCGGGGTGTGAAGTTTGTTGGTGGGAGCATTGAGTGACTGTCCGGAAGTTTGTTGGTGAATCAGGGAGTGACTGTCTAGAAGTTTATTGAAGTTTATTACTGCGAGTGCTTGTCCTCATATCTCTGCCTCCGTTCCTACGTCCTGCTGTCTCCTGCGGAGTTCCTCAGTCCTGACGTGAAGGTTCTTTAGTGCTCCTTGACGTCGCTGCCCCGCAGTGTTGACGATTCTAAATCTTCGTGGAAGAGCCTTCATGTTAGTGGTGCTGGAGCTGGTGGAAGCAGCAGCAGTGTGGAGGTGGGCCTTGTTAACCACAGCTGTTTACTGCTGATGGTATATCGTATATGCTCTACTGTGCTTGTATTCATCAGTACTGCAACACTGATCCATTTAACGCTTTTACGTCTTTAGGTATATTTACTATTACAAATTATGTATCCTGGATAGATCTGCCATTTCAGCAGAGCCTTCAACACAGGAGGGATGTGGGTGGCCTTACTGTTATGTACAAGGCCAATATTGTCAAAGTACCACACTTGGATCCACTTCGAGGACAGCGTGAAACAAGCTTTTATGCCACAAGACGGGCAGAAAGCAGCAACTTCACTCTGGCTGTACCCTTCTCCAGAACATCACTCCATCTGAGATCATATATACCCAGGATGACTCGAGTATGGAACACATTCGTACAGCATAATGACGTCAGCGAAATAAAGTCAGCTGATCAAATGAAAATGCTGGCCCACAGATGGCTCCAACTTAATCCTGTTACCTACTTGTACGTCTCATAATAAAAATGCTTTCAAATGAGCTGATGTAGGTAACAGCTCATAGCTTGTCAATAAAGTTAGGAATCCTTAGCCTGTAAATAGCTTGTCAATAAAGCTAGGGATCCTTAACCTTGTGAAACTCTGTGTAAAAAAAATGTATTTGCTTACATGTACAAACACCATGCATATTAGTACTTATGTACACGGTGTTATGTACCTAAGGTGTTATATCATAGTACAGTACAGTACGAGTGTATTGATAAACGTTAGAGTGATCTAATTATTTGCCTTGAGTGTTCTAGTTATTGATCTGATTAGTGAGTCAACTTAATGTTCTGCTGTTAAGGGATCCCACGTGTTATTGCTGCCAAAGATCAAATATTTATACTGGAATTTTTTTTTTTTTTTTTTTGGCATATTGAAATATTGCATTATTTCACAATTATATACCTCCTTGAGCTGGTGATGTAGAACAATGGTGAAGGACTCACATGGGTTTAGCGCATGTTCTAAGGCACCGTCATGCTTATTAAAATTCGACCGTGTTGACTCTCCAGTGGCCAGACAGTTGGTGTCGTTGTGTGTCCCTCATGACGGTCGTCTGCTTCCAGGCACAAGACTGGCAGAGAGAAGGGAGGGGTACCCACGTTACAATGATATAGGATATTGTAGTGGCATTGTGGGACGTTTAACAAACATCATATGGACGTCACCGCCTCACATTCCTCTCCAAAACAAAAATCTCTCGAATACTTCACTGATTTAGTATTTTTTTCTAATAGTTTAACGTTTCCAAACTATCCTTTCATGAAACACTCTGTTCAAGAAATTTTTTTTAAGAGGAAGACAAGTAATTGCGTCTGAGAAAACATTCTCTGGCGAGACAGGAGATACTTTCTTTGCTTTTCTTCACTTATCACCAGGTATTCTCCTCTACATCTCCTGGCCTGACTCTTCAACAATCCACAGCCATCGCACATGAGATAATTCTGTTTTTTATCCTCGACTCGTGAGATTAGAGAATGCACTATAGGCCCTAATCTGCATAGTAGATAGTTCTCTGTTTATAACCTCGGAATATACTTTCAAGTCCTCTTTGTATCCCCTTATGCTATACTTATATCTCGATGAGCTATCCTTGTATCCCATGGGTTATTCTGGCTGAGGTGGGATACCTGGTGCTGATATCAGTCGTGTGCGATCAAGCCTGAAGCCACATATTTGGTGTGTCCATTAGTGGACGCGAGCTTAAAGGGGAGACTGCCGGCCGTGCCTGTGTCCCCTTGTTCCACGTCCACCACCGACTTTCCTCACCACCCTGGGAAAAGGGAGGACTGGGGACGCGGAGGCAAGGTAAGAGGAGAGGAGGAAGAGGAAAGTAACAGTATGGGTGTGATGGGTATGGAAAGGGAGAGAAGAGAATGTAGAGGCTAAGAAATGGAGAGAAGGAGGAAAGAAGAGGGTTTGCGATGGCTAAAGACAGGAAGGGAATGCAAACAGAATTGAAGAGAAAGGGGAAAAAGGAAGGAGAATGACAGATGGAACGTCAAAGTTATTCCTTTACGTATTTCCTAATTTGTTTGTTATTTCTGTCGGTATTTATTCCATGTATATTCTTAATTCAGAGTTTACCTTACACAGATATAACCAGGAGACTGAATTTCGAATTGCTTTTACCAGGTATTATTTTTTTAATAACTATGTTTACTGTTGTAGATATTTATTTATTGTTTGTTTTTATTTATTTGTTAATGAAAATGTGCTAATCCAATAAGGCACTATTCATCAGAATGAAAAAAAAAATCACAAAAATATACTTGTTTAACTCCACGGTGCCTCACTACTTCCTCATATGTCACGAAATCGTAATAACGCGATTGTAAACAAACCATGGCCGAGTGATTAACGCACTGGCCTGGAGTTTCAGAACTCACTCGCCATGGGTTCAGTCCCCACCCGTTTTTTTTTCCACCTCGTACACCAGTGTAGTATACAGCCAGTCGTCGACTCCTTTCTTGAAAAAATTCCGTAACTTTGTGGCAATACAGCAATAGATTTGACATGTAGGAATTTACAGACCCCGAAGCCAAATTGTTTACTAGTAACGCTGTGCTCTACTGATATTTTATCCCCTTTAATTAATAGATTTTTATGGTATATACACAACAACACTCGCCAGAGAAAGTGGTATATAGTTGCCAGGGCCATCCCTGTCCTTTATTTTTTTTAATAATGGCACAGTGTGTGCCATCTACCATCTGCCTACCAATTTTTTTCCCTCGTAGTGAAATTTCCCCCAGTGATTCGAAACAGATGGCATAACTCCTGTGGGCATTTTGATATCCCATCTCGTACTATTTTTCTTTTCCTTGTCAGTTATCAAAAGTAATTTACTGACTTCCACTTTTAGTTACTTCAATATTATGCATTTCAACTGTCTGTTTGAGATTTATATCGTTTAATTTAGAATATCCTCTCTTGTAAGCTCACTCTAAAACTTTCTATTTAATACATCAATCACTTACTTCTCAACTTCAGTGAATCTATCGTCCTTATTTTTTGCATTTTGTCTTGAACATCTTCCTGTTGCACGGTTTAACTAG
>NC_069461.1:20676909-20714409 GCF_026875155.1 Cherax quadricarinatus
AGTGCTACTACCACAGCAGTGTTACCACCACAGCAGTGCTACTACCACAGCAGTGTTACCACCACAGTAGTGTTACCACCACAGCAGTGCTACTACCACAGCAGTGTTACCACCACAACAGTGTTACCACCACAGCAGTGCTATTACCACAGCAGTGTTACCACCACAGCAGTGTTACCACCACAGCAGTTGCTACCACCACAGCAGTGCTATTACCACAGCAGTGTTACCACCACAACAGTGCTACCACCACAGCAGTCCTACCACCACAGCAGTGCTACCACCACAGCAGTGTTACCACCACAGCAGTGCTATTACCACAGCAGTGTTACCACCACAGCAGTGTTACCACCACAGCAGTGCTACTACCACAGCAGTGTTACCACCACAGCAGTGTTACCACCACAGCAGTGTTATTACCACAGCAGTGTTACCACCACAGCAGTGTTACCACCACAGCAGTGCTACTACCACAGCAGTGTTACCACCACAGCAGTGTTACCACCACAGCAGTGCTATTACCACAGCAGTGTTACCACCACAGCAGTGTTACCACCACAGCAGTGCTACTACCACAGCAGTGTTACCACCACAGCAGTGTTACCACCACAGCAGTGTTACCACCACAGCACTGCTACTACCACAGCAGTGCTACTACCACAGCAGTGCTACTACCACAGCAGTGTTACCACCACAGCAGTGTTACCACCACAGCAGTGCTACTACCACAGCAGTGTTACCACCACAGCAGTGTTACCACCACAGCAGTGCTACTACCACTGCAGTGCTACTACCACAGCAGTGTTACCACCACAGCAGTGTTACCACCACAGCAGTGTTACCACCACAGCAGTGTTACCACCACAACAGTGCTACTACCACAGCAGTGCTACTACCACAGCAGTGTTACCACCACAGCAGTGTTACCACCACAGCAGTGTTACCACCACAGCAGTGCTACTACCACAGCAGTGTTACCACCACAGCAGTGTTACCACCACAGCAGTGTTACCACCACAGCAGTGCTACTACCACAGCAGTGTTACCACCATAGCAGTGTTACCACCACAGCAGTGCTACTACCACAGCAGTGTTACCACCACAGCAGTGTTACCACCACAGCAGTGTTACCACCACAGCAGTGTTACCACCACAGCAGTGCTACCACCACAGCAGTGCTACTACCACAGCAGTGTTACCACCACAGCAGTGTTATCACCACAGCAGTGTTACCACCACAGCAGTGTTACCACCACAGCAGTGTTACCACCACAGCAGTGTTACCACCACAGCAGTGTTACCACCACAGCAGTGCTACTACCACAGCAGTGTTACCACCACAGCAGTGTTACCACCACAGCAGTGTTACCACCACAGCAGTGTTACCACCACAGCGGTGCTTCTATCACAGCAGTGTTACCACCACAGCAGTGTTACCACCACAGCAGTGTTACCACCACAGCGGTGCTACTACCACAGCAGTGTTACCACTACAGCAGTGTTACCACCACAGCAGTGTTACCACCACAGCAGTGCTAGTACCACAACAGTGTTACCACCACAGCATTGCTACCGCCACAGCAGTGCTACTACCACAGCAATGTTACCACCAAAGCAGTGCTACTACCACAGCAGTGTTACCACCACAGCAGTGTTACCACCACAGCAGTGTTACCACCACAGCAGTGTTATCACAACAGCAGTGTTACCACCACAGCAGTGTTACCACCACAGCAGTGCTACCACCACAGCAGTGCTACCACCACAGCAATGTTGCCACCACAGCAGTGTTGCCACCACAGCAGTGCTACCACCACACCAGTGCTACCACCACAGCAGTGTTGCCACCACAGCAGTGCTACTACCACAGCAGTGTTACCACCACAGCAGTGGTACCACCACAGCAGTGCTACTACCACAACAGTGTTACCACCACAGCAGTGCTACTGCCACAGCAGTGTTACCACCACAGCAGTGCTATAACCACAGCAGTGCTACTACCACAGCAGTGCTACCACCACAGCAGTGCTACCACCACACCAGTGCTACCACCACACCAGTGCTACCACCACAGCAGGGCTACCACCACAGCAGTGCTACCATCACAGCAGTGCTACCACCACGACAGTACTACCCCCACAGCAGTGCTACCACCACAGCAGTGTTTCCACCACAGCAGTGCTACCACCACAGCAGTGCTACCACCACAGCAGTGCTACCACCACAGCAGTGCTACCACCACAGCAGTGCTACCACCACAGCAGTGCTACCACCACAGCAGTGCTACCACCACAGCAGTGCTGCCACCACAGCAGTGCTACCACCATAACAGTGCTACCACCACAACAGTACTACCACCACAACAGTACTACCACCACAGCAGTACTACCACCACAACAGTTACTAACCACAGTACTACCACCACAGCAGTAATACCACCACAACAGTACTACCACCACAGCAGTACTACCACCACAACAGTAATACCACCACAACAGTAATACCACCACAGCAGTACTACCACCACAGCAGTACTACCACCACAGCAGTAATACCACCACAACAGTACTACCACCACAGCAGTAATACCACCACAACAGTAATACCACCACAACAGTGCTACCACAACAACTGATCCAGGTAACGTAGTTAAACACTTACAAACACACGTAGAGAGAACAGTGAAACATTAGTGTATTATTATTATTATTATTTATTATTATTATTATTATTATTATTATTATTTTTATTATTATTAATATTATTATTATTATACTTACGTTAAAGTGCTAAATTATCTTGAGTAAATAAAAAAGTTTTTAACCCGAGTGTAGTAGCAGTATTTGTAGTGGCTTAGCTGGGTTAGCACGTACTGATGGGTTATGCTTGATGCTTCAACTGAAAGGTAAATACTGGTTAATGGATTAACCATGGCTGAGTCTTGCAATATATGCAATTGAATTACATTGGAGCAAGAGTGGGATGGGCAGCTGAGTGCAGGGAGGCAAGCAGGCAGGCAGGCTGGCCAGGAGGCAGGCTGGCTGGCAGGCTGGCTAGCAGGCAGGCTGGCCGGCTGGTTGGCTGGCTGGCTGGCTGGCAGGCAGGTGGGCTAGCTGGTAGGCTGGCAGGCAGGCTGGCTGGCTGGCAGGCAGGCTGGCAGGCGGGCTGGCAGTTAGGCAGACAGGCTGGGTATAGTGAAGCAATGCTCTACATGTCCACCATCTGTCTCGGTACAATAAAATTTGCTGAGGATTTTGAAGGAACATCTCTCTGTCTGTCTGTCTGTATCTCTCTCTCTCTCTCTCTCTCTCTCTCTCTCTCTCTCTCTCTCTCTCTCTCTCCTCTCTCTCTCTCTCTCTCTCTCTCTCTCTTTCTTTCCCTATCTCAGTACGTAAGGAAAAAACCACACGGTTAAGTTTTTGTAAAAAAGTATATCATTGCTATTTAATATTGTACAAACGCTCTCACGTTACCAATAACAGAATAAACATGAGAACTGCAGATAAAAAAAAATCACAGGAGGGCCGGAGGGAAAAGAAATCGGCAAAGAAATGAAGGAAAAAATAGATATCATGGAAAATGCGAGAATTGGGGGAGAAGGCTGCTTTGCAGAATGTGTATTTTACTGGGCAAGGAAACTGGTGTCGGAGAAGCAGCGACCAGAAAATAGCCCGAGATGGCCACACTGATGCTGTTTAGTACCTCATCTCTGACCAGCTGGATCAAGACACCAGCATCACTGGAGATGTTGATCTAGACTCCAGTGTCACTGGAGATGTTGATCTAGACACCAGCATCACTTGAGATGTTGATCTAGACACCAGCATCACTCTAGATGTTGATCTAGACTCCAATATCACTGGAGATGTTGATCTAGACACCAGCATCACTGGAGATGTTGATCTAGACTCCAGTATCACTGGAGATGTTGATCTAGACACAAGCATCACTGTAGATGTTGATCTAGTCTCCAGTATCACTGAAGATGTTGATCTAGACACCAGCATCACTGGAGATGTTGATCTCGACACCAGCATCACTGTAGATGTTGATCTAGACACCAGCATCGCTGTAGATGTTGATCTAGACTCCAGTATCACTGGAGATGTTGACCTAGACACCAGCATCACTGGAGATGTTGATCTAGACTCCAGTGTCACTGGAGATGTTGATCTAGACACCAGCATCACTTGAGAAGTTGATCTAGACACCAGCATCACTGGAAATGTTGATCTAGACACCAGCATCACTTTAGATGTTGATCTAGACTCCAGTATCACTGGAGATGTTGATCTAGACACCAGCATCGCTGTAGATGTTGATCTAGACTCCAGTATCACTGGAGATGTTGATCTAGACGCCAGCATCACTGGAGATGTTGATCTAGACTCCAGTATCACTGGAGATATTGATCTAGACACCAGCATCATTGGAAATAATAATAATAATAATAATAATAATAATAATAATTATAATAATAATAATAATAATAATAATAATAATAATAATAATAATAATAACAATAATAATAATAATGAGAAGAAGAAGAAGCAGAAGAAAGAATATCTGCCAAAGCCACAGACGCTTCCTGGCACCATTTCAAACAGACGTAGAGTTAGTTGAATCCTAAGGACGGAGTTCCTGGCACTGGTAGTCCAGTACCAGGCACTGGTAGTCAAGTGCCAGGCACTGGTAGTCAGTACCGGGCACTGGTAGTTCAGGACCAGGCACTGGTAGTCCAATACCAGGTACTGGTAGTCAAGTACCAGGCACTGGTAGTCCAATGCCAGGCACTGGTAGTCCAGTACTCTGCACTGGTAGTCCAGTACCGGGCATTGGTAGTCCAGTACCAGGCACTGGTAGTCCAGTACTCTGCACTGGTAGTTCAGTACCAGATACTGGTAGTCCAGTACCAGGCACTGGTAGTCAGTACCAGGCACTGGTAGTCCAGTACCGGGCATTGGTAGTCCAGTACAAGGCAATGGTAGTCCAGTACCGGGCATTGGTAGCCCAGTACCAGGCACTGGTAGTCCAGTACCAGGCACTGGTAGTCCAGTACCAGGCACTGGTAGTCCAGTACCAGGCACTGGTTAGTCCAGTACCAGGTACTGGTAGTCCAGTACCAGGCACTGGTAGTCCAGTGCCAGGCACTGGTAGTCCAGTACCGGGCACTGGTAGTCCAGTACCAGGCATCGGTAGTCCAGTACCAGGCACTTGTAATCCAGTACTAGGCAATGGTAGTCCAATACCATGTACTGGTAGTCCAGTACCAGGCACTGGTAGTCCGGTACCAGGCACTGGTAGTCCAGTACCAGACACTGGTAGTCCAGTGCCAGGCTCTGGTAGTCCAGTAGCAGGTACTGGTAGTCCAGTACCAGGTACTGATAGTCCAGTACCAGGCACTGGTTGTCCGGTACCAGGCGCTGGTAGTCCAATAGCAGGTACTGCCAGTCCAGTACCAGGCACTGGTAGTCCGGTACCAGGCACTGGTAGTCCAGTACCAGACACTGGTAGTCCAGTGCCAGGCACTGGTAGTCCAGTAACAGGTACTGGTAGTCCAGTACCAGATACTGGTAGTCCAGTACCAGGTACTGGTAGTCCAGTACCAGATACTGGCAGTCCAGTACCAGGTACTGGTAGTCCAGTACCAGGCACTGGTAGTCCAGTACCAGGCACTGGTAGTCCAGTACCAAGCACTTGTAGTCCAGTGCCAGGCACTGGTAGTCTAGTGCCAGGCACTGGTAGTCTAGTGCCAGGCACTAGTAGTCCAGTGCCAGGCACTGGTAGTCCAGTGCCAGGCACTGGTAGTCCAGTACCAGGCACTGGTAGTCCAGTGCCAGGCACTGGTAGTCCAGTGCCAGGTACTGGTAGTCCAGTGCCAGGCACTGATAGTCCAGTGCCAGGCATTGGTAGCCCAGTACCAGGTACTGGTAGTCCAGTACCAGGCACTTGTAGTCTAAGTGCCAGGCACTGGTAGTCCAGTGCCAGGCACTGATAGTCCAGTGGCAGGCATTGGTAGTCCATTGCCAGGCACTGGTAGTCCAGTGCCAGGCACTGGTAGTCCAGTACCAGGCACTGGTAGTCCAGTACCAAGCACTGGTTGTCCAGTGCCAGGCACTGGTAGTCCAGTGCCAGGCACTGGTAGTCTAGTTCCAGGCACTAGTAGTCCAGTGCCAGGCACTGGTAGTCCAGTGCCAGGCACTGGTAGTCCAGTACCAGGCACTGGTAGTCCAGTGCCAGGCACTGGTAGTCCAGTGCCAGGCACTGATAGTCCAGTGCCAGGCATTGGTAGTCCAGTACCAGGTACTGGTAGTCCAGTACCAGGCACTTGTAGTCCAAGTGCCAGGCACTGGTAGTCCAGTGCCAGGCACTGATAGTCCAGTGCCAGGCATTGGTAGTCCAGTGCCAGGCACTGATAGTCCAGTGCCAGGCATTGGTAGTCCAGTGCCAGGAACTGGTAGTCCAGTACCAGGCACTTGTAGTCCAGTACCGGGCACTGGTAGTCCAGTACCAGGCACTGGTAGTCCATTACCAGGTACTAGTAGTCCAGTACCAGGCACTGGTAGTCCAATGCCATTCACTGGTAGTCCAGTACCGGGCACTGGTAGTCCAGTACCGGGCATTGGTAGTCCAGTACCAGGCACTGGTAGTCCAGTACCAGATACTGGTAGTCCAGTACCTGGCACTGGTAGTCCAGTACCAGGCACTGGTAGTCCAGTACCGGGCATTGGTAGTCCAGTACCAGGCACTGGTAGTCCAGTACCAGGAACTGGTAGTCCAGTACCAGGCACTGGTAGTCCAGTATAAGGCACTGGTTAGTCCAATACCAGGTACTGGTAGTCCAGTACCAGGCACTGGTAGTCCAGTGCCAGACACTGGTAGTCCAGTACCGGGCACTGATAGTCCAGTACCAGGCATCGGTAGTCCAGTACCAGGCACTGGTAGTCCAGTACCAGGCACTGGTAGTCCAATTCCAAGTACTGTTGGTCCAGTACCAGGCACTGGCAGTCCGGTACCAGGCACTGATAATCCAGTACCAGGCACTGGTAGTCCAGTGCCAGGCTCTGGTAGTCCAGTAGCAGGTACTGGTAGTCCAGTACCAGGTACTGGTAGTCCAGTACCAGGCACTGGTTGTCCAGTACCAGGCACTAGTAGTCCAAGACCAGGTACTGGTAGTCCAGTACCAGGCACTGGTAGTCCAGTACCAGGTACTGGTAGCCCAGTACCAGATACTGGTAGTCCAGTACCAGGTACTGGTAGTCTAGTACCAGGCACTGGTAGTCCAGTACCAGGTACTGGTAGTCCAGTACCAGATACTGGTAGTCTAGTACCAGGCACTGGTAGTCCAGTACCAGGCACTGGTAGTCCAGTACCAGGCACTGGTAGTTCAGTGCCAGGCACTGGTAGTCCAGTACCAGGCACTGGTAGTCCAGTGCCAGGCACTGGTAGTCCAGTGCCCGGCAATGGTAGTCCAGTGCCCGGCACTGATAGTCCAGTTCCAGGCACTGGTAGTCCAGTGCCAGGCACTGGTAGTCCAGTACCAGGCACTGGTAGTCCAGTGCCAGGCACTGGTAGTCCAGTACCAGGCACTGGTAGTCCTGTGCCAGGCACTGGTAGTCCATTACCAGGTACTGGTAGTCCAGTGCCAGGCACTGGTAGTCCAGTACCAGGCACTGGTAGTCCTGTGCCAGGCACTGGTAGTCCATTACCAGGCACTGGTAGTCCAGTGCCAGGCACTGGTAGTCCAGTGCCCGGCACTGATAGTCCAGTTCCAGGCACTGGTCCAGTGCCAGGCACTGGTAGTCCAGTACTAGGCACTGGTAGTCCAGTGCCAGGCACTGGTAGTCCAGTACCAGGCACTGGTAGTCCTGTGCCAAGCACTGGTAGTCCATTACCAGGTACTGGTAGTCCAGTACCAGGCACTGTTAGTCCAATGCCAGGCACTGGTAGTTCAGTACCGGGCACTGGTAGTCCAGTACCGGGCATTGGTAGTCCAGTACCAGGCACTGGTAGTCCAGTACCAGATACTGGTAGTCCAGTACCAGGCACTGGTAGTCCAGTACCAGGCACTGGTAGTCCAGTACCGGGCATTGGTAGTCCAGTACCAGGCACTGGTAGCCCAGTACCGGGCATTGGTAGTCCAGTACCAGGCACTGGTAGTCCAGTACCAGGCACTGGTAGTCCAGTATCAGGCACTGGTAGTCCAGTACCAGGCACTGGTTAGTCCAGTACCAGGTACTGGTAGTCCAGTACCAGGTACTGGTAGTCCAGTGCCAGACACTGGTAGTCCAGTACTGGGCACTGATAGTCCAGTACCAGGCATCGGTAGTCCAGTACCAGGCACTGGTAGTCCAGTACCAGGCACTGGTAGTCCAATACCAGGTACTGTTGGTCCAGTACCAGGCACTGGTAGTCCGGTACCAGGCACTGATAGTCCAGTACCAGGCACTGGTTGTCCAGTACCAGGCACTGGTTGTCCAGTACCAGGCACTGGTAGTCCAATACCAGGTACTGGTAGTCCAGTACCAGGCACTGGTAGTCCGGTACCAGGCACTGGTAGTCCAGTGCCACGCACTGGTAGTCCAGTACCAGGCACTGGTAGTTCAGTACCAGGCACTGGGAGTCCAGTGCCGGGCACTGGTAGTCCAGTACCAGGCACTGGTAGTCCAGTACCAGGCACTGGTAGTCCAGTGCAAGGCACTGGTAGTCCAGTACCAGGCACTGGTAGTCCAGTGCCAGGCACTGGTAGTCCAGTACCAGGCACTGGTCGTCCAGTGCCAGGCACTGGTAGTCCAGTACCGAGCACTGAGGAGACCACCACAGTGTTAATGGCACTAACTTTACACCTTCACTATACTCCAAAATAGTGTCATCACTTTTTGTTACGATGCCCAGCCTCTTAAGTTCTCCCTGAACTGCCTTCTCAAACTGCCTACATTTTTTTTAGGCACTGCTGCCATGCTTTATCCTCGAAGGCAGTTTGGCCCCCGTGATATCACTTAAATGAATAATATTTTCGACTTAAAATATACTTATGACCAAAGTATTTAAAAAAGTCGAGGCAGGAATGTAAATTCCCCTCGTGGAGGTAGTAAATAAATTTTTCTCATAAGTTTATAAGTTAAAATGAAAAATCTTGTTGGAACTTAAGTCATAAACTTATGGTTAAACTTTGAACACACTGTACGTAAGTATAGAAATATAGCGTTAGTATTTTAGTGCTGTATATTTCATTGCTGGATGTGTTGGCAGAGTTATATACAGTGAGAGATGTATATCTCTCTGTATGTATACATACGTTTCACCGTATACCGACTGAGATATACATACTTCCCGGTGTATATATGCTGAGAGATACATACTTCCCGGTGTATATATGCTGAGAGATACATACTTCCCGGTGTACATATACTGAGAGATACATACTTCCCGGTGTACATATACTGAGAGATACATACTTCCCGGTGTACATATACTGAGGGATACATTCTTCCCGGTGTACATATACTGAGAGATACATGCTTCTCAGTATATATACACTGTGAGAGACACACTTCTCAGTATATACACTGTTAAATACACACTCCTCAGTATATATACACTGTTAGATACACACTTCTCAGTATATATACACTGTTAGATACACACTTCTCAGTATATATACACTGTGAGAGACACTTCTCAGTGTACATAATATTGTAAATCTTATATCCCAAAACTCATTCTAGATATATATTTCTAAAACAGCAGGTGTGAGTACGTAAGAGAAAGATCATAGACACACATAATACACATTCACCTGAAGATGGCCTCAAGAAATGCCGAAAATATTTGAAATATTTGCGATGTTCCTTAATATCATGTGATAAAATTCTGTGTTGGGTATACATACTTAGATATTGCAATATCAGTGGATAAGGATCTCTGTGACAACCCCATGCCTTATACGACTCCTACAGGTTTACCGCTTTCCTCTAAATATAATGTAAGTTTAATAATAATAATAATAATAAATGCTTAATCTAAAACCCTTACTGTATCCATAAATTATGTTCTTTGTTTTGTGATACCCTTCCCATGTGCAGTAATCTTCCAATACCCTTAACCTGGGTGGATCCAGCTAGCTGGCCAGGAGGCTGGGTATGATACCTGGAGGGTAGATATGCTGTCAGGAAAGTGGGTCTGTTGACAGGAAGGTGTGTATGTTGCCAGGAAGGTGGGTCTGTTGCCCGGAAGGTGTGTATGTTGCCAGGAAGGTGTGTATATTGCCAGGAAGGTGTGTATGTTGCCAGGAAGGTGTGTATATTGCCAGGAAGGTGTGTATGTTGCCAGGAAGGTGTGTATATTGCCAGGAAGGTGTGTATGTTGCCGGGGAGGTGGGTATGTTGCCAGGGAGGTGAATATGTTGCCGGGGAGATGGGTATGTTGCCGGGGAGGTGGGTATGTTGCCAGGGAGGTGAGTATGTTGCCGGGGAGATGGGTATGTTGCCAGGGAGGTGGGTATGATACCTCCAGATGGCCTGGTAGGAGGTCGGGACGCTGCATCCGGTCTCCGGCTCAGGAAGTAATCCATCTCATCATCTCCTGCCTGACTCCTGCGTCGAAATAGTATTATGTCACGTTATGGCATGTCCAGAATCTCCACTCCTCTCAGGGTGTGTAGTGAGTAAAAGAGGAGAAGAAGGAAGAGAAGGAGGAGGAGGAGGAGGAGGAGGAGGAGGAGGGTTGTGGTATATTGTGGTCTTCAGAGTTCAATATGACGGGCAGACAAGCTTCGTTAGTGTCTGTGCTGTGAGTGGGGGAAAGACGGGGTGAGGAAGGGAGGGGGGATTTAGGAGATGGAGGGGTGGTAGGGAAGGGGAAGAGAGGGGACGCTAGTGGGTAAAGAAGTTCCCCGGTAGCATGATACAATATAGTGCTTGAGGAGAGTGGGGAATCGAACTGGGGCAAGGCAGAATACCCAGCTGCATCACTAGCTACTTGATTCCTCAAGTCTTTGTGTTAAAAGTCTTGGAAAGTTATGTGCAGTCTTGGAATGTGCAGTCTTAGAATGTACAGCCTTAGAATGTGCAGTCTTAGAATGTACAGTCTTAGAATGTGCAGTCTTAGAATGTGCAGTCTTAGAATGTGCAGTCTTAGAATGTGCAGTCTTGAATGTGCAGTCTTGGAATGTGCAGTCTTGGAATGTGCAGTCTTGGAATGTGCAGTCTTGGAATGTGCAGTCTGGGAGTGTGCAGTCTTGGGATGCTCTTGCATGTGTTTGGGACGTCCCACATACACATGCTAGCAGGTGTATGGTACATCCCACACACCTGTCGCGGGTGTGGGAAACCCTCATTAGTAGTATGCGGCTTCCAGTCTTGAAGATCCTTTGGAAGAAGTCTATCCTAAAGTCCATTATTCTCTTGTACCGAAGGCGCTCCCAGATCTACCCTCCCTACTATCCACCTCCCCTTCTCCCTATTCCTTTCCTACCTACCTCTCTCTACCTCTTCTTCTTTGGGCCTGAGCCACCCTCTCTCCTATCCACGCCTCCTTTCAGGCTACCCACGCCTATCATCCCCCAAGCATTCCAACCACATATGAACGACGAACTAAATATTTCCGTCTCATAGAACAAACTCTATACCAGCAAAAAAAAATTTTTGGGTGTACTTAGTGAAAAAAATAATACTATTGTAAAAAACACCAGCTTTCCAATATTACCCAAATAAAATAAAAATATTCCTTCTTAGTAAATTACTTTATTTCGTAGTGGATCCAAATTTATTTATCTTGACCAAGAACCTGTCAAACCTTCTCTGTGTAGGCTTCTAAATTGGCTAATTCATTTGAACGGATGATGCTGAGCAAGGGATTAACAGGCGAATGATGAGGTGTGTAGGTAATCATTCTGGCTAGCAAATTCATCATCAGGGTAATGTTACTCATTGTCTGGATGATGAGTAATGTTACTCACGAGTAGTTGTACTCATCGTCTGAGTGGTGTATGGCCTAGCTTCCATTTTTTTTTTTTTTTTTTTTTACCATCTTTCTCCTTCTCCTCCTCCTCCTCATCCTCTTCGTCCTCTTTCTCCTCTTCCGTCTCCTCTTCCTCGGATCAAGCCACCACACCGGTCTGCTACTCGTTGCTTCCATCATTATCTCCATCGTTAGCATTTTACGACTTCACAGTTAATGCCTTCATTTAAGGAAGTGAAAGGTCCTTCTCTCCTCCCCTCCTTCTCCTCCTCCTCCTCCTCTTCCTCCTCCTCTTCCTCTTCCTCCTCCTCCTCCTCTTCCTCCTCCTCCACCTCCTCCTTGAGACCACCCTACCTCTCAGCCAGTCGCAGGTTTCCTCATTACCTGTATCCCTCTCCTTTCATGGCTTTGATAATGAAGCCAAGGACCTCTCTCTCTCTCCCCTTCTTCTTCTTCCTCCTCCTCCTCCTCCTCATTCTCGGTATCCTCGCTCTCCTTATCATCAAAGATTCTTCCAGGTGCAATTTTCACCTCATATATTTCATTGAGAAAAGATCCTTCAGGACCTTTTAACCACTGTCACCACTGTCACCACTGTCACCACTGTCACCACTGTCACCACTGTCACCACTGTCACCACTGTCACTACTTCACTACTGTCACTACTGTCACCACTGTCACCACTGTCACCACTGTCACCACTGTCACCACTGTCACCACTGTCACCACTGTCACCACTGTCACTACTGTCACCACTGTCACCACTGTCACCACTGTCACTACTGTCACCACTGTCACCACTGTCACTACTGTCACCACTGTCACCACTGTCACTACTGCACCACTGTCACCACTGTCACCACTGTCACCACTGTCACCACTGTCACTACTGTCACCACTGTCACCACTGTCACTACTGTCACCACTGTCACCACTGTCACCACTGTCACCACTGTCACTACTGTCACCACTGTCACCACTGTCACCACTGTCACCACTGTCACCACTGTCACCACTGTCACTACTGTCACTACTGTCACCACTGTCACCACTGTCACCACTGTCACAACTGTCACCACTGTCACCACTGTCACCACTGTGCACCACTGTCACCACTGTCACCACTGTCACCACTGTCACCACTGTCACTACTGTCACCACTGTCACCACTGTCACCACTGTCACCACTGTCACCACTGTCACTACTGTCACCACATCACCACTGTCACTACTGTCACCACTGTCCTACTGTCACAACTCTCACCACTGTCACTTACTGTACACTACTGTCACCACGTCACTACTGTCACTACGTCACCACGTCACTACTGTCACACTGTCACACTGTCACCACTGTCACCACTGTCACTACTGTCACTACTGTCACCACTGTCACCACTGTCACCACTGTCACCACTGTCACTACTGTCACCACTGTCACTACTGCACTACTGTCACCACTGTCACCACTGTCACCACAGTCACCACTGTCACTACTGTCACCACTGTCACCACTGTCACCACTGTCACCACTGTCACACTGTCACTACGTCACCACTGTCACCACTTCACTACTGTCACCACTGTCACCACTGTCACTACTGTCACCACTGTCACCACTGTCACTACTGTCACCACTGTCACCACTGTCACTACTGTCACCACTGTCACCACTGTCACTACTGTCACCACTGTCACTACTGTCACAACTCTCACCACTGTCACTACTGTCACTACTGTCACCACTGCCACTACTGTCACTACTGTCACCACTGTCACTACTGTCACTACTGTCACCACTGTCACCACTGTCACCACTGTCACTACTGTCACTACTGTCACCACTGTCACCACTGTCACCACTGTCACCACTGTCACTACTGTCACTACTGTCACTACTGTCACTACTGTCACCACTGTCACCACTGTCACCACTGTCACCACTGTCACTACTGTCACCACTGTCACCACTGTCACCACTGTCACCACTGTTACTACTGTCACTACTGTCACCACTGTCACCACTGTCACCACTGTCACCACTGTCACCACTGTCACCACACTTACCACTGGTAATCTTAATATTTAATCAATTCCCATCTTGTTTGAGAATTAAATGAGAACTTTCAGTGAGAAACAACTTGGTGTGTGAATGTTTAGTGCTGGAAGACCACAGTCCTCTCTCTCTCTCTCTCTCTCTCCTCTCTCTCTCTCCTCATCTCTCTCTCATCTTCTCTCTCTCGCTCTCCTTCCTCTCCTCGTCTCTCTCCTCTCCTCTCTCTCTCTCTCTCCTTCTCTCTCTCTTCTCTCTCACTCTCTACTCTCTCTCTCTCTCTCTCATCTTCTCTCCTCTCTCTCTCTCTCTCTCTCTCGCTCTCTCTCACTTTCTCCTCCACCATCTGCTTGTGTAATGACCTAATTACGCTGATACGCCTCTCACTCCTCACCCACAATGGGCTATAACACTAACTGAGACAACTGTGCGTATATTACACCACACACACACACTCACTCACACACTCACTCACACCACATCACACATCTCACTCACACACTCACCACACACACATCACCTCACACACTCAACACACACTACACACACACACACACTCACTCACACATCACTCACCACCACACACACACTCAACTCATCACACAACACACACACACACTCTACACACTACACACACACACACACACACACACACTCACTCACACACACCACACACTCACTCACACTCACTCACACACACACACACACACACACTCACACACTCCACACACACACACACACACACACACACAACTCACTCACACACTCACTCACACACACACACACATCACTCACACACTCACTCACACACACACACACACACACACACACACACACATCACACACACACACACCCCATACACCACACACACACACACACACACACACACAACACACACACACACACACACAAACACACAAACACAAACACAGGCTTACGATTCTATTAGCTTAAAGCCGGAAAAAATAACACGAAATCTGTCTTCAAATCACTTTTTTTTTCAGTTGTGAAAGAAAAGCGGTGTTTACGAAGAGATTCTCCCTCTCTACCTTCCCCCAACCCCCTCCCCCCTCCCCCATCCTCCTAACCCTTCCCTTCTGCATTCTCGACGTGTTCGATTCCCCGAGATTTCTCCTCTCTCTCTCTCCTCTCCTCTCTCCTCTCTCCCTCCCCCCTCCTCTCTCTCTCTCTTCTCTCTCTCTCTCTCTTTTATTTTCTTTCTCTTCTATCCAGTTTTTTCCCCTGCATTTTGTATTTCTGTTTATTTTAAAGGGCGCTCACTTAAAGGTGCGCTAACTCTAAGGAGTGCTCACTTTAAGGAGGAAGCAACTTAAGGGGTGCTCTCTTTAAGGAGTGTTCACTTTAAGGGATGTTCACTGTAAGGAATACTCTCTTTCAGGAGTGTTCACTTTAAGGAATATTCACTTAAAGGAGTGTTCACTTTAAGGAGTGCTCACTTTAAGGACTGCTCACTTTAAAGACTGCTCACTTTAAGGAGTGCTCACTTTAAGGACTGCTCACTTTAAAGAACTGCTCACTTTAAGGAGTGCTCACTTTAATAGGCGTTCAATTTAACGGTGCTCACTTTAACAGGTGTTCACTTTATTGTGTTCACTTTAACGGCTAATCACTTTAACAGGTGCTCACTTTAACGGGTACTCACTTTAACCGGTGCTCACTCTAATGGGTGCTTGCTTTCACCAGTACTCACCTTAACCGGTGCTCACTTTCACCAGTGCTCACTGTAAGCGGTGCTTACTTTAAGAGTGAGCTCGTTGGTGTCTTCTAGATATTGTCCCATGGGCTCAATGCCAGCTCTTTCAATTTCCGTTGAGCCCTCGAGGCTCAACAGGTGATTGTCTGCCTTTGTTGAGTCTTTGTGCTGCCGATATGAGGAAGTGAAGGAGTGAACGGAGTATGAAGGAATGAAGGAAGGACGGGAAGGAAGGGATTAAGAAGTGCTTGCCAGATGTAAAAGGTACCACCAGAAACGGTACCATCAGTAAAGGTACCACTAGAAAGGTACCACCAGAACTATAGCATTCCTCTTGAAGCTTAATGTTTACACTCTCCAAACTTAATGTTTACACTCTCCAAACTTAATGTTTATACTCTCCAAACTTAATGTTTATACTCTCCAAACTTAATGTTTATACTCTCCAAACTTAATGTTTATACTCTCCAAACTTAATGTTTATACTCTCCAACTTAATGTTTATACTCTCCAAACTTAATGTTTATACTCTCCAAACTTAATGTTTATACTCTCCAAACTTAATGTTTACACTCTCCAAACTTAATGTTTATACTCTCCAAACTTAATGTTTACACTCTCCAAACTTAATGTTTACACTCTCCAAACTTAATGTTTATACTTCCAAACTTAATTTTATTTCAAACAATGTTTATACTCTCCAACTAATTTCACTTCCAAACTTAATGTTTATACTCTCCAAACTTAATGTTTAACTCTCCAAACTTAATGTTTATACTCTCCAACTTAATGTTTACACTCTCCAAACTAATGTTTACACTCCCCAAACTTAATGTTTATACTCTCCAACTATATCCTTACCAAAAAAATAAAAAAAAACACGAATTCTATATAATTAGGCATAAATATCTTATCCGTGACTCAGAATCTAATATCTGGAAAACTACGCCTCAAAAAAAAAATACTCAGAATTGCGCATTTTTACAAAAGTGGCAGTAAAGCAATCGTAAAAAAATGTACGTACACATGGAGCACTAGTATCAAAGAGGTGGAATCCAATATACAAAGTCCAGGAAAACAGTAATGGCTGATAGCTCAGTGTTAGTTGTGTTGACTTCACAGTCGATGTACTATGGTTGGAGTATGAGCCAGGCTGGGACGTGTAGACAAGCTTCAATAACACCTGTTGCCCCATCCCCTGTTTATTCAGTAGTACATTGGTATAGCAAGTATCCTTGACACCTGTTTTCTCCTGTTCATTCAGTAGTAAATTGGTATACCAAGTATACTTAACGCCTGTTGCCCGATATTCACTCAGTAATAAATAGGTATACCAAGTATCCTTAACATGTGTTGGCTGCAAGAATGTCCCACACGGGTTTAACGCATCACATACCACGTAAAATGTGAGTTACAATTTAAGGCAGGTGGGAGAATATCTCACATAGGCTGGACTATGAGATATACTGAAAGGTTAGAAAAAGTTCGTTGTATAGGTGGTCAGTCCCGGAACTCTGAGTAAATTGAGGGACTGACCACCTTATAACAAGTTCTTCAAGGCTGAGGGACATGTCGCATCAACTTTTGCTCCTCCACTGCTTCCTCAACTCTGTATTTGACTGAAGAAACATCTCGTGTAGACGAAACGTTGTGAATATAAAGATACCAGCATTTTGCATATGAGTCTTATTAAGATATATGATTATGTGTATGTGTGCTCACCTATTTGTGGATGCAGGGGTCGAGGCATAGCTCCTGACCTCGCCTCTTCGTTGGTCGCTACTAGGTCTACTCTCTCTCCCTGCTCCATTAGCTTTATCATACCTCTTGTTAAAACTGTGCATGGATCCTGCCTCCACTACATCTGTGTTTGTGTGTGTGTGTGTGTGATTGCACAGTGTGGTAGGAGAGAGCTTTCTGTCTGGTATCTAGGACAGTGTTCGCACCGATTTCAGGGAGGGGAAAGCCAGAGGGGACGCAGGGAGAGAGGGGAAAAAGATGATGTTAGAAATAAAGTGAAAGAGAAGAGAGAGAAGGGAAAAAAGCGAGATGCGACGCAGGATTGCAGAGGGAAAAGAAGGATTGCAGAGGGAATAGAAGAAGGGGGATGACAGCGTAAACAAGATAAGAGCAAAAGATAGGGGTAGGAAACATGAAGGGAAGGGGAATAGGTGATGAATTGGTGGATAGGGAAGGAAGGTCGATATTGAAAAAAAAAGTGAGAGGGAGTGAGAAAGAGGGAGAGAGAGAGAGAGAAAGAGAAAACATTTTTCTTGTTTAGGAAAGAGGAGAACAGATAAACATTGGGAATTAGCTCTAGTCTATATACACTTTCTTTTCTGTTGGAGAGTGGGTCTGGAAGACAAGACACTTCCCTTTCTTTTTAATGGTTGCTTCCCAGCAAATCACCAGCACCAACAGCCTGGCTGATCAGACCAGCACCCAGCCTGGCTAAGCTAGCTAAGAGAAAAAGCACATAACAGCGCATAACGGCGCATAATAGCATATAAAAACAACAGCTCAGAACAACACACAACAGCACAACAGCACAAAAGAACGTATATCACATAAAAGCACATAACAGCAATTAAATAACTAGATTTTTGCAGTCGCTGTGTCTCCCCGTATACCATAGCCCCAGTCTCCTCTACACGGGAATGGAACAGTGCAGAGTGCGGCATAAGTCTGTAACGTGGTATGAAGTGAACCAGAGGAAGCATTCACGAGTCATCACATGGAAACTAATATCCCAATTTCTTCAGTAAAAATGGCGAAGTAGGACATATACAAAGCAAGTTTAATTCAAAACTTTCCATTAAGAAACGCACTAGGTTTGAAGCTAAACGGAAGAGGCATTCTCTGGTTATCTCAGGGAGACGAGTATGCTAAAATACACAAACACATTAAGACTGAAGGCGCTTCAAGCTTCAGCGTTGAAAGCTGAAGCTTAGCAGATGCAACACTCAGATATTATCACATATAAAAAGTATTTTAGCTAAAATAAATGAGGTATGTCAGAAAATGCTTCAAGACACTCTGACTCGTCGAAATATGCAATAAAATAATACTTTATCACATTTCTCTTCAATTTTCCTAATTTTCTTCGAAAAGCCAAACTGGGACCTACAACAAGTCAAAATCAAAACCTTTCCTCTAAGGATGATTAACCAGCTTTTAAGTAAGTAAGTAAGTACGTAAAGAACTAAGTTGATATTATTGCTAGATGCATAACGTGACTTGTAGAAAAAAAATATTATTATTATTATTATTTTTAATATTATTATTATTATTATTATTATTATTATTATTATTATTATTATTATTATTATTATTATTATTATTATTATTATTATTAACAATGGTCTTGAGAGTACACAGATGTTTTAGACACAATGGCAACATTAGGATGATTTAAACTTGAATGGCTAAATAAGGTTGATTACTGTGACTTACTGCTGATCAAAAGAGACATTCTTCAGTTATTTCAGGAAATCCATTGAATGTGTTCAGAAGAGGTAAATTGAAATATAAAGATAAATGGTTCAGAGAACCGACAAGTTGATAAACTAGACACATGTGCAACACTTAGGTATCTTTATTATGGACACTTTTTTTCCACTCACTGGCTTTATCAGTCTATTATAAAGAAGATCTGTGAAGATCAGAAGGAAACTGAGGTAATCAGTCCCTCAGTCTGGAGTCGATTACCTGAATCTCTTTCTGATCTTCACTGTTCTTCTCTGTAATGATTGATAAAGCCAATGGTTGGCGAAACGTTTGCACAATTAAGATACCCAGATGTTTCACACGTCTCTAATTTGTCAAGGTGAAATATGTTTACGAGGTTAAACAGGAGCCAAAATCTCACACTATTTCACACATTTAATAGTCAAATCTGCTCCTACGCACTTGACTTACACTCTCCGGCGTCGTAGAATTAGATGACTTGCAACTCCACCGCTGAGGATTTTGCAGGTTATCCCGGCCATTCCAGGATGCTGGAGATAGCTTCAGTAACTTTGCTCTTGCCACTTGCTCCCAGAATCTTGTCCTAGTTACCGAACACCAGCGTAAAATAAGTTTGAAGCCGATCACATAAGGACTTCTCGAGTTATGAGCGAACTAAACACGAAAAGTTGAAGGAAGGAGAAAAAAATAAGATAGAAAAAAAGAAAGAAATATTTCAGGCTGCTACTTGAAGGTCCTCTTCACAGGATAATGAATTTTATAGTCGTGAATATGATTACTCCCAAGAAACAAGCGGTAAAGCCGTATGGATCGGAAGGGAATTATTAAGTGGTGAAGATAAATCACGAAATACAATTGTGAAATTAAGGCAGCTGGAGACGTGACGGTGTGACACCCATCGATGTAGAGATGAGATACTGGAGAGAGAGGGAGAGAGACAGAGAGATGTGCTAAAGGAGGGAGGAAAAAGAGAGAGGAGGGGATAAAAAAGAAGAGCAGACAGAATCGTAGAGAGGAATGGCGCTATAACCAGTGACTGGTACGGGAAGACCTACAACATTCAGGTCTGACATAAGATCCAGGAGGCTGGAAGGGTCTTGAGGACCCTTGCACCAGGAGGCTGGAAGAGTCATAAAGACCCCTTGCACCAGGAGGCTGGAAGGGGTCATGAAGACCTCTTGCACCAGGAGGTTGGAAGGGGTCGTGAAGACCTCTTGTACCAGGAGGCTGGAAGGGGTCATGAAGACCTCTTACACCAGGAGGCTGGAAGGGGTCATCAAGACCCCTTGCACCAGGAGGCTGGAATGGGTCATAAAGACCCCTTGCACTGGAGGCTGGAAGGGGTCATAAAGACCCCTTGCACCAGGAGGCTGGAATGGGTCATAAAGACCCCTTGCACTAGGAGGCTGGAAGGGGTCATAAAGACCCCTTGCACCAGGAGGCTGGAAGGGGTCATAAAGACCATTTGCACTAGGAGGCTGGAAGGGGTCATCAAGACCCCTTGCACCAGGAGGCTGGAATGGGTCATAAAGACCCCTTGCACCAGGAGGCTGGAAGGGGTCATAAAGACCCCTTGCACCAGGAGGCTGGAAGGGGTCATAAGACCCCTTGCACCAGGAGGCTGGAAGGGGTCATAAAGACCCCTTGCACCAGGAGGATGGAAGGAGTCATAAAGACCCCTTGCACCAGGAGGCTGGAAGGGTCTTGAAGACCCCTGCAGCACAGAGCGACACGTGTCAGCAGAGGATGATGAGCACCGACGTGTGGAAGAATGGCCAGTCGTTCCATTCCTTCTCATCTGTCATCATCTTTTCACTGACACCGGTGTCACTCTTATCCTTACGTATGATCTTATACACAAATTTGATATTAGAGATTAAGATAACACTGTTAAAAGGGAATAAGCTGTTAAATATAAGAATAAATTCTTATATTAAACGGAATAAACTTTATACTAAGAATAAGTGTTGAAAATAGAATAAACTGTTAAATAAAGAATAAACTGTTAAATTAAAAATAAACTGTTAATAATGAATAAACTGCTTATTAAATAAATGAAAAAACTGTATAAATGTAAATGAGAGAAATAAACTTTTATACTTTATCGAATTTTATCTTTCGAGGAAGCGCTTACCGCAGGGGTCATGCTGCATTGTGGAATGAGTGGAAATGAAGGTTCAAGTAAGAGGAAGGGGAGGTAGCTCAGTTCCTCACATCAGAGATCTTTTTAGAGCAAGAAGTCCAGAATCTCTACATACATAAAGGGGAAATACTGGGGAAATTGTTGGAATTGTACTAATTGGGGGGAAATAAACTGTGGAAATTCATGATCAATTAATGAGAGCGATTGTACGATTGTGGTGGTGGAAATTGATTGGGGAATTGTGGGGTATTGTTGTGGGGAGATAAATAATGTGTTGAGGCAGGGCAGGAAAGACAGGCAGGGAGGAAAAGTGCGGAATTTATGGGGAAATTTTTACTTATTGGAGTAAGATTAATGTAAGAGATGAAATGAACTGTAATGATGAGAAGACTGGAAGGATGAGAAGGATTGGAATGAGTGGAAGGACTGTGATGGATGAAAAGGATTATGATGATATTGACTGGAAGGGATGGACAAGGATGAAAGGGTGTGAGGAAATGGAAGGAATGAGAAGGATTGGAAGGGGTGATGAGGATTGGAAGGGTGAGAAGGATGGAAATGGTGAAGACTGAGAGGTATAGAAGGATTGGAAACGATGAGAAGGATTGAAAGGGATGAGAAAGATTTGAAGATATGAGGAAGATTGAAATTGGTGAGAAATATTGAAAGGGAAACGCAGAGAGAGAGAGAGAGAGAGAGAGAGAGAGAGAGAGAGAGAGAGAGAGAGAGAGAGAGAGACGGCTGGCGCTTTCGACCGGGTGTGGCACCAGGGCCTCTTAGCGAAACTTCAAGCACTGGGAATTGCAGGCTCTACGCTATGTCTCCTCAGTGATTACCTTCATGGTAGATCTCTAAGTGTAGTTCTCAATGGAACGGAATCAGCAAGACATCCTATTGGGGCAAGTGTTCCACAAGGAAGTGTGCTGGGTCCATTGTTATGGAATGTCTACTTCAACGACCTTCTTCATCTCATCCCAGAATCACATGCATATGCAGACGACTGTACACTGACATTCACTTATACAAGAGAAGAAATGCCAGCTGCTCTAAGCTACATCAATCACCAGCTGAGAGCTATATCAGCTTGGGGAAATAGATGGCAAGTAACATTTGCACCTGAGAAAACGCAAATGATGATCGTCTCTAGGCACCATGATGGTAATGCTGGTGCAGTAGTAAGGATGAATGGGAGGGTGTTGGCACCTGGAGAAGAAGTTGATATCCTTGGGGTGAAATTTGACTCCAAACTAACCATGAAGAACCATGTTATGAATCTTGCAAACAAGGCAGCCAGGAAGCTTACAGCACTTCGCCGTATCTCGCATCTGCTTGACAGTAGGGGTTGCAAGATCCTGTACGAGGCGCAAGTACGCTCACACCTTGAGTATGCTCCACTTTCTTGGTTTGCCTGCCCCCCCCCCCTCTCATCTGGGACTGCTTGACAGACTAGAGAACAGAGCAAGAACGTCTCATCTCTCGCCTGGACCCATCCTGGATAGATCTGTCATTTCAGCAACCCTTCAACATAGGAGGGATGTGGGTGGCCTTACTGTTATGTTAAAAGGCCAATATTGTCAAATACCACATTGGATCCACTTCGAGGACAGCGTGAAACAGCTTTTATGCCACAAGACGGGCATGATAGCAGCAACTTCACTCGGCTGTACCCTTCTCCAGAACATACTCCATCTGATATCATACATACGAGGATGACTCGAGTAGGAAACACATTCGTAGAGCAAATGATGTCAACGAGATAAAGTCAGTTGATCAAATGAAAATGTGGCCCACAGATGGCCAAACTCATCTGTTCCATACTTGTAGTCTCATACAATAAAAATGCTTTCAAATGAGTGAGTAGGTAACAGCTCTTAGCTGGGCCAATAAAGTTAGGAAAGCCTAACCTGTAAAATAGCTGTCAAAAAGCTAGGGATCCAAATTTGGGTCAAAACCCTGTGTAAAAAAAAAAAAAGAGAGAGAGAGAGAGAGAGAGAGAGGGAGAGAGAGAGAGAGAAAGAGAGAAACAAGGGTGCCATTTAATAACTCCTGTGCCAAGCGTACCTGTCTACCCGGAAAACAACACGGAGAGAAAACAACACACACACCACACACACACACACACACACACACACACACACACACACTGTAAACTCGGGAAATCGTATAGAGTTCAAGTGAAAAAGATATTCAACAATATCTCATATTTCTGTGTGTGTGTGTGTGTGTGTGTGTGTGTGTGTGTGTGTGTGTGTGTGTGTGTGTGTGTGTGTGTGTGTGTACTCTACTCACCTATTTGTATTCAACTATTTATGGTTGCAGGGGGTCGCTAAACACACTCTCTGTGTGTGACTGTGAGTAAATTGTGCTTTGGTCACTGGCATACTTTAACTGGATTTCAGGAGGGCGTGGGAGGGGAAGGCGTGGGAGGGGAAGGCGTGGGAGGGGTGTACGTGGGATGATCAGGCTTGGGCAGCGAGGCTGGTGTGTCATTAAGTCTTCACGGACAACTCGTAGATTTTCGCACGTATCGCACCTGAATATCTTCCACACCATGCTAAGCTTCTGCAAGAGACAATATTTCTTATTTGCTTTCATCCAGCTGAGAGTCACGGCGAGGGTCGAGTCACGGCTCCTGGCCCCGTCTATCAACTACGGAAGAGTGGCCACACACAGTAACCTAACATGTGACGCTAAACTGGACGTCTGGCTCAGTCTGCCAGACTTGTGACTACGAGTACCTACGTAGGTATTCCCACTGTACACATCTTGTCTCCAGATCACCGTGCTCTAATTCATCTCTGGTGCATAGCGTCGTGATTAATGAACATCGGGGAATGACGAGGGGAAAAGGGAGCAATTAGGTTAGGAAAGGTTCGTCAGGAAACAGGACAAGTGTTTCCTGACGCGGGTCATGTGACCGACGCCCTCAGTGATCAATATGTAATAACCTTGTGTTAGTTCATTGTTACATCTCAGTGTTCCATCTTTTAAACAGTTCCTAGAATAATTAGCTTTGGCTACGAAGGTCATTAAACCTGCATATCACCTTTTTATCACCAGTCAAGAATATTTTAATCCCCAAAAGGGATTAAAATAAATTCTTAGTAAATATAAATTTAAAATTATACACTCGTGGTGTATATATTCTGTATATATATTTTGTGTAGTTTTTTATTATAATGGGGTTTGAAGGCTGTTGACTACACTAGGGATCAATAATGCTGGATTTTGAGAGGAGGAAGACACAACGCTGACAACAATAGCATTTTGTTTCTGTTTGAGTCGTCATCCTAGAAGTTGCCGAGATCAGTGGCGGTGAGGCAGAAAGTTACACACAGATTGGAAACACTGACTTCTTGATTTGTATCAGTCCCGAGAGTGGGAATCCTTCGGTGGGCTGGAGACATCGACGTAAGTGTGTGTGTGTGTGTGTGTGTGTGTGTGTGTGTGTGTGTGTGTGTGTGTGTGTGTGTGCGTGTGTGTGTGTGTGTGTGTGTGTGTGTGTGTGTGAACCCGCAGTCACTCAATATATGGACACGTACAACAAATTGTGTCCGCGGGGGGATTGAACCCTAGCTCTTGGGCTTATCCTTCACGCTTCGTATATCTGCCCCTTTCAAGTCCTGAGTGCTGAAATCCATTTATTGAGTTTGTCGACGCGACGTTAGGTGGCTTTATGTAACATCCTTAATGCTTAATTTCACTTACTCTCACCCACCGAACATACATTGCGAATATAAGACAATGTATAATAAGGAGAATGTTGTTTCTCGCAAGCCTCTCACCTTTGAAATATGTGACAGGTAACTAAGAGGTAGTGATGGAAAGATTCAAACCCACAACTTCTGCAATATTCCAGCCAACTGTGCAACATGTGAGGTTCGGTTAGAGTAACCTGTTGTTTATTCGGAGATGATTTTTTTTTTTTTTTTTTTACACAGGGTTTGACAAGGTTAAGGATCCCTAGCTTTATTGACAAGCTAAGAGGTGTTACCTACATCAGCTCATTTGAAAGCATTTCCAGAGGGGTTCTCTTTCTCTCTCTCTCTCTCTCTCTCTCTCTCCTCTCTCTCTCTCTCTCTCTCTCTCTCTCCTCTCTCTCTCTCTCTCTCTCTCTCTCTCTCTCTCTCTCTCTGACTACAAACACAAAAGACTTCCCTGCCTAGAAGGCATTTCCACTCGTAGTTGCCAAGGAAGACAGAAGAGGAGGACTTTGTTGTGTGTGTGTGTGTGTGTGTGTGTGTGTGTGTGTGTGTGTGGTGTGTGTGTGTGTGTGTGTGTGTGTGTGTGTGCCGCCAACAGCAACGATAAGATAAAATATTCAGGAATATCGTAGTGCGTTAGAGCTATTCAAAGCCAGTGAATGAGAGGAGCAGTAATGTATAGTGAGACACCAGTACTACCACAACCACTGCCACTACCACCACTACCACACCACCACTACCACTACGACTACCACCACTACCACACCACATTATCACTGCCACACTACCACTACTACTGCCATACTATCGCTACCACACCACACCACCACTACCACTGCCACACTACCACTACCACTGCCACTACCGACACTACCACTGCCACACCACCACTACCACTGCCACTACCACTACTACCACTGCCACCACCACACTACCACTGCCACTACCACCACTACCACTGCCACACTACACTAACTACCACTGCCACTACCACACTACCGCTGCCACACCACCACTACCACTGCCACACTACCACTACCACTGCCACTACCAACACTACCACTGCCACAAACCACCACTACCACTGCCACTACCACTACTACCACTGCCACACCACCACTACCACTGCCACACCACTACTACCACTGCCACCACCACCACTACCACTGTCACTACTACCAGTACCACTACCACTGCCACCACCACTACCACACCACCACTACCACTCCCACCACACCACCACTACCACTGCCACCACCACCACTACCACTGCCACACCACCACTACCACTGGCCACTACCCACCACACCACTGCCACTACACCACTACCACTACCACTACCACCACTACCACTGCCACACCACCACTACCACTGCCACTACCACCACTACACCACTGCCACACCACCACTACCACTGCCACTACTACCAGTACCACTACCACTACCCATACCACACACACCACATACCACAACACACCACCACTACCACTGCCACACCACCACTACCACTGCCAACACCATACCACACCACCCACCACTCCACACCACACCACTACCACTGCCACATACCACATCACACACCACTACCACCAACCACCACTACCACCACTACCACTGCCACTACACACATCCACTACCACCACCACTACCCCACACCACACTCACCACACTCACACCACACATCCTACACACCACCACCACTACCACCCACCCACACACCACCACCACCACCCCACCACCACACCACCACCACCACCACCACCACCACCACCACCACCACCACCACCGCTACCACCATCACTACCACCATCAATACTGTTATAAGCTGCAACATCTATTAGGACAGATACCTCCAGAGAATACTAGAAGGTCAACTGACTGATCCCCATCTAGCATCTGGCCTGTTACTAGATTTCTAACTGCTGTTAGTTTTAATTCTAGTCCAGCTATCCTCTATCATATGTGATTCTCAATAGCGCGTTTGGTTCACAACTTGATGAATACACACCAACCAAGTCAAACTTAAGAACTTTAATAACAAAAAGGTGTTATCACAATATGCAGAACAATTATCGTGAAAAAAATAGCGATATTCCAAGCACTTCATATAGTTCCTTGATAATGTGAGAAGTCACGAAAGTGCTTGGAATTTCGCTCTATTTTTCACAGTGGTTGTTCTGGAGATTATATATATATATATATATATATATATATATATATATATATATTATATATATAATATATATATATATGTCGTGCCGAATATGTAAAAACTGGCAATTACAGACACATTTAAATTCAAGTCCTATTCTGAAATTTTCCTTATACATAACACATTATTTTTTTCATAATGTTAAGTAAAAATTTTAATTTGCACCAAAAGAATCTTAGAAAACTTACCTAACCAATATAACAAGCAATTTATTAGCCAACCCAACTAACTATACCTTAAATAACTTTACCAATAATTCCTAGTACTAAATAAAACACAATCAATAATTCTTTGCGTTAGGTTCAGATGATTTTGCGAATTTCATACACAATTCACTTGTTCTAATGGAAATGAGCGTGCTATTATAGCAAGATGGCTAAGTTCGCCTATCATCGGCACGACATAATATACAATTAATTAGTATATATATAATATGATATATATATACTACCCACCATACCACCACCACTACACCAGTACTACACCCACTACACACTCATCATGTAAACCACCACCAATACTCCACAAGTACCACACTGACCATAGCTAACACGCTCTACCACCACCACTACACCCCATAACACTCGGCCCTCCACTTCCCCACCATACCACCGCCACTACCTACGACCACTACCACGCTACCACCCACCACTGACCACCCCCTACACCACACTACACCATCCACTACCACCACACTACCCCGCCACTACCACCACATACCACCACACTACACCACCACTACCACACACTACCACCGCCATTACCAACACACTACACCACCATTCATCAATGATAATACCACCACCAATACTACCACAAGTACCACCACCACTAACACTACCACTACCACCACCACTACCACCCTAGCTTCCAATACGCGTTGCGGCTCCATTAGCTTCTCATCAGCTTCAGGGAATTGGATGCAGTGATCATTAGTGTGGCTCATTCAGCCACACTCGGGCTCATTCAGCCACACTCGGGCTCATTCAGCCACACTGTGGCTCATTCAGCTACACTGTATTTCATTCAATAACACACTGGCTCATTCAGTAACACTCTGACTCACTCAGTAACACTGGCTCATTTAGTAACACTGGCTCTTTCAGTAACACTCTGGCTCATTCAGCAACACTCTGGCTCATTCAGTAACACTGGCTCATTCAGTAACACTCTGCTCATTCAGTAACACTGGCTCATTTAGTAACACTGGCTCTTTCAGTAACACTCTGGCTCATTCAGTAACACTCTGGCTCACGTTCAGTAACACCTGGCTCATTCAGTAACACTCTGGCTCATTCAGTAACACTGGCTCATTCAGTAACACTGGCTCATTCAGTAACACTCTGGCTCATTCAGTAACACTCTGGCTCATTCAGTAACACTCTGGCTCATTCAGTAACACTGGCTCATTTAGTAACACTGGCTCTTTCAGTAACACTCTGGCTCATTCAGTAACACTCTGGCTCATTCAGTAACACTGGCTCATTCAGTAACACTGGCTCATTCAGTAACACTGGCTCTTTCAGTAACACTCTGGCTCATTCAGTAACACTCTGGCTCATTCAGTAACACTGGCTCATTCAGTAACACTCTGGCTCATTCAGTAACACTGGCTCATTCAGTAACACTGGCTCATTCAGTAACACTGGCTCATTCAGTAACACTGGCTCATTCAGTAACACTGGCTCATTCAGTAACACTCTGGCTCATTCAGTAACACTGGTTCATTCAGTAACACTGGCTCATTCAGTAACACTCTGGCTCATTCAGTAACAATGGCTCATTCAGTAACACTGGCTCATTCAGTAACACTGGCTCATTTAGTAACACTGGCTCTTTCAGTAACACTCTGGCTCATTCAGTAACACTCTGGCTCATTCAGTAACACTCTGGCTCATTCAGTAACACTGGCTCATTTAGTAACACTGGCTCTTCAGTAACACTGGCTCATTCAGTAACACTTGGCTCATTCAGTAACACCTGGCCATTCAGTAACACTGGCTCATTTAGTAACACTGGCTCTTTCAGTAACACTGGCTCATTCAGTACACTCGGCTCATTCAGTAACACTGGCCATTCAGTAACACTCTGGCTCATTCAGTAACACTGGCTCATTCAGTAACACTGGCTCATTCAGTAAACACTGGCTCATTCAGTAACACTGGCTCATTCAGTAACACTGGCTCATTCAGTAACACTCTGGCTCATTCAGTAACACTGGCTCATTCAGTAACACTGGCTCATTCAGTAACACTGGCTCATTCAGTAACACTGGCACATTCAGTAACACTGGCTCATTCAGTAACATTCTGGCTCATTCAGTAGCACTGGCTCATTCAGTAACACTGGCTCATTCAGTAACACTGGCTCATTCAGTAACACTGGCTCATTCAGTAACACTGGCTCATTCAGTAACACTGGCACATTCAGTAACACTGGCTCATTCAGTAACATCTGGTCATTCAGTAACACTGGCTCATTCAGTAACACTGGCACATTCAGTAACACTGGCATCATTCAGTAACACTGGCACATTCAGTAACACTGGCTCATTCAGTAACACTCTGGTCATTCAGTAACACTGGTCATTCAGTAACACTGGCTCATTCAGTAACACTCTGGCTCATTCAGTAACACTGGCTCATTCAGTAACACTGGCTCATTCAGTAACACTGGCTCATTCAGTAACACTGGCTCATTCAGTAACACTCTGGCTCATTCAGTAACACTGGCTCATTCAGTAACACTGGCTCATTCAGTAACACTGGCTCATTCAGTAACACTGGCTCATTCAGTAACACTGGCTCATTCAGTAACACTCTGGCTCATTCAGTAACACTGGTCATTCAGTAACACTGGCTCATTCAGTAACACTCTGGCTCATTCAGTAACACTGGCTCATTCAGTAACACTGGCTCATTCAGTAACACTCTGGCTCATTCAGTAACACTGGCTCATTCAGTAACACTGGCTCATTCAGTAACACTCTGGCTCATTCAGTAACACTGGCTCATTCAGTAACACTGGCTCATTCAGTAACACTGGCTCATTCAGTAACACTCTGGCTCATTCAGTAACACTCTGGTTCATTCAGTAACACTGGCTCATTCAGTAACACTGGCTCATTCAGTAACACTGGCTCATTCAGTAACTCTGGCTCATTCAGTAACACTCTGGCTCATTCAGTAACACTCTGGTTCATTCAGTAACACTGGCTCATTCAGTAACACTCTGGTTCATTCAGTAACACTGGCTCATTCAGTAACACTGGCTCATTCAGTAACACTGGCTCATTCAGTAACTCTGGCTCATTCAGTAACACTCTGGTTCATTCAGTAACACTGGCTCATTCAGTAACACTGGCTCATTCAGTAACACTGGCTCATTCAGTAACACTGGCTCATTCAGTAACACTGGCTCATTCAGTAACACTCTGGCTCATTCAGTAACACTCTGGTTCATTCAGTAACACTGGCTTCATTCAGTAACACTGGCTCATTCAGTAACACTGGCTCATTCAGTAAACTCTGGCTCATTCAGTAAACACTCTGGTTCATTCAGTAACACTGGCTCATTCAGTAACACTGGTTCATTCAGTAACACTGGCTCATTCAGTAACACTGGTACATTCAGTAACACTGGCTCATTCAGTAACACTGGCTCATTCAGTAACACTCTGGCTCATTCAGTAACACTGGCTCATTCAGTAACACTGGCTCATTCAGTAACACTGGCTCATTCAGTAACACTGGCTCATTCAGTAACACTCTGGCTCATTCAGTAACACTGGCTCATTCAGTAACACTGGCTCATTCAGTAACACTGGCTCATTCAGTAACACTCTGGCTCATTCAGTAACACTGGCACATTCAGTAACACTCTGGCTCATTCAGTAACACTGGCTCATTCAGTAACACTCTGGCTCATTCAGTAACACTGGCACATTCAGTAACACTGGCTCATTCAGTAACACTGGCTCATTCAGTAACATCTGGCTCATTCAGTAACACTGGCTCATTCAGTAACACTGGCACATTCAGTAACACTGGCTCATTCAGTAACACTGGCTCATTCAGTAACACTCTGGCTCATTCAGTAACACTGGCACATTCCAGTAACACTGGCTCAATTCAGTAAACACTGGCTCATTCAAGTAACATCTGGCTCATTCAGTAACACTGGCTCATTCAGTAACACTCTGGCTCATTCAGTAACACTGGCACATTCAGTAACACTGGCACATTCAGTAACACTGGCACATTCAGTAACACTGGCACATTCAGTAACACTGGCACATTCAGTAACACTGGCACATTCAGTAACACTGGCTCATTCAGTAACTGGCACATTTCAGTAACACTGGCTCATTCAGTAACCTGCACATTCAGTAACACGGCACATTCAGTAACCACTGTCACTTCAGTAACACTGGCTCATTCAGTAACACTGGCTCATTCAGTAACACTCTGGCTCATTCAGTAACACTGGCTTCATTCAGTAACACTCTGGTCATTCGTAACACTGCTCATTCAGTAACATTCACATCAGTAACACTGGCCATTCAGTAACACTGGACATTCGTAACACTGGCACATTCAGTACACTGGCACATTCAGTAACACTGGCTCATTCATAACACTGGCTCATTCAGTAACCCTCTGGCTCATTCATACACAGTGGCTCATTCGTAAACACATGGCTCATTTCAGTAACACTGGTCATTCATAAGACTGGTCATTCGTAACCTCTGGCTCATTCAGTAAACTGTGCACATTCAGTAACACTGGCTCATTCAGTAACACTGGCTCATCAGTAACACTCGGCTCATTCAGTAACACTGGTCATTCATACACCTGGCTCATTCAGTAACACTGGCTATTCAGTTTACACCTGGCACATTCAGTACACTGCCATTCATAACACAGGCACTTCAGTAAACTGGCACATTCATACACTGGCACATTCAGTAAACTGGCTCATTTCCTGGCACATTCTAACATGGCTCATTCATTCACATTCAGTACTGGCACATTCAGTAACACTGGCACATTCAGTACACATCTCATCAGGTAACACTGGTTTTCAGTAACACTCTGGATTCATAGTACACACTCATTCAGAACACTCTGGCTTTTTCTGCACTTCAGTAACACTGTTCACATTCAGTACACAGGACATTTCATAACACTGATTAGTAACACTCCATCACAAAGGAAAGTTTTCCGTTCGAAAATTATTGTATTTAATGACAAATAATTTGAATGACCTATTAAGTTTCATGAACAGAAATTGTGTTCCTTATAGATTCTGCAACACAGGAAAGTAGGATTTACCTCCCATTATGTCTGTCATCACCGCAGGAAGGATGAGTTCTTCTACCTCCTTGTATATCAAATTTGTATTGAACAGAGTAGTGGGTATCTACCCTGTTTAATGTGATATTTGCACTGTGGGAGGACAGGCAGCGAGGCGTCCCTGTTATGTTCCATCACACAGGATGGTTTTCCCTGTTATGTTCCATCACACAGGATGGTTTTCCCTGTTATGTTCCATCACACAGGATGGGTTTTCCCTGTTATGTTCCATCACACAGGATGGTTTTCCCTGTTATGTTCCATCACACAGGATGGTTTTCCCTGTTATGTTCCATCACACAGGATGGTTTTCCCTGTTATATGTTCCATCACACAGGATGGGTTTTCCCTGTTATGTTCCATCACACAGGATGTTTTCCCTGTTATGTTTCCATCACCAGGATGTTTTCCCTGTTATGTTCCATCACACAGGATGGTTTCCTGTTATGTTCCATCACACAGGATGTTTTCCCTGTTAGTTCCAATCAACAGGGTGGTTTTCCCTGTTATGTTCCATCACACAGATGGTTTCCCTGTTTGTTCCATCACACAGGATGGTTTTGCCCTGTTAATCCATCACACAGGATGGTTTTCCCTGTTATGTTCCATCACACAGGATGGTTTTCCCTGTTATATTCCATCACACAGGATGGTTTTCCCTGTTATGTTCCATCACACAGGATGGTTTTCCCTGTTATATTCCATCACACAGGATGGGTTTTCCCTGTTATGTTCCATCACACAGGATAGTTTCCCTGTTATGTTCCATCACACAGGATAGTTTCCCTGTTATGTTCCATCACACAGGATGGTTTTCCCTGTTATGTTCCATCTCACAGGATGTTCTCCTGTTATCCATCACACAGGATGGGTTTTCCCTGTTATATTCCATCACACAGGATAGTTTCCCTGTTATGTTCCATCACACAGGATCTTCCGAGGTTTTTTACCAGCAGATCTAGAGTTACTAGTACAGGAACACTGCCATCTTTCTAGTAATCGATGTTAGTGTAGAAGGAACAGTTGTTTGCACCTTTCGTACCACATTCTTCTTTGCTGCCACCGCTTCTGATGTTTGCCTCTTACATATACAGCAGTGGTAATAACATTAATGTTATGGGCGAAGTTTGAAGCTGAGGCATTTGTCTCTCTAAGAAAAAGTTAGGTTGAATTCCTTCCTGACGCGACTAAAAACTTGGCCAGCAGAGATTATAAGTTTCTTGGTTGGAGAGATGAAGAAGTGAATTAGGTTCTGTCTCCTCGGTTGTTCATTTTCTCTCTCTCATTCTCTCTCTCTCTCTCTCTCTCTCTCTCTCTCTCTCTCTCTCTCCTCTCTCTCTCCTCACTCCTCTCTCTCTCTCTCCTCTCTCTCTTCTCTCTCTCTCTCTCTCCTCTCTCTCTCTCTCTCTCTCTCTTTCTCTAACACTACCTTCTCCCCACATTATCATTATTAGAATCATGGGGAGAGCTATATCCGTAGGGGTTATACAACGCCTTGGGGGGGGGGAATGGAAGATAGTCCGGCTCTTTTCGGGGAACTGGAGGACAGATCCAATTTCCTAGATCAAGAGCTCCTCACCAGCGTCAAGGAACTTCCCTTGAGGAACCTTCCCCCCACAACACCGTCCCATTCTCCCTGTCTCTCTCTAGAGCACACACACACGAACCAATAACTGTCTTGGACCATCTATCACCCACAACCTGCCCTCCTCTGCTGTCTCAGGTCGTCTGTTTTCACACGCTTCTAGCTTTAACAACCATTTATTACACACAAATTCTGCAAACATATATCACGTATGATAGACCTTACATAGATACGAATGACAAACCCCACATAGACACGGGTGATAGACCTCACAGTGACACAAATAAATACCTTCACATGACGCAGGTAACGCCCCATCTTATTCCAGAAGGGTGGTGGTTCGGAAGTGATAGTTTGGTGTATAACGAGCAGTTCCGGGCCGCCTTGCTCGTTAGGGTGGCATCAGGGCCACAGAATGACCCTTAGTGGATGGGAGGAAGAGGAGGGAGGGAGGGTGGAACTTCTATACTCTTCTCCCTTACCTCGTCTCTCCTTCCTTTAAAGGCCTTCACAGTGTCCTTTTTGTGGCACCGTGACTTAGTGACTCTGTGGCACTGTGATTTGGTAACATTTATGACACTGTGACCTGGTCACCTTTGTGGCACCGTGACCTGGTGACCCTTGTGTCAACGTGACCTGGTGACCTTTGCGGCACCGTGACCTGGTTACCCTTGTGGCACAGTGACTTGCGTGACTTTTGTGGCATCTTGACCTGGTCTTTGTGGCAGGTAGGCCTGGCAACTTGACAGTGTGACAGGGAGGTCTGACAGGTTGATATAGTAAGGTTAGTGGCAGGTTTTCTAATTGTTGAAGTTCTGTAGGTCAGGTCTCCTGGTCTTGTTGGTTCCGATGTCGTTAATTGTTTGTTCTGTGCCTGTCGTTAATTAATTTGTCTGCACCCTCTCGTTGACTGATTTGTCTGTGCTCTCTCGTTAATTGATTGGTCTGTGTCCTTTTGTTAAATGCTTGCTCTGTGCTCACTCGTTAATTACTTTGTTATTCATTAATTGCTTGGCCTGTGTTCATTTTTAATTGCTTAGTCTGTGCTTAATCGTTAATTACCTAGGTGGTGCCGCCCCCCCCCTCGCTAATTGCTTGGTTGGTGTCAAACTTTTCGTTCGCTCGCTTTAGCTCAGTGCGGAAAAAAATAATGTTCGTTTGTATTCCGTTCGTGTTCACGTAAAACAAAATATTTTTTTCCAAGCCGCATGATGACCGTGTGTGTGTGTGTGTGTGTGTGTGTGTGTGTGTGTGTGTGTGTGTGTGTGTGTGTACTCACCTAATTGTACTCACCTAATTTTGGTTGCAGGGGTCGAGACTCAGCTCCTGGCCCCGCCTCTTCACTGATCGCTACTAGGTCCTCTCTCTTTCTGCTTCATGAGCTTTATCATACCTCTTCTTAAAACTGTGTATGGTTCCTGCTTCCACTACTTCACTTGCTAGGCTATTCCACTTGCTGACAACTCTGTGACTGAAGAAATACTTCCTAACGTCCCTGTGACTCGTCTGAGTCTTCAACTTCCAGTTGTGACCCCTTGTCCCTGTGTCCCCTCTCTGGAACATCCTATCTCTGTCCACCTTGTCTATTCCCCGCAGTATCTTGTATGTCGTTATCATGTCTCCCCTGGCCCTTCTGTCCTCCAGTGTCGTCAGTCCGATTTCCCTCAACCTTTCCTCGTACGACATTCCCCTGAGCTCTGGGACTAGCCTTGTTGCAAATCTTTGTACTTTCTCTAACTTCTTGACGTGCTTGACCAGGTGTGGGTTCCAGACTGGTGCTGCATACTCCAGTATGGGCCTAACATACACAGTGTACAGTGTCTTGAACTATTCCTTATTAAGGTATCGGAACGCTATTCTCAGGTTTGCCAGGCGCCCGTATGCTGCAGCAGTTATTTGGTTGATGTGTGCCTCCGGTGATGTGCTCGGTGTTATTGTCACCCCGAGGTCTTTCTCCCTGTTGAGGTCTGTAGTCTTTGTCCGCCTAGCCTATACTCTGTCTGCAGTCTTCTTTGCCCCTCCCCAATCTTCATGACTTTGCATTTGGCAGGAATGAATTCGAGAAGCCAGTTACTGGACCACATGTCCAGCCTGTCCAGGTCTCTTTGCAGTCCTGCCTCATCCTCATCCGATTTAATTCTTCTCATCAACTTCACATCATCTGCGAATAGGGACACTTCAGAGTCTATTCCTTCCATCATGTCGTTCACATATATCAAAAATAGCACTGGTGGGACCCCGCTCGTCACAGGCGCCCACTGTGATACCTCTTCACGTACCATGACTCGTTGCTGCCTCCCTGTCAGGTATTTCCTCATCCATTGCAGTGCCCTCCCTGTTACATGCGCCTGATCCTCCAGCTTCTGCACTAATCTCTTGTGGGGAACTGTGTCAAAGGCCTTTCTGCAGTCTAGGAAAACGCAATCTACCCACCCCTCTCTCTCGTGTCTTACTTCTGTTACCATGTTATAAAACTCCAGGAGGTTTGTGATACAAGATTTGCCTTCCATGAACCCATGCTGGTTTTCATTTATAATCTTGCTCCGTTCCAGGTGTTCGACCACTCTCCTCCTGATAATCTTCTCCATGACTTTGCACACAATGCATGTCAGAGACACAGGTCTGTAGTTTAGCGCCTCGTTTCTGTTTCCTTTCTTAAATATGGGGACTACATTTGCTGTCTTCCATTTCTCAGGTAGTTGCCCAGTTTCAAGGGATGTGTTGAAGATTGTGGTTAGAGGCACGCACAGCATCTCTGCTTCTTCTCTAAGGACCCATGGGGAGATGTTGTCCGGTCCCATCGCCTTTGAGGTATCAAGGTCACTTAGCAGCTTCTTCACCTCCTCCTCGGTTGTTCGTATGTCATCCAACACTTGTTGATATATTCCCTCTTGATGTTTCCTTCTGTGCTGTCTTCCCACAGCCCTTCCTGTCTCTACTGTAAAAACTTCCTTAAATCTCCTGTTCAACTCCTCACATACCTCCTGATAATTTCTTGTGAGTTCTCCACCTTCTGTCCTTAATCTGATCACCTGGTCTTTGACTGTTGTCTTCCTCCTGATGTGGCTATACAACAGTTTCGGGTCAGTCTTGATTCTCGATGCTATGTCATTTTCATACTATCGCTAGGCCTCACTCCTTACCTGTGCGTACTCGTTTCTGGCTCTGTGACTGATCTCCCTATTTTCGTGTGTTCTCTGCCTTCTGTACTTTTTCCATTCTCTATTGCCCTTTGTTTTTGCCTCCTTACACCGTCGGGTAAACCAGGGGCTCGTTCTGGTCTTCCCGTTGTTTCTGTTGCCCT
>NC_069461.1:20719409-20816909 GCF_026875155.1 Cherax quadricarinatus
GGAGCTGTGACTCTACCCCTGCAACCACAACTGAGTACACACACACACACACACACACACACACACACACACACACACACACACACACACACACACACACACACACACACACACACACACACACACACACACGCACACACAGAGTTAACATCAGTGTTCAATGTTTAAAGACATATAACACACATTTCTGTATGGCAGTAACATACAAACTCCCTTATCATAAAAACATTCACACTGTGGTATCGCAAAAATACAAATTAAAATCCAAACAAGTTCTAAACTTGTTAACGTGTTTAGGTTCGCGCAGTGCTGCCAACATTCAAAACACGAAAATTTCATGACAATGAAAAGGAATAAAGCCGCAAGAGCCATTTCTTTTCCCCTCACCTTCACCTGCGTCCAATTTTTTTGAGAGGGAATAAACCCGCAAGGGCCATGTCTTTCCCCACTTCCACCACCAGGTTTTCCATTTCCTGTCAGCGAGGTTATCAGGCCTGCCAATGCTTCCAGCCTCTCACGCTACCACGGGCCTGGCAACAATTTTAAACATGCGTGGTCGTAACATACGGTAGAGTTGGCAAGTTGTGTGACGCAAACAGAGGATCAGATCCTGTAGAAAGAAGATCAAAGCCTGGAAAAAGAGGATCAGAGCCTGTAAAAAAGAATCACAGCCTATAGAAAAGGGATCAGATCCTGTAGATAGAGGATCAGATCCTGTAGAAAGAATATCAGATTCTATAAAAAAAATATCATCTCATGTAGAAAGAGTATCAGTTCTGCAGAAAGAGGATCCGCTCATCTGTCTACAAGATTTGATCCGGTAGAAAGAGGAACAGATCTTGTATCCAGAGGATCAGATATAAATATACACAAGATGGAATAAAGGTCACCTAGACACGCCACATACTTTTATTGCCCAAAACGTCTTGTCCGCACAATGTATGCTTGTTGTTACAACGTTTCGCTCACACAGAAGCTTTATTAGGGCCGGCAAATGATAATGCTCTAATTTATTTATTGGATAAAGTTCCTCTTTATTTCTTTGATTAACCACGTCTTCTTTCATAAAGTCTCTCTTTACTTATGTCGTAAACGTCTTTATTTTTTGATAAAGCTCCTCTTTACTCCGTTGATAAAGCTCTTCTTTACTCCTTTAATAAAGCTCCTCTTTACTCCTTTAATAAAGCTCCTCTTTACACCTTTAATAAAGCTCCTCTTTACTCCTTTAATAAAGCTCCTCTTTACTCCTTTAATAAAGCTCCTCTTTACTTCTTTAATAAAGCTCCTCTTTACTTCTTTAATAAAGCTCCTCTTTACTTCTTTAATAAAGCTCCTCTTTACTCCTTTAATAAAGCTCCTCTTTACTCCTTTAATAAAGCTCCTCTTTACACCTTTAATAAAGCTCCTCTTTACTCCTTTAATAAAGCTCCTCTTTACTCCTTTAATAAAGCTCCTCTTTACTTCTTTAATAAAGCTCCTCTTTACTTCTTTAATAAAGCTCCTCTTTACTCCTTTAATAAAGCTTCTCTTTACTTCTTTAATAAAGCTCCTCTTTACACCTTTAATAAAGCTTCTCTTTACTCCTTTAATAAAGCTTCTCTTTACTTCTTTAATAAAGCTCCTCTTTACTTCTTTAATAAAGCTTCTCTTTACTTCTTTAATAAAGCTCCTCTTTACTCCTTTAATAAAGCTTCTCTTTACTTCTTTAATAAAGCTCCTCTTTACTTCTTTAATAAAGCTTCTCTTTACTTCTTTAATAAAGCTCCTCTTTACTTCTTTAATAAAGCTTCTCTTTACTTCTTTAATAAAGCTCCTCTTTACTCCTTTAATAAAGCTTCTCTTTACTTCTTTAATAAAGCTCCTCTTTACTTCCTTAATAAAGCTCCTCTTTACTTCTTTAATAAAGCTCCTCTTTACTTCTTTAATAAAGCTTCTCTTTACTTCTTTAATAAAGTTCCTCTTTACTTCTTTAATAAAGCTTCTCTTTACTTCTTTAATAAAGCTCCTCTTTACTTCTTTAATAAAGCTCCTCTTTACTTCTTTAATAAAGTTCCTCTTTACTTCTTTAATAAAGCTTCTCTTTACTTCTTTAATAAAGCTCCTCTTTACTTCTTTAATAAAGCTTCTCTTTACTTCTTTAATAAAGCTCCTCTTTACTTCTTTAATAAAGCTTCTCTTTACTTCTTTAATAAAGCTCCTCTTTACTCCTTTAATAAAGCTTCTCTTTACTTCTTTAATAAAGCTCCTCTTTACTTCTTTAATAAAGCTCCTCTTTACTTCTTTAATAAAGCTCCTCTTTACTCCTTTAATAAAGCTCCTCTTTACACCTTTAATAAAGCTCCTCTTTACTCCTTTAATAAAGCTCCTCTTTACTTCTTTAATAAAGCTCCTCTTTACTCCTTTAATAAAGCTCCTCTTTACTCCTTTAATAAAGCTTCTCTTTACTTCTTTAATAAAGCTCCTCTTTACTTCTTTAATAAAGCTTCTCTTTACTTCTTTAATAAAGCTCCTCTTTACTCCTTTAATAAAGCTTCTCTTTACTTCTTTAATAAAGCTCCTCTTTAACTTCTTTAATAAAGCTTCTCTTTTACTTCTTTAATAAAGCTCCTCTTTACTTCTTTAATAAAGCTTCTCTTTACTTCTTTAATAAAGCTCCTCTTTACTCCTTTAATAAAGCTTCTCTTTACTTCTTTAATAAAGCTCCTCTTTACTTCCTTAATAAAGCTCCTCTTTACTTCTTTAATAAAGCTCCTCTTTACTTCTTTAATAAAGCTTCTCTTTACTTCTTTAATAAAGTTCCTCTTTACTTCTTTAATAAAGCTTCTCTTTACTTCTTTAATAAAGCTCCTCTTTACTTCTTTAATAAAGCTCCTCTTTACTTCTTTAATAAAGTTCCTCTTTACTTCTTTAATAAAGCTTCTCTTTACTTCTTTAATAAAGCTCCTCTTTACTTCTTTAATAAAGCTTCTCTTTACTTCTTTAATAAAGCTTCTCTTTACTTCTTTAATAAAGCTCCTCTTTACTTCTTTAATAAAGCTCCTCTTTACTTCTTTAATAAAGTTCCTCTTTACTTCTTTAATAAAGCTTCTCTTTACTTCTTTAATAAAGCTCCTCTTTACTTCTTTAATAAAGCTTCTCTTTACTTCTTTAATAAAGCTCCTCTTTACTTCTTTAATAAAGCTTCTCTTTACTTCTTTAATAAAGCTCCTCTTTACACCTTTAATAAAGCTCCTCTTTACTCCTTTAATAAAGCTCCTCTTTACTCCTTTAATAAAGCTCCTCTTTACACCTTTAATAAAGCTCCTCTTTACTCCTTTAATAAAGCTCCTCTTTACTCCTTTAATAAAGCTCCTCTTTACTTCTTTAATAAAGCTCCTCTTTACTTCTTTAATAAAGCTCCTCTTTACTCCTTTAATAAAGCTCCTCTTTACTCCTTTAATAAAGCTTCTCTTTACACCTTTAATAAAGCTTCTCTTTACTCCTTTAATAAAGCTTCTCTTTACTTCTTTAATAAAGCTCCTCTTTACTTCTTTAATAAAGCTTCTCTTTACTTCTTTAATAAAGCTCCTCTTTACTCCTTTAATAAAGCTTCTCTTTACTTCTTTAATAAAGCTCCCTTTATCTTTATAAGCTTCTCTTACTCTTTAATAAAGCTCCTCTTTACTTCTTTAATAAAGCTCCTCTTTACTTCTTAATAAAGCTCCTCTTTACTCCTTTAATAAAGCTCCTCTTTACTTCTTTAATAAAGCTTCTCTTTACTTCTTTAATAAAGCTCCTCTTTACTTCTTTAATAAAGCCTCTTTACTCTTAATAAGCTTCTTTACTTTTTAATAAAGCTCCTCTTTACTTCTTTAATAAAGCTTCTCTTTACTTCTTTAATAAAGTCCTCTTTACTTCTTTAATAAAGCTTCTCTTTACTTCTTTAATAAAGCTCCTCTTTACTTCTTTAATAAAGCTTCCCCTTTACTTCTTTAATAAAGCTCCTCTTTACTTCTTTAATAAAGCTTCTCTTTACTTCTTTAATAAAGCTCCTCTTTACTTCTTTAATAAAGCTTCTCTTTACTTCTTTAATAAAGCTCCTCTTTACTTCTTTAATAAAGCTTCTCTTTACTTCTTTAATAAAGCTCCTCTTTACTTCTTTAATAAAGCTTCCTCTTTACTTCTTTTTAATAAAGCTCCTTTTACTTCTTTAATAAAGCTCCTCTTTACTTCTTTAATAAAGTTCCTCTTTACTTCTTTAATAAAGCTTCTCTTACTTCTTAATAAGTCCTCTTTATCTTATAAAGCTTCTCTTTACTTCTTTAATAAAGCTCCTCTTTACTTCTTTAATAAAGCTTCTCTTTACTTCTTTAATAAAGCTCCTCTTTACTTCTTTAATAAAGCTCCTCTTTACTTCTTTAATAAAGCTCCTCTTTACTTCTTTAATAAAGCTCCTCTTTACTTCTTTAATAAAGCTCCTCTTTACTTCTTTAATAAGCTCCTCTTTACTTCTTTAATAAAGCTCCTCTTTACTCTTTAATAAAGCTCCTCTTACTTCTTTAATAAAGCTCCTCTTTACTTCTTTAATAAAGCTCCTCTTTTCTTCTTTAATAAAGCTCCTCTTTACTTCTTTAATAAAGCTCCTCTTTACTTCTTTAATAAAGCTCCTCTTTACTTCTTTAATAAAGCTCCTCTTTACTTCTTTAATAAAGCTCCTCTTTACTTCTTTAATAAAGCTCCTCTTTACTTCTTTAATAAAGCTCCTCTTTACTTCTTTAATAAAGCTCCTCTTTACTTCTTTAATAAAGCTCCTCTTTACTTCTTTAATAAAGCTCTCTTTACTTCTTTAATAAAGCTCCTCTTTACTTCTTTAATAAAGCTCCTCTTTACTTCTTTAATAAAGCTCCTCTTTACTTCTTTAATAAAGCTCCTCTTTACTTCTTTAATAAAGCTCCTCTTTACTTCTTTAATAAAGCTCCTCTTTACTTCTTAATAAAGCTTTCTTTACTTCTTTAATAAGCTCTCTTTACTTCTTTAATAAAGCTCCTCTTTACTTCTTTATAAAGCTCCTCTTTACTTCCTTTTAAATTTCTTTATCTTTAACTTTTACTTCTTTTATAAAGTCTCTCTTTACTTCTTTCTCTCTCTTTCTTCCTTTATTTCTCTTTCTTCCTGTTATTCCTCCTCATCCTTTATTTCCTCCTCTTTATTTCTTTCTCTACTTTCTTTCCCTCCTTTTACTTCCTTTATTTTTGCTCTTTCCTTTCTTCTCCCTGTTTCTCCTTCCTCCTGTTTCCTTTTTCTTCCTTCTTTCTTCTCTTCTCTCTTTCCGTTTTCTTCCTCCTCTTCCGTGTTTCTTCCTCCTCTCCGTGTTTCTTTCCCTTTCCCCTCTTCCGTGTTTCTTCCTTCTTCTCCTTCTCCTTTTCCTGCTTCTTCTTCTTCTTTCTCTTCTGTTCCTTTCCCTTCCTCCTGCTTTTATTACTTCTCTATCCTCTCTTCTTTATCTCCTTCTTTCTTCCTTCTTCCTTGCTTCCTTTCTCTCAGCCTCTCTCTTTCTCCCTTTCCTTATCTTTTTCTGCTTTTATCCTCTTCTACTGCCTCTCTTTCTTTATCTCTCCTTCCTTATCCTTCTTCCTGCTTCCTTATCCTCTTCTACTCCTCTTTTCTTCTCCTTCCTTATCCTTCTTCCTTGCTTCCTTATCTACTTCTCTATTGCCTCTCTTTCTTATCTCCCTTCCTTATCCCTTCTTCCTTGCTTCCTTATCCTACTTCTACTGCCTCTCTTTCTATCTCCCTTCCTTATCCTTCTTCCTTGCTTCCTTATCCTACTTCTACTGCCTCTCTTTCTTATCTCCCTTCCTTATCCTTCTTCCTTGCTTCCTTATCCTACTTCTACTGCCTCTCTTTCTTATCTCCCTTCCTTATCCTTCTTCCTTGCTTCCTTATCCTACTTCTACTGCCTCTCTTTCTTATCTCCCTTCCTTATCCTTCTTCCTTGCTTCCTTATCCTACTTCTACTGCCTCTCTTTATCTCCCTTCCTTATCCTTCTTCCTTGCTTCCTTATCCTACTTCTACTGCCTCTCTTTCTTATCTCCTTCCTTATCCTTCTTCCTTGCTTCCTTATCCTACTTCTACTGCCTCTCTTTCTTATCTCCCTTCCTTATCCTTCTTCCTTGCTTCCTTATCCTACTTCTACTGCCTCTCTTTATCTCCCTTCCTTATTCCTTCTTCCTTGCTTCCTTATCCTACTTCTACTGCCTCTCTTTCTTATCTCCCTTCCTTATCCTTCTTCCTTGCTTCCTTATCCTACTTCTACTGCCTCTCTTTCTTATCTCCCATCTTTATCCTCCTGCTTCTCCATCATCATAATCTCATTTTCCTCTGTTTTTTTCTATTTCTTTTTTGTATTTCTGTGACTCATTCTGTATCTGTCTCTCAGCTGTGCAGCATAAATCCCATTAAGGATTCATGAAGATAAACAAGAGAGTCTTGTCGTCTGAGGCACATTATCTTGTGAATAAAATTGTAATCCCATGTAATAAATCCGTGTAATCCCGCTTGAATTCGTGTATTCATGGCGTGGGAAGTGGATTTATGCCCGTTTGTTATTTGTTATGATGCTACCAACATATTACAGTATGTGGTGGAGATGATGTGGTGGTGAGGTGGTGTGTGAGGGGTTGTGGTGTGGTTGTGAGGGTGTGTGAGGGTTGTGATGGGTAGTTGTGGCGTGGTTCCTGGTTGTGGTTTGGTTGTGAGGGTGTATGAGGGTTGTGGTGGGTAGTTGTGGCGTGGTTCCTGGTTGTGGTTTGGTTGTGAGGGTGTATGAGGGTTGTGGTGGGTAGTTGTGGCGTGGTTCCGGGTTGTGGTTTGGTTGTGATGGTGTATGAGGGTTGTGGTGGGTAGTTGTGGCGTGGTTCCTGGTTGTGGTTTGGTTGTGAGGGTGTATGAGGGTTGTGGTGGGTAGTTGTGGCGTGGTTCCTGGTTGTGGTTTGGTTGTGAGGGTGTGTGATGGTTGTGCTGGGTAGTTGTGGCGTGGTTCTTGGTTGATGTCTCGTTGTGAGGGTGTGTGAGGGTTGTGGTGCGTAGTTGTGCCGTGGTTCCTGGTTGTGGTGTGGTTGTGAGGGTGTGTGAGGGTTGTGGTGAGTAGCTGTGGCGTGGTTCTTGGTTGCAGTGTGGTTGTGAGAGTGTATGAGGGTTGTGGTGGGTAGCTGTGGCGTGGTTCTTGGTTGCAGTGTGGTTTGTGACGGTGTGTGAGGGAGTGTGAGGGTTGTGGTGGGTAGCTGTGGCATGGTTCTTGGCAGTGTGGTTGTGAGAGTGTGTGAGGATTGTGGTGGGTAGCTGTGGCGTGCTTCTTTTTTGTGGTGTGGTTGTGAGGGTGTGTGAGGGTTGTGGTGGGTAGCTGTAGCGTGGTTCCTGTTGTGGGTGGTTGTGAGGGTGTGTGAGGGTGTGTGTGGTAGGTAGCTGCTACGTGGGTTCCTGGTTGTGGTGTGGTTGTGAGGTGTGTGTGAGGGTTGTGGTGGGTAGCTGTAGCGTGGTTCCTGGTTGTGGTGTGGTTGTGAGGGTGTGTGAGGGTGTGTGAGGATTATGGTGGGTAGCTGTGGCGTGGTTCTTGGTTACAGTGTGGTTGTGAGAGTGTATGAGGGTTGTGGTGGGTAGCTGTGGCGTGGTTCTTGGTTGCAGTGTGGTTGTGAGGGTGTGTGAGGATTGTGGTGGGTAGCTGTGGCGTGGTTCTTTATTGTGGTGTGGTTGTGAGGGTGTGTGAGGGTTGTGGTGGGTAGCTGTAACTTGGTTCATGGTTGTGGTGTGGTTGTGAGGGTGTGTGAGGGTTGTGCTGAGTAGCTGTAGCGTGGTTCCTGGTTGTGGTGTGGTTGTGAGGGTGTGTGGGGGTTGTGGTGGGTAGCTGTAGCGTGGTTCCTGGTTGTGGTGTGGTTGTGAGGGTGTGTGAGGGTTGTGGTGGGTAGTTGTAGCGTGGTTCGTGGTTGTAGTGTGGTTGTGAGGGTGTGTGAGGGTTGTGGTGGGTAGCTGTAGCGTGGTTCCTGGTTGTGGTGTGGTTGCGCGAGCTTACTGTGTTTCTAGCACGAGTGAGGTTGAGATATGATATACAAACCTTATTGGGAAACGATGTAGTAATGCTCCATTTGATTTTCAGTTCTCGAATTTTGAGCAGTTCGACTCTCTCGATGGGTACTCCCATGAGCTCTTCTGAGAAACATTATCTATTATCTGTTGCTATGGGAGTGGGAGGTATGGGAGGATGGAGCGAGTACCTTCCCTGGAAAGTACTCTGGGATTTCAGAGTACTATGTCTTGACAACTGGAAAATGGCATAGTGATGCCGACAAGGTGTAGAAAATTGCATTTACGTAGGACATTTATTAGAGGAAATATTTCGCCACGACTGAAGAAGTCACTCGTGGCGAAACGTTTCCTTTAATAAATGTCCTGAACTGTACGTAAAGTGTCTTTTTTTGTCCCACATAGGGACTTCAATTTCAGGCTCACATGACTTACAGGGGAAGACTGGCTGAACGCTCATGACGTGAGTCAACTCTCTTCATCTATCCCACAGTCCTACCCACCATCTACGCTGTCCCACACCCACACCCTCATTTTTAGTCTCTCTCTCTCTCTCTCTCTCTCTCTTCTCTCTCTCTCTCTCTCTCTCTCTCTCTCTCTCTCTCTCTCTCTCTCTCTCTCTTCTCTCTCTCTCTCCTCTCTCTCGCTCTCTCTCCTCTCTCTCTCTCTCTCTCTCTCTCTCTCTCTCTCTCTCTCTCTCTCTCTCTCTCCTCTCTCTCTCTCCTCTCTCTCTCTCTCTCTCTCTTCTTTCTCTCTCTTTTCCACCCTCTTTCTTTATCCACACACACTCTCCAGCGTTCTCTTCTCCCTCTCCGTCACTCATGACAATCTTAGTGACGGGAATGGGAGTGATGGGGAACGTTTGGTACGAGTAAGTTGAAGATATATGGTGATATAGAGCAGGTGCCATTTAAATACACTAACAGTTATTTAGTAACGCTAACAGTTGTATAGTTACACTAAGTTATTTACTTAACAAGTAATTAGTTACGTTAACAGTTAGTTACTGTAACAGTTATTTAGTTATCTTAACAATTAATTATATCAAAGTTAGGTTTTTTAACTCTATCAGTTAGTTAAGAGTTAGATTGTTACCTCAGCAGTTATTGTGTTAGGAGGAACGGGGAAATAACTCAACTTCTCTGAATCAAGAGTTTTTAACATAAGAACATAAGAAAGGAGGAACACTGCAGCAGGCCTGTTGGCCCATACTAGGCAGGTCCTTTACAATTCATCCCACTAACAAACATTTGACCAACCCAATTTTCAATGCTACCCAAGAAACAAGCTCCGATGTGCAAATCCCTCTCAAATCCAACCCCTCCCACTCATGTACTTATCCAACCTAAATTTGAAACTACCCAAAGCCCTAGCCTCAATAACCCAACTAGGTAGACTGTTCCACTCATCAACTACCCTATTTCCAAACCAATACTTTCCTATGTTCTTTCTAAATCTAAACTTATCTAATTTAAATCCATTACTGCGGGTTCTCTCTTGGAGAGATATCCTCAAGACCTTGTTAATATCCCCTTTATTAATACCTATCTTCCACTTATACACTTCGATCAGGTCTCCCCTCATTCTTCGTCTAACAAGTGAATGTAACTTAAGAGTCTTCAATCTTTCTTCATAAGGAAGATTTCTAATGCTATGTATTAATTTAGTCATCCTACGCTGAATGTTTTCTAACGAATTTATGTCCATTCTGTAATATGGAGACCAGAATTGAGCTGCATAATCCAGGTGAGGCCTTACTAATGATATATAAAGCTGCAGTATGACCTCTGGACTTCTGTTGCTTACACTTCTTGATATAAATCCCAGTAATCTATTTGCCTTATTACGTACGCTTAGGCATTGCTGTCTTGGTTTAAGGTTGCTGCTTACCATAACCCCCAAGTCCTTTTCGCAATCTGTATGGCTAAGTTCTACATTATTTAACTTATAAGTGCTAGGGTTATGGACACTCCGAGCTTCAGAACCTTGCATTTATCTACATTGAACTGCATCTGCCACTTTTCTGACCAAGAGTAGAGTTTGTCTAAATCCTCCTGAAGTTCCTTAACATCTACGTTTGACTCAATTATCCTACCTATCTTCGTGTCATCGGCGAATTTGCTCATATCACTAGTAATTCCTTCATCAAGATCATTGATATATATTATAAACAACAACGGGCCCAAGACTGATCCCTGTGGAACGCCACTTGTTACTGATCCCCACTCGGATTTAACCCCATTTATGGACACTCTCTGCTTCCTGTCTGTGAGCCATGATTCGATCCACGAGAGCACCCTTCCCCCAATGCCACGAGCTGCCACCTTCCCCAGCAAGAAAGCGCCTCCACTTGAAAGAGAGAGAGAGAGAGAGACGGAGAGAGAGAGAGAGAGAGAGAGAGAGAGAGAGAGAGAGAGAGAGAGAGAGAGAGAGAGAGAGAGAGAGAGAGAGAGAGAGAGAGAGAGAGAGGAGAGAGAGAGATTGCACAGTTGCCAAGTAATGTACAGAAACCAGGAAATGAAAAACTGGCGGACATAAATGAGATGGTCGACACAGGGGTCGGAGTTATTACGCATTACCAAGACAAAGCCGTCGCCAGAAGCCGAACACAAGCACAGAGAGAAAGACACACACACATACACCACACACACACACACACACACACACACACACACACACACACACACACACACACACACACACACACACACACACACACACACACACACACACATACACACACACCACACACACACACACACACACAACACACATACACACAACAACAACACATACACACACCACACACACACACACACCACACACACACACACACACACACACTACACACACAAACGCACACATACACACACACACACACAACACACACACACACACACACACACAACACCACACACACACACACACACACACACAAAACACACACAACACACAACACACATCACACAACACAAACCACACACACACACACACACACACACACACCACAACACACACAACACAACACAACATACACAACACACTACACAAACACACACACACACACACACACACACACACACACACACACACACACACACACACACCACACACACCACACACACACACACACATTTAGATGATATGCGTCGAGGAACTTGGTTAATGCATGATTCTTCCTGTGTTAGCAAGCCAAGCCATTCGCTTCTGATTGGTTGAATATGCCAAACCATACTACTACTACTACTACTACTACTACTACTACTACTACTACTACTACTACTACTACTACTACTACTACTACTACCACTACTAACTACTGCTGCTACTACTGTTACAACTACAACAACTACATACTACTACTACTACTGCTACTACTACAACTAATACTACTACTACTGCTACTACTGTTACTATTACTATTACTGCTGCTCCTGCTACTACTACTACTACTACTACTACTACTGCTACCACTACTACAACTACTACTACTACTACTACTACTAACTACTACTACTACTATCTACTACTACTACTACTACTACTAATACTGTTAATAATAATAATAATAATATAATAATAATAATAATAATAATAATAATAACAATAATAATAACAATAATAATAATAATAATAATAATAAAATAATAATAATAATAATAATAATAATAATAATAATACATAATAATAATAATAATAATAATAATAATAATAATAATAATAATATAATAATAATAATAATAATAATAATAATAATAATAATCAGAACTAAATATGTATAACATTGAAGTTTAGAATTTTTACAATTCTTGATATTTACGCCAGGAGGTTCTTGATGTTTACGTCAATACGTTCTTAATATTTACATCAGTAATTTCTTGATGCTTACATCAGTATGTTCTTGATGCTTTCGTCAGAAAGTTCTCGATGTTTACGACAGAATTTTTTTTATATTTACGTTAGAAAGTTCTTGATGTTTACTTCAGAAAGTTTTTGTTGTTTACTTCAGAAAGTTCTTGATGTTTACGTCAGAAAGTTTTTGTTGTTTACTTCAGAAAGTTCTTGATGTTTACGTCGGAAAGTTTTTAATATTTACGTCAAAAAGGTCTCAATATTTACGTTAGAAAGTTCTCAATATTTACGTCAGAAAATACTTGATATTTGCGTCAGAAAGTTCTTGATATTTACGTCAGAAAGTTCTTGATATTTACGTCAGGAGGTTCTTATTGTTTCACTATGTTCTTGATTCTCTAACAGTATCTTGATGCGTCAGGAGATTCTTGATACTTCAGGAGGTTCAAAGAAGTTGCTAATTTCCTTAACACGAGCTGATTGAGATAGATTTAGCGTCTTGTAAAATTCTCTCTCCTGGAGTGTATATATGTGTGAGGTGAATGTTGATGTAGCGAGGGAGAGTGGTGTTTGATGGTCGCAGACCCTCTCTCTCTCTCTCTCTCTCTCTCTCTCTCTCTCTAACAGTCTGGTGGATCGGGTAACGAATATCAGGAGACTTGTCAGTAATGGAGTATCGAATTCGGTGATACCAGGAAACGATAGTTATATATAAGCAGAACTGAAAAACTGATCGCGTAGCCCAACAATCAGGAAGCCTGATTTCTGGGCTAGCAGCGGGCCAGCAACGAGAAGTCCTGGTCTGGAACCGGGCAAGCAACGAGGAAGCTTAGTCTGGAACCGGGCTAGCAACTAGGAGGTCTGGTCTGGAACCGGGCCAGCAACCAGGAGGCCTGGTCTGGAAGCGGGCCTCGAAAGCGCTGACCTCCGGAAGAAACTCCCGATCCATTTTCAAGGGCGAGAGTAAGTGAAACGTGAAGGTCGTTTTCCGTAGACTTAATTTTCTGAAATGCTTAATCTTTAGGGTATTTCCCGTAGTTTTCATTAGCTGCCATAATTACTTAAGACGATCTTTCTCCACAGAGTTAACTAGCAGTCTATTTTTATTTTCTTAACAACCATGAACATATTCCCATGGATGAACAGGATCTGTTATCCCATGGATGAACAGGGTCTGTTATCCCATGGATGAACAGGGTCTGTTATCCCATGGATGAACAGCGTCTGGTAACCCATGGATGAACAGTGTCTGTTATTCCATGGATGAACAGGTCTATTATCCCATGGATAACCAGGGTCTGTTATCCCATGGATGAACAGGGTCTGTTATCCCATGGATGAACAGCGTCTGTTAACCCATGGATGAACAGTGTCTGTTATTCCATGGATGAACAGGTCTATTATCCCATGGATAACCAGGGTCTGTTATCCCATGGATGAACAGGTCTGTTATCCCATGGATGAAGAGGGTCTGTTAATCTCTTAACGATTCCACTGTTGTGAACCACAACATTGGAATCTTTCCGATCTCTTTTAATCTTAAGAGAAAGGTTCAGAAAATCATGAGGTCACATTACCTAGATATATGACCGACTCAGTACTCTGTCATGTCTCCCGTTGTTTGAAAGACATGAGGTCACATTACCTAGACATATGACCAACTCAATACTCTGTCATGTCTCCCGTTGTTCGAAAGACATGATTCAGGTGACACACTGATTTACTCCAGCTATGATGTGAAGTGATTAAATGTGCTTTGAACTGTGTCACTGAGGCACCTTATTTTATAATTATTATTATTATTATTATTATTATTATTATTATTATTATTATTATTATTATTATTATTATTATTATTATTATTATTATTATCATCGTCATCATTATCATTACTGTTATTATTATTATTATTATTATTATTATTATTATTATTATTATTATTATTATTATTATTATTATTATTATTATTATTATTATTACTGTTGTTGTTGTCCAAAGTAAACTGTAAGAGCGTATGGGTCACGCAGTGTTGCAGGGTTGCAGACATGATTGCTTTAATTAACTCTTTCAGAACACGTGTTGCATCATTTGCACATCTAAATGATGTAAATTAAGGTAATTGACGATCAGTTTTCCTTCAAATTGGTCGTGATTGTTTCCGATTTAAGTTTAATCGTCCTGTGTATCTGTGTGTGTGTGTGTGTGTTGTGTGTGTGTGTGTGTGTGTGTGTGTGTGTGTGTGTGTGTGTGTGTGTGTGTGTGTGTGTGTGTGTGTGTGTGTGTGTGTATGTTATAGTCTGTCTATGAGATCTGTTCTGTTTTTGCATGATTTCCACCAAACAGAGGCAGATCTTACCGGTCAATCAGAATATATTCAAGGTTATGAGTCGAATCGTACAAAATAATTCACTGATTCAGGGACGCGATTATCCAGCCTACTTATGTAACTACAATAATGTACTGAGACTGGGAGTTACACAGTACCTGGGACAAGTACCAAGGTTCATTCTTCTTACGTTACCCATTAAAACTTTTCGAGGGAATCCATCGCTCCCGCGGCCCGGTCACAGAGTATCCATCCCTGTTAGCTACCTGATCAGTCAGACTGTTGATGCAAGCTGTGCACACAGCTGGAACAATCCATCTACATTCTGAGTCTCGTGGGTTATTCGTGTGTTTTCGGTGTTTCAGCTAAATTCTAGTATTTAGGGAGCGGCTCACTCCCAAATAATTTCTCATTAGTGAGAAAAACGAAAATATGTTTAAAAATAAATAAGCTGGCTTTAATGCGTAATATTTTCATCTTTATTGGACATGAACTGGGCCAGTGGCGGAGCTTGATGACTGTGTGTGTGTGTGTGTGTGTGTGTGTGTGTGTGTGTGTGTGTGTGTGTGTGTGTGTGTGTGTGTGTGTGTGTGTATGTGTACTCACCTAATTGTGGTTGCAGGGGTCGAGACTCAGCTCCTGGCCCCGCCTCTTCACTGATCGCTACTGAATCCTCTCTCTCTCTGCTTCCTGAGCTTTGTCATACCTCTTATTAAAACTATGTATGGTTCCTGCCTCCACTACTTCCCTTGCTAGGCTATTCCACTTGCTGACAACTCTATGACTGAAGAAATACTTCCTAACGTCCCTGTGACTCGTCTGAGTCTTCAGCTTCCAGTTGTGACCCCTTGTCCCTGTGTCCCCTCTCTGGTACATCCTATCTCTGACCCTTCTGTCCTCCAGTGTCGTCAGTCCGATTTCCCTTAACCTTTCCTCGTACGACATTCCCTTGAGCTCTGGGACTAACCTTGTTGCAAACCTTTGTACTTTCTCTAACTTCTTGACGTGCTTGACCAGGTGTGGGTTCCAGACTGGTGCTGCATACTCCAGTATGGGCCTAACATACACAGTGTACAGTGTCTTGAACGATTCCTTATTAAGGTATCGGAACGCTATTCTCAGGTTTGCCAGGCGCCCGTATGCTGCAGCGGTTATTTGGTTGATGTGTGCCTCCGGTGATGTGCTCGGTGTTATGGTCACCCCAAGGTCTTTCTCCCTGAGTGAGGTCTGTAGTCTTTGTCCACCTAGCCTATACTCTGTCTGCGGTCTTCTTTGCCCCTCCCCAATCTTCATTTGGCTGGATTGAATTCGAGAAGCCAGTTGCTGGACCACATGTCCAGCCTGTCCAGGTCTCTTTGCAGTCCTGCCTCATCCTCATCCGATTTAATTCTTCTCATCAACTTCACATCATCTGCGAACGGGACACTTCAGAGTCTATTCCTTCCATCATGTCGTTCACATTTTATCAAAAAAGCACTGGTCCTAGAACTGACTCCTGTGGGACCCCGCTCGTAACAGGCGCCCACTATGATACCTCTTCACTTACCATGACTCGTTGCTGCCTCCCTGTCAGGTATTCTCTTATCCATTGCAGTGCCCTCCCTTTTACGTGCGCCTGATCCTCCAGCTTTTGCACTAATCTCTTTTTGGGGAACTGTGTCAAAGGCCTTCCGCAGTCTAGGAAAACGCAATTACCCACCCCTCTCTCTGGTATCTTACTTCTGTTACCTTGTCATAAAATTCCAGGAGGTTTGTGATACAAGATTTGCCTTCCATGAACCCATGCTGGTTTTCATTTATAATCTTGTTCCTTTCCAGGTGTTCTACCACTCTCCTCCTGATAATCTTCTCCATGACTTTGCACACAATACATGTCAGAGACACCGGTCTGTAGTTTAGTGCCTCGTTTCTGTTTCCTTTCTTAAATATGGGGACTACATTAGCTGTCTTCCATTTCTCAGGTAGTTGCCCAGTTTCAAGGGATGTGTTGAAGATTGTGGTTAGAGGCACGCACAGCATCTCTGCTCCTTCTCTAAGGACGCATGGGGAGATGTTGTCCGGTCACATCGCCTTTGAGGTGTCAAGGTCACTTAAGAGCTTCTTCACCTCCTCCTCAGTTGTTCGTATGTCATCCAACACTTGTTGATATATTCCCTCTTGATGTTCCCTTCTGTGCTGTCTTCCCACAGCCCTTCCTGTCTCTACTGTAAAAACTTCCTTAAATCTCCTGTTCAGCTCCTCACATACCTCCTGATCATTTCTTGTGAGTTCTCCACCTTCTGTCCTTAATCTGATCACCTTGTCTTTGATGTTGTCTTCCTCCTGATGTGGCTATACAACAGTTTCGGGTCAGTCTTGATTCTCGATGCTATGTCATTTTCATACTGTCGCTGGGCCTCCCTCCTTACCTGTGCGTACTCATTCCTGGCTCTGCGACTGATCTCCCTATTTTCGTGTGTTTCTCTGCCTTCTGTACTTTTCCATTCTCTATTGCACTTTGTTTTTGCCTCCTTACACCGTCGGGTAAACCAGGGGCTCGTTCTGGTCTTCCCGTTGTTACTGTTGCCCTTGGGAATGAACCTTTCCACTGCCTCCATGCATTTTGTTTTTACATATTCCATTTCATTTACTGGCTTTCCTGCCAGTTCTCTGTCCCACTGGACCTCCCGCAGGAAGTTCTTCAACCCTATGTAGTCCCCTCTTTTATAGTCAGGCTTTTCCCATTCAACTCCTGTTATTCTCTCCACTTGCAGCTCTACTATGTATTCAAAGCACAGAACCACGTGGTCGCTAGCTCCTAGGGGACTCTCATACTTGATGTCCTCAATATCTGAGCTACCCAGGGTGAACACAAGGTCCAATCTTGCTGGTTCATCCTCCGCTCTCACTCTGGTAGTGTCCTTAACATGTTGGTGCATGAGGTTTTCCAGCACCACGTCCAACATCCTGGCTCTCCATGTTTCGGGACCCCCATGTGGCTCCAGGTTTTCCAGTCAATCTCCCTGTGGTTTGAAATCCCCCATAACCAGCAACTTTGCTCTGCTGGAGTGAGCTCTTCTTGCCACCTCAGCAAGTGTGTCCACCATTGCTCTGTTGCTCTCCTCATATTCCTCTCTTGGCCTCCTGCAGTTCTGTGGTGGATTATACATCACTGCAATGACCACTTTGTGTTCCCCAGACTGAAGTGTACCTGCTATGTAGTCTCTTTCTCCCGTCTCATCTATTCCTTCCATTTTCTCGAATTTCCATCTGTTTTTTACGAGCAAAGCAACCCCACCTCCCCCCCTGCCCCTTCTATCTTTCCTCATGATCTGGTATCCTGGTGGGAAGATTGCATCTGTTATTGTCTCCATGAGTTTTGTTTCTGTAACTGCTATGATGACTGGGGACTTCTCATTGATTCTTTCTTGCCATTCCTCATGTTTATTCGTTAATCCATCTGCATTTGTGTACCAAACCTTCAACTTCTGTTCTAATACTGTAACTGTGGTGCGGGGGGTGGAAACAGAGGGATCGGTGTGTGATGGTTGGTTTGGATTGTTCAGTTGCCTTGGGGGTGTCGTGGCTGGAGTCCTTCTGCAGGTGTTTCTGGGGGGTGCGCTTGTCCTTCCATTTGATCCTGGGTTATTCTGCTCTCCTTTTTCATTTCCTCCCATTTCTCTTTTCGTTTTGAACTCTCTCTTTCATTGTCCTTCCTTTCGTCCTGTGTTCTGTCTCGATCGAGGTACACACTCACGGAACTCCTGTTTGCCTCTCAGCCGTGCTTTCTCCTGCAGGATCATGGTTCGGGTTGATTCTGCCTTGAAAATTACTTTGAGAGGCCGATTCCTTTCTTTGTGAACCACCCAATTCTTCCGAAAATTTGCCACCTGGTCATGTCCCCCTCGCCTATCACCTTCATGATATCTTCAATCGCTTTTTTCTCCTCCTGCTTTCTTTCATCATAAGTTTTCCCCTTTAGCTTTCGTCTAGCCCATAGACAAACACGGATCTCTCCCTTTCCACCTCCCACTGTGACTCCCATTGCATCCTCTGATGTGTTTTAGTTCCTTCCCGTGGAGTGTTCCTTCCTTCAGTCCCTTCCTAGTTATGGCCCCTATGCTTCTTGGTTTATCCTTCCTGCTCACCTGCTCCTGGCCCCCACAGGTATCTGGTAAGGTCCTTGCACATGTCCTAGTTCCTTCAATGTCTTCCAACCTCTCATTCTGTCCTAGTGTGCTCCCTGTCTTTGTTTTGGCCCCATGTGGGTTTGACAGGACCTCTGCATACAGTTTAGTTTCCATGCTTCCTTCAGACCTGTTGTCTGTGTTTGATATACCATTGCCGATGCTACTTCTGTATATCTTTGTCTCTGTGCTGTTTCAGATGTCTCAGCTCCTCTTCTAATCTCTCTATCTTGATTTCTGCTTCTGTGGCCTGTTGCTTCCACCTTCTGCATTCTGCTGCTAACCTCTCTTCCATCTTCCTTTCCAGCTCATCTAGTCTCCTTCCCCAGTGTGTGTGTGTGTGTGTACTCACCTAGTTGTACTCACCTAGTTGAGGTTGCGGGGGTCGAGTCCGAGCTCCTGGCCCCGCCTCTTCACTGATCGCTACTAGGTCACTCTCCCCGAGCCGTGAGCTTTATCATACCTCTGCTTAAAGCTATGTATGGATCCTGCCTCCACTACATCGCTTCCCAAACTATTCCACTTACTGACTACTCTGTGGCTGAAGAAATACTTCCTAACATCCCTGTGATTCATCTGTGTCTTTAGCTTCCAACTGTGTCCCCCTTGTTACTGTGTCCAATCTCTGGAACATCCTGTCTTTGTCCACTTGTCAATTCCCCTCAGTATTTTGTATGTCGTTATCATGTCCCCCCTATCTCTCCTGTCCTCCAGTGTCGTCAGGTTGATTTCCCTTAACCTCTCCTCGTAGGACATACCTCTTAGCTCTGGGACTAGTCTTGTTGCAAACCTTTGCACTTTCTCTAGTTTCTTTACATGCTTGGCTAGGTGTGGGTTCCAAACTGGTGCCGCATACTCCAATATGGGCCTAACGTATACGGTGTACAGGGTCCTGAACGATTCCTTATTAAGATGTCGGAATGCTGTTCTGAGGTTTGCTAGGCGCCCATATGCTGCAGCAGTTATTTGGTTGATGTGCGCTTCAGGAGATGTGCCTGGTGTTATACTCACCCAAGATCTTTTTCCTTGAGTGAGGTTTGTAGTCTCTGACCCCCTAGACTGTACTCCGTCTGCGGCCTTCTTTGCCCTTCCCAATCTTCATGACTTTTGCACTTGGTGGGATTGAACTCCAGGAGCCAATTGCTGGACCAGGTCTGCAGCCTGTCCAGATCCCTTTGTAGTTCTGCCTGGTCTTCGATCGAGTGTATTCTTCTCATCAACTTCACGTCATCTGCAAACAGGGACACCTCAGAGTCTATTCCTTCCGTCATGTCGTTCACAAATATCAGAAACAGCACTGGTCCTAGGACTGACCCCTGCGGGACCCCGCTGGTCACAGGTGCCCACTCTGACACCTCGCCACGTACCATGACTCGCTGCTGTCTTCCTGACAAGTATTCCCTGATCCATTGTAGTGCCTTCCCTGTTATCCCTGCTTGGTCCTCCAGTTTTTGCACCAATCTCTTGTGTGGAACTGTGTCAAACGCCTTCTTGCAGTCCAAGAAAATGCAATCCACCCACCCCTCTCTCTCTTGTCTTACTGCTGTCACCATGTCATAGAACTCCAGTAGGTTTGTGACACAGGATTTCCCGTCCCTGAAACCATGCTGGCTGCTGTTGATGAGATCATTCCTTTCTAGGTGTTCCACCACTCTTCTCCTGATAATCTTCTCCATGATTTTGCATACTATTACATGTCAGTGACACTGGTCTGTAGTTTAGTGCTTCATGTCTGTCTCCTTTTTAAAGATTGGGACTACATTTGCTGTCTTCCATGCCTCAGGCAATCTCCCCTGTTTCGATAGATGTATTGAATATTGTTGTTAGGGGTACACATAGCGCCTCTGCTCCCTCTCTCAATCCCCATGGGAGATGTTATCTGGCCCCATTGCCTTTGAGGTATCTAGCTCACTCAGAAGCCTCTTCACTTCTTCCTCGGTTGTGTGCACTGTGTCCAGCACTTGGTGGTGTGCCCCACCTCTCCGTCTTTCTGGAGTCCCTTCTGTCTCCTCTGTGAACACTTCTTTGAATCTCTTGTTGAGTTCTTCACATACTTCACGGTCATTTCCTGTTGTCTCTCCTCCTTCCTTCCTTAGCCTGATTACCTGGTCCTTGACTGTTGTTTTCCTCCTGATGTGGCTGTACAACAGTTTCGGGCCCAGATTTGGCTTTCGCTGCTATGTCATTTTCATATTGTCTTTGGGCCTCCCTTCTTATCTGTGCATATTCGTTTCTGGCTCTACGACTGTTCTCCTTATTCTCCTGGGTCCTTTGCCTTCTATATTTCTTCCATTCCCTAGCACACTTGGTTTTTGCCTCCCTGCACCTTTGGGGAAACCATGGGCTCATCCTGGCTTTTTCATTACTCCTTTTACCCTTGGGTACAAACCTCTCCTCAGCCTCCTTGCATTTTGTTGCTACATATTCCATCATCTCATTAACTGGCTTCCCTGCCAGTCTCTGTTCCACTGAACCCCGTTCAGGTAGTTCCTCATTCCTGTGTAGTCCCCTTTCTTGTAGTTTGGCTTCATTCGTCCTGGCCTTCCTGCTTCTCCCTCCACTTTGTGTGTGTGTGTGTGTGTGTGTGTGTGTGTGTGTGTGTGTGTGTATTTATGGTGTGCATGTGGTGTGTGTGTGTGTGTGTGTGTGTATTTCTGGTGTGCATGTGGTGTGTGTGTGTTCGACTACCTAGCATCAAGAGCCCTCCACCGGCATCAAGGCGCAACGAAGCCAATAGATGGCGTCGTTGCATGTTGATTGCAATTATCTCCCTCATCACAGGTTGTGGACAGGGTCACTTACCCACTACCCAGTCCTCGTTATCTCCTCATTATCTCATTGCTCTCCCTTCGTTATCTCTTTCGTTATCATAAACTGCCTTCAGCGTTATCTGGCAGCAAGTCCACGACAGGGGAATTCCCTGTGTATATATATATCAAGTTTTTTCCCATACCAAAGCTGCATGACAGGGAAAAATATTTATCCCTATGAAATCAAGCAACTTAGAATATTCAATAGAGTATACATTATTATTATTGATGAAATTAAGACACATGTGCAACACCTGGTTATCTTTATTGTAGACGTTTCGCCATCCAGTGGCTTTATCAATACAAATTCCAGTACATAACTTGAAGACAGTAGAACTATATACAGAAGGTGAGGTAATCAGTCCCTCAACCTAGGAGTATGTGCGAAGATTACCTCACCTTCTGTACATAGTCCTACTGTCTTCAAGTTATGTCCTGGAATTTGTATCGATAAAGCCACTGGATGGCGAAACGTCTACAATAAAGATAACCAGGTGTTACACATGTGTCTTAATTTCATCTTGTCGGTATTGTATACCATTCTTGTACTACATTATTATTAGTATTGTTATTATTATTATTATTATTATTATTATTATTATTATTATTATTATTATTATTATTATTATTATTATATTATTTTTTTATTTTATTATTTTATTATTATTATTATTATTATTATTATTATTATTATTATTAATTATTATTATTATTATTATTATTATTATTATTATTATTATTATTATTATATTATTTTTTATTTTATTATTTTATTATTATTATTATTATTATTATTATTATTATTATTATTATTAATATTATTATATTATTCACTATTATGGTTTTAGATTCACAGTCAAATTAAATGCTAAATAAAAACAAAAATAAAATCAAAGACAAAATAAAAACAGAAGAGAAGATAAAGACTGAGAAGTAAAATGAGAGACAGCGAGACGAGAAATAGTGAGATAGGAATGAGAGAGAATGTGATAGAAAAGAGAGACAGAGAGAAACTGTATTCATAGAGACAGGGAAACAGTATACACTGCGGCAGGGTGACACTGAGACAGTACTCGTAGAAAGAGAGATAGTACTCGTAGACAGAGAGATAGTACTCGTAGACAGAGAGATAGTACTCGTAGACATAGAGATAGTACTCGTAGACATAGAGATAGTACTCGTAGACAGAGAGATAGTACTCTTAGAGAGATAGTACTCTTAGACAGAGAGATAGTACTCGTAGACAGAGATATAGTACTCGTAGACAGAGAGATAGTACTCGTAGACAGACAGTATTCATAGAGACAGTGAGACAGAGCTTGTAGACAGAGGGATAGCACTCGTTGATAGATAGTATTCATAGAAACAGTGAGACAGAACTCATAGACAGAGAAACAGTACTCATAGACAGACAGTATTTATTGAGACAGTGAGACAGTACTCGTAGACAAAGAGACAGTACTCATAGACAGAGAGACTGTACTCGTACAGAGATAGACAGTATGCATAGACAGAGAGACAGTACTCATAGACAGAGAGACAGTACTCATAGACAGAGAGACAGTACACATAGTGACAGTAATCATAGAGAAACAGAGACAATACTGATAGAGACAGTACTGATAGAGACAGAGAGACAGTACTGATAAACAGAGAGACAGTACTGATAGAGACAGAGAGAGACAGTACTGACAGACAGAGACATTACTCATAGAGAAACAGGGAGACAGTTGTTCACGTCTTGGTCTGGCAGACAGCTAATAGAATCTAATTAAGAGACATTGCTTTTGTTGCCGCCATCTAACTGATTATGAAGGTGTGTAGGAGCAAGCGGGAAGCCAATTAGTGAGTGACGGGGAGAAGTGTGTGGGTGGGAGGGGTGAGTGACGGGGAGAAGTGTGTGGGTGGGAGGGGTGAGTGACGGGGAGAATGTGTGGGTGGGAGGGGGAGGGGACGGGGAGAACTTTTGTGGTGGGGAGGGTGAGTGACGGGGAGAAGTGAGTTAGGTGGGAGGGGTGAGTGACGGGGAGAAGTGTGTGGGTGGGAGGGGTGAGTGACGGGGAGAACTGTGTGGGTGGGAGGGGTGAGTGACGGGGAGAACTGTGTGGGTGGGAGGGGTGAGTGACTGGGAGAAGAGGTTAGTGGAAGGGGTGAGTGAACGGGAAAAGGGTGTGTTAGTGGAGGGGTGAGTGACGGGGGAGAAATGTGTTTAGTGGGAGGTGAGTGACGGGGAGAATGTGTTAGTGGGAGGGGTGAGTGACGGGAAGAACTATGTGAGTGGGAGGGATGAGTGACGGGGAGAACTGTTGGGGGGTAGGGGTGAGTGACGGGGAGAACGTGTGGGTGGAGGGGTGAGTGACAGGGAGAACTGGTTGGTGGGGGGTGAGTGACGGGGAAATGTGGGTGGTAGGGGTGAGTGACGGGGAGAAACTGTGTGGGTGGGGGGGGTGAGTGACGGGGAGAACTGTGTGGGTGGGAGGGGTGAGTGACGGGGAGAACTGTGTGGGTGGGAGGGGTGAGTGACGGGGAAGTTTTGTTAGTGGGAGGGGTGAGTGACGGGGAGAAGTGGTTAGTGGGAGGGTGAGTGACGGGAGAAGTGTGTTAGGGGGAGGGGTGAGTGACGGGAGAACTGTGTTAGTGGAAGGGTGAGTGACGGGGAGAACTGTGTGAGTGGGAGGGATGAGTGACGGGGAGAACTGTGTGGGTGGGAGGGGTGAGTGACAGGGAGAACTGTGTGGGTGGGAGGGGTGAGTGACGGGGAGAACTGTGTGGGTGGGAGGGGTGAGTGACGGGGAGAACTGTGTGGTGGGAGGGGTGAGTGACGGGGAGAACTGTGTGGGTGGGAGGGTGAGTGACGGGGAGAACTGTGTGGGTGGGAGGGGTGAGTGACTGGGAGAACTGTGTGGTGGGAGGGGTGAGTGACGGGGAGAACTGTGTGGGTGGGAGGGGTGAGTGACGGGGAGAACTGTGTGGATGGGAGGGGTGAGTGACGGGGAGAACTGTGTGAATGGGAGGGGTGAGTGACTGGGAGAACTGTGTGGTGGGAGGGGTGAGTGACGGGGAGAACTGTGTGGGTGGGAGGGTTGAGTGACGGGAGAACTGTGTGGATGGGAGGGTGAGTGACGGGGAGAACTGTGTGGGTGGGAGGGGTGAGTGACGGGGAGAACTGTGTGGGTGGGAGGGTGAGTGACGGGGAGAACTGTGTGGTGGGAGGGGTGAGTGACGGGGAGAACTGTGTGGGTGGGAGGGGTGAGTGACTGGAGAACTGTGTGGGTGGGAGGGGTGAGTGACGGGGAGAACTGTGTGGGTGGGGGGGGTGAGTGACGGGAGAACTGTGTGGATGGGAGGGGTGAGTGAACGGGGAGAACTGTGTGGATGGGAGGGTGAGTGACGGGGAGAACTGTGTGAATGGGAGGGGTGAGTGACTGGGAGAACTGTGTGGGTGGGAGGGTGAGTGACGGGGAGAACTGTGTGTGGGTGGAGGGTGAGTGACGGGGAGAACTGTGTGGATGGGAGGGGTGAGTGACGGGGAGAACTGTGTGGGTGGGAGGGGTGAGTGACGGGAGAACTGTGTGGGTGGGAGGGGTGAGTGACGGGGAGAACTGTGGTGGGTGGGAGGGGTGAGTGACGGGGAGAACTGTGTGGGTGGGAGGGGTGAGTGACGGGGAGAACTGTGTGGGTGGGAGGGTGAGTGACGGGGAGAACTGTGTGGTGGGAGGGGTGAGTGACGGGAGAACTGTGTGGGTGGGAGGGGTGAGTGACGGGGAGAACTGTGTGGGTGGGAGGGTGAGTGAACGGGGAGAACTGTGTGGGTGGGAGGGGTGAGTGACGGGGAGAAACTGTGTGGGGGGAGGGTAAGTGACGGGAGAACTGTGTGGGTGGGAGGGGTGAGTGACGGGGAGAACTGTGTGGGGGGAGGGTGAGTGACGGGAGAACTGTGTGGGTGGGAGGGGTGAGTGACGGGAGAACTGTGTGAATGGGAGGGGTGAGTGACTGGGAGAACTGTGGGGTGGGAGGGGTGAGTGACGGGGAGAACTGTGTGGGTGGGAGGGGTGATGACGGGAGAACTGTGTGGATGGGAGGGTGAGTGACGGGGAGAACTGTGTGGGTGGGAGGGGTGAGTGACGGGGAGAACTGTGTGGATGGAGGGGTGAGTGACGGGGAGAACTGTGTGGGTGGGAGGGGTGAGTGACGGGGAGAACTGTGTGGGTGGAGGGGTGAGTGACGGGGAGAACTGTGTGGGTGGGAGGGGTGAGTGACGGGAGAACTGTGTGGGTGGGAGGGGTGAGTGACGGGAGAACTGTGTGGGTGGGAGGGGTGAGTGACGGGGAGAACTGTGTGGGTGGAGGGGTGAGTGACGGGGAGAACTGTGTGGGTGGGAGGTGTGAGTGACGGGGAGAAGTGTGTGGGGTGGGAGGGGTGAGTGACGGGGAGAACTGTGTGGGTGGGAGGGGTGAGTGACGGGGAGAACTGTGTGGGTGGGAAGGGGTGAGTGACGGGGAGAACTGTGTGGGTGGGAGGGTGAGTGACGGGAGAACTGTGTGGTGGGAGGGGTGAGTGACGGGGAGAACTGTGTGGGTGGGAGGGGTGAGTGACGGGGAGAACTGTGTGGGTGGGAGGGGTGAGTGACGGGGAGAACATGTGTGGGTGGGAGGGGTGAGTGACGGGGAGAAGTGTGTGGGTGGGAGGGGTAAGTGACGGGGAGAACTGTGTGGGTGGGAGGGGTGAGTGACGGGGAGAACTGTGTGGGTGGGAGGGGTGAGTGACGGGGAGAACTGTGTGGGTGGGAGGGGTAAGTGACGGGGAGAACTGTGTGGGTGGGAGGGGGTGAGTGACGGGGAGAACTGTGTGGGTGGGAGGGGTGAGTGACGGGAGAACTGTGTGGGTGGAGGGGTGAGTGACGGGGAGAACTGTGTGGGTGGGAGGGGTAAGTGACGGGGAGAACTGTGTGGGTGGGAGGGGTAAGTGACGGGGAATGTGTTTGTGCAGAACAAAATGGAAGGGAAAAATAGTATTGAATGAGAAGTATAGCAGGGAAAATTCCCTGAGGTCTCTGGCAGTGTAAATTATTTGTAAGGGGAATAATATCAGGGAAAAATTTTTACGGGAGAATGACAGGGAAAACTTGCATAGGGAAGAATGGCAGGGGAAATTATCTACGAGATTTATAATTGCATTCAAAGTTGTCTGTGAGGGAGAGAAAGGCAGGGGAAATTGACTACAAGAAAGAATGTTAGTGGAAATTGCCAGTGAAGGAAAGAATTGCAGGGGAAATTTTCCGTGAGGGAGAGGATAGCAGGGAGAGTTGTCCGTGAGAAAGGGAATGACAGATTAAATTGTCTGTGGTGGTGAGTCTGGCAGGGAAAATTGTCTATAAGATGGAGAATAGCAAATAAATTACATTTTAGGGAAAAATAACAAAGTATATTGTCTTCAGGGGAGAATAGCAGGGAAGTAATTGTCTATAAGTGAGAGAATGGCAGGGGAAATTGTTTCAGGTGAGAATGACAGGAGAAAGTGTCTGTGGAAAAGAAGAGCAGGGAAAACTGAGGGTAGAAAGTAGATGAATAGCAGGGGAGAAGTATTTGCGAGGGGGAGAATGACAGGGGAGAACTATCTGTATGGGAGAACGGCAGGGAAAAATCTCAATGAATTGGGAAATGGCAGGGAAATTTATTGGAGTGTTATCGTAATAAAAATATGTAAGTAAATTAATTTGTATTATTGAAAAAATGACAGACGTCAACAACTGCAAAACAAAACAATAATAGAGATAACTATGAGGCTCTAAGAGTGACCTGGCACTATGAGGCTCTAAGAGTGACCTGGCACTATGAGGCTCTAAGAGTGACCTGGCACTATGAGTCACTCAGAGTGACCTGGCACTATGTGGCTCTAAGAGTGACCTGGCACTATGAGGCTCTAAGAGTGACCTGGCACTATGAGGCTCTAAGAGTGACCTGGCACTATGAGGCTCTAAGAGTGACCTGGCACTATGAGGCTCTAAGAGTGACCTGGCACTATGAGGCTCTAAGAGTGACCTGGCACTAGAGGCTCTAAGAGTGACCTGGCACTACGAGTCACTCAGAGTGACCTGGCACTATGAGGCTCTAAGAGTGACCTGGCACTATGAGGCTCTAAGAGGTGACCTGGCACTATGAGGCTCTAAGAGTGACCTGGCACTATGAGGCTCAAAAGGGTGACCTGGCACTATGAGGCTCTAAGAGTGACCTGGCACTATGAGGCTCTAAGAGTGACCTGGCACTATGAGTCACTCAGAGTGACCTGGCACTATGAGGCTCTAAGAGTGACCTGGCACTATGAGGCTCTAAGAGTGACCTGGCACTATAGGCTCTAAGAGTGGCCTGGCACTATGAGTCACTCAGAGTGACCTGGCACTATGAGGCTCTAAGAGTGACCTGGCACTATGAGGCTCTAAGAGTGACCTGGCACTATGAGGCTCTAAGAGTGACCTGGCACTATGAGGCTCTAAGAGTGACCTGGCACTATGAGGCTCTAAGAGTGACCTGGCACTATGAGTCACTCAGAGTGACCTGGCACTATGAGGCTCTAAGAGTGACCTGGCACTATGAGGCTCTAAGAGTGACCTGGCACTATGAGGCACTCAGAGTGACCTGGCACTATGAGGCACTTAGAGTGACCTGGCACTATGAGGCACTCAGAGTGACCTGGCACTATGAGGCACTCAGAGAGACCTGGCACTATGAGGCTCTAAGAGTGACCTGGCACTATGAGGCACTCAAAGAGACCTGGCACTATGAGGCTCTAAGAGTGACCTGGCACTATGAGGCACTCAGAGAGACCTGGCACTATGAGGCTCTAAGAGTGACCTGGCACTATGAGGCTCTAAGAGTGGCCTGGCACTATGAGGCTCTAAGAGTGACCTGGCACTATGAGGCTCTAAGAGTGACCTGGCACTATGAGGCTCTAAGAGTGACCTGGCACTATGAGGCTCTAAGAGTGGCCTGGCACTATGAGTTACTCAGAGTGACCTGGCACTATGAGGCTCTAAGAGTGACCGGGCACTATGAGGCTCTAAAGAGTGGCCTGGCACTATGAGCTCTAAGAGTGACCTGGCACTATGAGGCTCTAAGAGTGACCTGGCACTATGAGGCTCTAAGAGTGACCTGGCACTATGAGTCACTCAGAGTGACCTGGCACTATGAGGCTCTCAGAGTGACCTGGCACTATGAGGCTCTAAGAGTGACCTGGCACTATGAGGCACTCAGAGTGACCTGGCACTATGAGGCACTATGAGTGACTTGACATTATCAGCGTGCAGGCGCTCTAATTCCCGCCTCCAGAACTCGAGTACTTATATATAAAGCAGTACATACACTGAGTGGGTTTTGTTTGTAAGGAAAAATGAGTGTTGGTCAGACGATGACCTGGTGAGCGAGGATGACCGTCACCTCCTGCTAGTTCACCCTCTCATCTCCGCTACAACTTAAACATTACATTAACACACATTAGTGTTCTAGTATGATGTTAAAAGTTAATTACACACATACACATACACACATATACCACACTCAACACACACAAAAACACACACACACACACACACACACACACACCCCACACACACACACACACACACACACACACACACACACACACACACACACACACACATACCACAAGACAACCTTTAAGATGCATTAAGAACTCTTCATCAGCATCATTGCATCCCCCTTCACCTCCCCGTCCCCCAAATTCCCCTCCCCATCCCCAAATTCCCCTCCCATCCCCAAATTCCCCTCCCAACCCCCTCCACCTCCCCTTCCCCCATGAAGGGAATAGAGTTGTCAGATGAAAGGAAATTCTCAGCTTATGTGGAGTGCCAACCTCCCCTGTGTTGTGAAGTGTGGTATGTGGCAGTGAGAGGTGCACGTAGAAGGGTAGAGATGGAGGGGAGTGCCATCCCCTTACTCCTGTAAGGGGGAGAGTGAGAGGGGAGGTAGGGGAGGACTGTTACCCTAGGGTCCCTGTATACTAAAAGGGCCGGGACTAAGCTATTTTTTAAGCTATAAATTAACCGAGATATATATTGTTGCCTACATACTATATATCTGATATGTGTGTCAGCTAGGACTGAGTGTGTCAGCTAGGGTTGAGTGTGTCAGCCAGGGTTGAATGTATCAGCTAGGGTTGAATGTGTCAGCTAGGGTCAAGTGTGTCAGCCAGGGTTGAGTGTCTGCCAGGGTTGAATGTGTCAGCTAGGGTTGAATGTGTCAGCTAGGGCCAAGTGTGTCAGCCAGGGCTGAGTGTGACTGCCAGGGTTGAGTACTCATCTCTGCCTGTAATTCTAATAACATCCTCAAGTGCTTCCATATAGGCTTCAGTCTGGCTGAATCTTCTCATAGCCATTAACAACAGAAATAAAACTCTTTAAACCAGAAGCTCAGCAACAGACATAAAGGCGAAAAATTTAGGAACCTTGATGGAGGATTTTATTTTTGAAGAAATTATTGGGATGTGACCTTATCAAGACGTAAGCTGGTTGTTGAAAACAATGATATAACATCCTAGATGTTAGATAGAAGGATAGATGTTTACATCTCCCTCCTGTGTCGTGATGGAGTGGAGGTGTCTACTCCTCCCTCCTGTGTAGTGATGGAGTGGAGGTGCCTACTCCTCCCTCCTGTGTAGTGATGGAGTGGAGGTGCCTACTCCTCCCTCCTGTAATTGACACACCTGTTGCAGCCACACACACATGAACACTCAGGCAGGAATGACGTAAATGGAGGGGTAAGTGGGAGAGAGGGATGCTGGGTGAGTGGGAGAGAGGGATGCTGTGTGAGTGGGAGAGAGGGATGCTGGGCGAGTGGGAGAGACGGATACAGGGCAAGTGTGAGAGAGGGATGCTGCGTGAGTGGGAGAAGTTTTAAAAAGAGTAATAACATCAGTGTCAGCACTGTGAAGAGTGGTGACATCAATATTAGCACTGTAAAGAGAACTAACATCAATGTCAGTAACCGGGTTAACTATCAACATATTCCCATAGGTGAAATAGGTACATCAGCCAGTGACTTCCTGTACACCTACAGAATATGTACAGGCTAAGTCCTTCTGGCAGCTTGCCTGTATGTGCGTACGACAGTGTATAACGGTGTATATATGGGTGCATGAGAGTGTATGTATATATTTGTGACAGTGTATGTATATGTGTATATGATAGTGGAAATGGTAATCTTGCCATGGCAGTATATTTACATCTCCCGTTTATTTTACACAGTTTTAAGCTTTTGAGTTCATACTTTAAAAAATAATAATAATAATAATATTATGTACATGATAAAGATTCCAAAAAATTCTAGGTTGGTTGATTAATAAAATTTCAAGCCAATCTACTACTCGAGGGTCACTAAAGCTGCACATTCACGAACGCAGGTAGCAAATTCAAGGCCTGTGTTGGCAGCCAAAGAGTAACTTAGCAATCAAAGACAAGGCAAACACTGAGGATGTAGTTTTTCTCTACACAGAAGCTGTAGTTTTTTCTTTAGCCCTGTATTCCTTCATCACTACTTACAGTATCTACAAAATTAAATCAACTGTATAACAATACAACAGAGAGTAAAGAGTATAAGTGGACGAGGCCAGCCAAAGTGAGTGTCTGACCCGCGGTCGAGTGGTTAGCCTACAGTCCATTTCTCACACTATTGGTTGATAAAATTAAACAATAAACACAGCAGTTGGATCCCAGAACTGCTATATTCCGAATTGCTAGTTCTAAATTGTATCGTACACTGCACACACCACACATGTTATCTGTTCACCACCAGTCAAGAACACTTTACTCCAACAAGCAGCAGAAATAAAGAATGAAATCAACACAAATTGGATAGAATTTCTTTATCAAAGTAGGAAGCAGTGAAGTTACCAAAGAAATCAGCTATATAAAAATTCATGGACGATAATATAACAGGAGGCCTGGTCACAGACCGGGCCGCGGGGGCGTTGACCCCCGGAACTCTCTCCAGGTAAACTCACCTCAGATACTAAAGGAAGAAGGAGAAGCTGTGAGAATCAGTACCATAGATGTACATGTCACTAAAGATGAGAAAACAAGCGGACAGATAGTAAATTACAAATATGGTGCCGGTGTGCAAGCAGGAGGACACACTGTACACACAGAGAGAGAGAAGAGGAAATAGAGGATTGAGAGCGACACATTCCAGATATTCCATTTCCTTCGTGGCGACAAAAATGGTCTTGGAGAATTATAAAAACTGTAGGTTCAATAAACCGAATCACCACCAGCACTACCACTACCATCACCACCACCATCACTACTACTACCACCACCACCACTACTACTACCACCACCATCACCATTACCACCACCACCACCACCACTACAACCACCACCACCACCATCACCACCATCACCACTACTACTACCACCACCACCACTACTACTACCACCACCACCACCACATACCACCACCACCACCACCACTACAACCACTACCACCACCATCACACACCACAACTAACACCACCACCACACTACTACTACTACCACCACCCATACCACCACCACCACTACCACCACCATCACCACTACCACCACCATCACCGCCACAATTACTAACACCACTACTACTACCATCACCACCTTCCTCGTTAATAAAACAACGAGAAAGCGAAATATTATTATTCTTAAAAGTCACTGAGAAGCGTTCAGTCCGTAGGGGCCAAACACCGCCTGAGGGCAAATATAAAGCAGTCATCTTTGACCCAAGGAAAGGGTAGCTCCAATTTCTCCCATCAAGAGCCTTTCATTACCCCCTAAAGGGTAAGTTAGACTGGACCACCGGACTGAGGGACCACTGTTCAAGTCCACGCCCAGTTATACTTAAATAAGTATGTTTATGTATGTTTAAATATGCTTAAGTATTTTTCAGTCTATGTAGTTACAGATATTTGCATGGTATATGTAGGAGAGAGTGAGTGAGAGAGAGAGAGAGAGAGAGAGAGAGAGAGAGAGAGAGAGAGAGAGAGAGAGAGAGAGAGAGAGAGAGAGAGAGAGAGAGAGAGAGAGAGAGAGAGAGAGAGAGACTTAATATCCAGTGTTTACCTTGGTAGGTAATATGACTCCAGCTGGCGTGCTCCAGCCAGTGAAACATGAACACCGAGCAAGAATGACCCTTATGTTGCATATGTAGGTCACAGCTGTTGACCTGAGACCTTGTGGTGAATATGTAGGTCACAGTTGCTGACCTGGCCTCCTTATATTAGCGGTATTATTACTATTATTATTATTATTATTATTATATTATTATTATTATTATTATTATTATTATTATTATTATTGTTGTTGCTATTATTATTATTATAATTATTATTGTTGTTGTTGTTGTTATTGGTGTTGTTGTTGTTGTTGTATGCTTATTATTATTTATTATTATTTATTATATTATATTATTATTTATTATTATTATTATTATTATTATTTAACACAGGTTATAGTAATATCTTGCTATTAAGGTGCTCTTTTTTTCTGTTCTCGTGAAACTCTTTTGTTGCTTTTGTATGTAAGAGACGGAAGTAATAACCGAGAGTGTCGGTAGACAGTGCTTGTCACTGTGTTCACGGTGAATACAGTGCTTGTCACTGTGTTCACGGTGAGTACACAGTGCTATCGCTGTTTCACGACACTACACTAAACACACACAACACACACACACACACACACACACACACACACACACGGGGTTCAGTGGGACAGAGAACTGGCAGGGAAGCCAGTTAATGAGATGATGGAATATGTAGCAACAAAATGCAAGGAGGCTGAGGAGAAGTTTGTACCCAAGGGTGACAGGAATAATGAAAAAGCCAGGATGAGCCCATGGTTCACCCAAAGGTGCAGGGAGGCAAAAACCAAGTGTGCTAGGGAATGGAAGAAATATAGAAGGCAAAGGACCCAGGAGAATAAGGAGAGCAGTCGTAGAGCCAGAAACGAATATGCACAGATAAGAAGGGAGGCCCAAAGACAATATGAAAACGACATAGCAGCGAAAGCCAAATCTGACCCGAAACTGTTATACAGCCACATCAGGAGGAAAACAACAGTCAAGGACCAGGTAATCAGGCTAAGGAAGGAAGGAGGAGAGACAAGAAGAAATGACCGTGAAGTATGTGAGGAACTCAACAAGAGATTCAAAGAAGTGTTCACAGAGGAGACAGAAGGGGCTCCAGAAAGACGGAGAGGTGGGGCACACCACCATGTGCTGGACACACAACCGAGGAAGAAGTAAAGAGGCTTGTGAGTGAGCTAGATACCTCAAAGGCAATGGGGCCAGATAACATCTCCCCATGGGTATTGAGAGAGGGAGCAGAGGCGCTATGTGTACCCCTAACAACAATATTCAACACATCTATCGAAACAGGGAGATTGCCTGAGGCATGGAAGACAGCAAATGTAGTCCCAATCTTTAAAAAAGGAGACAGACATGAAGCACTAAACTACAGACCAGTGTCACTGACATGTATAGTATGCAAAATCATGGAGAAGATTATCAGGAGAAGAGTGGTGGAACACCTAGAAAGGAATGATCTCATCAATAGCAGCCAACATGGTTTCAGGGACGGGAAATCCTGTGTCACAAACCTACTGGAGTTCTATGACATGGTGACAGCAGTAAGACAAGAGAGAGAGTGGTGGGTGGATTGCATATTCTTGGACTGCAAGAAGGCGTTTGACAGTTCCACACAAGAGATTGGTGCAAAAACTGGAGGACCAAGCAGGGATAACAGGGAAGGCACTACAATGGATCAGGGAATACTTGTCAGGAAGACAGCAGCGAGTCATGGTACGTGGCGAGGTGTGACCAGCGGGGTCCCACAGGGATCAGTCCTAGGACCAGTGCTGTTTCTGGTATTTGTGAACGACATGACGGAAGGAATAGACTCTGAGGTGTTCCTGTTTACAGATGACGTGAAGTTGATGAGAAGAATTCACTCGATCGAAGATCAGGCAGAACTACAAAGGGATCTGGACAGGCTGCAGACCTGGTCCAGCAATTGGCTCCTGGAGTTCAATCCCACCAAGTGCAAAGTCACGAAGATTGGGGAAGGGCAAAGAAGACCGCAGACGGAGTACAGTCTAGGGGGCCAGAGACTACAAACCTCACTCAAGGAAAAAGATTTTGGGGTGAGTATAACACCAGACACATCTCCTGAAGCGCACATCAACCAAATAACTGCTGCAGCATATGGGCGCCTAGCAAACCTCAGAACAGCATTCCGACATCTTAATAAGGAATCGTTGAGGACCCTGTACACCGTGTACGTTAGGCCCATATTGGAGTATGCGGCACCAGTTTGGAACCCACACCTAGCTTGGTTTGCACCAAGACTAGTCCCAGAGCTAAGAGGTATGTCCTACGAGGAGAGGTTAAGGGAAATCAACCTGATGACACTGGAGGACAGGAGAGATAGGGGGGACATGATAACGACATACAAAATACTGAGAGGAATTGACAAGGTGGACAAAGACAGGATGTTCCAGAGATTGGACACAGTAACAAGGGGACACAGTTGGAAGTTGAAGACACAGATGAATCACAGGGGTGTTAGGAAGTATTTCTTCAGCCACAGAGTAGTCAGTAAGTGGAATAGTTTGGGAAGCGATGTAGTGGAGGCAGGATCCATACATAGCTTTAAGCAGAGGTATGATAAAGCTCACGGTTCAGGGAGAGTGACCTAGTAGCGATCAGTGAAGAGGCGGGGCCAGGAGCTCGGACTCGACCCCTGCAACCTCAACTAGGTGAGTACAACTAGGTGAGTACACACATACACACACATACACATACACACACATACACATACACATACACATACACACACATACACATACATACATACACATAGTGTGAGTTGCCATAAAATCTAATTGCCGTACACCAATTTTTGTACCTGAGTGTTGGCTAATTATTTTAAACGACTGCAGGCCATTAGCAGGGAATAAAGTGCTAATTGAAACGAATGGGCAGTTAGTAACAGCATTGTATTCAGTTCATATACCTGCCTCCGTCACTCTGTTGCAAGGTCTTGATCGCCACGTCTGGAGCGGTCTAGACAGCTAGGTCCTGAGCGGTCTAGACAGCTAGGTCTGGAGTGGTCTAGACAGTTAGGTCTGGAGCGGTCTAGACAGCCAGGTCTGGTGTGGACTATACCAGATAATCCTAGCTTATTGAGTGTGCTCGCTTCTGACGAGGGTTTCGTAACGATAGGCCTCAAGCTCTATTTTCTAGGTGCCACCTACATCCTGCCTCATCTACAGCCCTGGCAGGTGAGGTGCAGGAGGCCACTTACCTCCTGCCTCACCTACAGCCCTGGCAGGTGAGATGCAGGAGGCCACTTACCTCCTGCCTCACCTACAGCCCTGGCAGGTGAGGTGCAGGAGGTCACTTACCTCTTGCCTCACCTACAGCCCTGGCAGGTGAGGTGCAGGAGGCCACTTACCTCCTGCCTCACCTGCTCCTCACCCACCTGGGAGCATGTAAGTTTTCACACTAATTAGTATAACTTCTCCATAATCAGCATTAAGTTACCCTTCACCAGGCTGCTTCTTCTCTTCCGACCTTTCCTCCACTTTTTCTTCTCGTGGGTGTCGTTGTCGACGCTGTTGTCACCGCCGTTGTCGACATTGTCGACGCTATATATATATCAGATAGTGTAGGATACCAGTTTGCAGCTGAATTGTTCATTAGAATATATGTAAAATTTATTTTACCTCAGACGCTTGTCAAAACCAGTGAGTTATCAAGCGAGGCGCTGGCGCGATTGTTTTCTGATGTATCGCAAGATATACAAATCTCTCTTACGTTTTACACATTATTATCAAATTAAACAGTACATTAGGAAAGCTGCGTGTGTCAGAAATCTGAATTTGATGATGTGATGCAATACCGTCAAGTTGGTAAGGAAAAGATACGTGTAACAGTTAGGTATCTGGGTGAGTAGAGTTGGGGGCTCTTTTTCAACTAGTTCTTAGTGTAAACAGGTGTAACAGGAGGACGGGAACACTGGCAGGTGCTTCACACCATACACACAACAGGGGAAAAAGGTGAGGGAAAAATTCAGCCCCTTGATGCCGCTGGTTCGGTTCCTGGCGCTCTCTAATACCTGGTAAATAATGTTATTTTTTTTATAAATAAGCTCTACACTGAGAGTCGTGTGGGAGAGAGGTCACAGGTCACAGGAGGAGCTTTGATTAAGACAACGTTTTGCCCTGTGTAGAGCTACATCAGATACAACAGAGCGATATTGTTGGTCCAGCTTTTAAAACCTTGTTCCACAGCTTATGTCTCTTGTTCACTCTTGTTGGCACTACGACATTCGGATTCACTGAGAGTCGTAGTTAAAAATGCATGATACAGAGAGTTACATGTGGAACATTTTTGTTTTATGATTAAAGTTTCCATAAAGGGTAAAAGTAAAACCATAAGTCCCCTCCCTCCTTCCCTCCCTCCTTCCCTCCCTCCTTCCCTCCATCCCTCCCTCCATCCCTCCCTCCATCCCTCCCTCCCAAGGGGTTGATGCAATTAGCTCAGCCACGAGAGACTGGAGGGGAGGAGGTTGTTATGGTTGGTTACAGGTATTTTTTCATTGTTTTGGCATGGTCCAGAGCTGAGTAATAATGCAGATTGGTGTAATAACTTTCCCTGAGGACCACCCCCTACCCTCTCTACCCTGTAACTTTTACCCCCTACCCTCGCCTCCCCTTCACATCTCCCCTTAACCACCTCTTCCCCTCTCCACCTCCTTCACTCACCCTTATATTAAAAGCTGACTGCCTTAGGACTCACATCAGCGTGCCAATACACTTATTTAGTATATGTTGCACTTGCGGCATCGAGGTTACTGATGCATTTAAACCATCAGGTTACATAGCACTTAAGGTGCATTTGCTAAGGCTGGGCCGAGAGATGACGCCAAAGCAACTCCATCAATCTGCTAACACAGGTTATTGTTAAACGTAAACACTAAGTCTGAAGCTGCAATTTCCTGAAGCTTTAGTAAGGATTTTCCTGTCAAGTCCGTGGTTACGTTATGCAGTGATAATTTATCCAGCAAGATATTCGTAGTATCTCAAAGGAACGTTCGAAAATAATGAATCTTTTCTTGCCATTGAACATAGCAAAACGGATAATCACTGAGAGAGTTTTCACAAGCCCCTCACTACCACTACCAATGAGAGAGGTTTCACAAGCCCTCACTACCTCTACCAATGAGAGAGCTTTCACAAGCCCCTCACTACCACTACCAATGAGAGAGCTTTCACAAGCCCCTCACTACCACTACCAATGAGAGAGCTTTCACAAGCCCCTCACTACCACTACCAATGAGAGAGCTTTCACAAGCCCTCATACCATACCAATGAGAGAGCTTTCACAAGCCTCATACCGCTACATGAGAGAGCTTTCACAAGCCACAGTTCATGGCACCCATTCTTGGATTCTTTAGTCACACACTCGGTGATATCACCGAAGAGTCATCTCGGTGTATTACACTTAATACTTGAAATCCTCAAATTTGCATTTTTAATAAAGCTAGTGGTAGGTAGAAGTTATTTGCATAATGACGATAAAGTTGTAGCATTAGCGTGTTGATCTGTCGACGAGTGCGTGCAGGTGGCTCGTGCGGCTGGCGGCGGTCTGCGGTTGGGCTGGCGGTGGCTGCGGTTGCTATGGGGGTCGGCTGCGGTTGCGTGGCGGCTGTGCGGTTGCAACGCGTGCTGCTGCTGTGCGGCGCGGCGCGGGGCTGCGGTTGCGCGGCGGCTGCGGGTGCACGGCGGGCTGGTGCGGCGGCGGCGCTGCGGTTGCGCGGCGGCGGCATGCGGGTGCACGGCCGCTGTCGGTGGACAATAAACATTATGAAAAAAGAAAACAAATCTTTGCTACATGTTTATTTGATAGTAGAAAGTTTGTTGTTGTTCTGTTGGTCGGGCGGTGCTACTGGTGGTGGTGCTGGTGGTCCTCGTGGTGGTGCTGGGGCGTGGTGCGTGCTGGATGAGATGTGGTGTGCTGGTGGTTGTGCGGCTGCTGAGGTGGTGGTCCAGTGGTGGGTAGTGGTGGTGGACTGGTGTGGTGGTAGCTGCGACGGTATGGTGGGGGTGGGGTGCTAGGGTGAGTGTACTGTGTCGGTGGTAGTTGGTAATGGTGTTCTGTTTTGTCTGGTGGTGTGGTGTGGTGGTGTGTGCTGGTGGTGGTGGTGTGGTGGTAGTGTGCTGCTGTGGTGGGGTGGTGTGGTGCGTGCGCTGCTGGTGGTGGTGGTGTGCTGCTGTGGTGGTGCTGCTGGTGGTAGAGCTGGTGTGCTGGTGGTGCTGCTGGTGGGTGCTGCATGGTGGTGTGCCTGTGGTGCTGCTGGTGGTGGTGCTGGTGAGCTGGTGGTGCTGCGCTGTGGTGGTGCTGTGGTGGTGCGCTGGTGGTGCTGCTGGTGGTGTGCTGTGGTGCTGGGGTGTGAGCTGGTGTGCGCTGGTGGTGTGCGCTGGTGGGATGGCTGGTGTGCTGCTGGTGGTGCTGGTGCGTGGTGCTGCTGTGGGGTGTGCTGGTGTGCTGCGGTGGTGCTGCTGGTGGTGCTGGCGGTGGCTGGAGAAGGCTGGTTCTCCAGGTGGTTCATGTTGCTGTCGGATTGGAGTGGTCGTGGAGGAGAGGAGCTGGTGTCCCAGGTGGTCCAGTGCGCCTAGCTGGGGAGAAGCTGGTGTCCCAGGTGGTCCAGTGCCGCCTAGCTGGGGAGAAGCTGGTGTCCAGGTGGTCCAGTGCCGCCTAGCTGGGGAGAAGCTGGTGTCCCAGGTGGTCCAGTGCCGCCTAGCTGGAGAGAAGCTGGTGTCCCAGGTGGTCCAGTGCCGCCTAGCTGGGGAGAAGCTGGTGTCCCAGGTGGTCCAGTGCCGCCTAGCTGGGGAGAAGCTGGTGTCCCAGGTGGTCCAGTGCCGCCTAGCTGGGGAGAAGCTGGTGTCCCAGGTGGTTCCAGTGCCGCCTAGCTGGGGAGAAGCTGGTGTCCCAGGTGGTCCAGTGCCGCCTAGCTGGGGAGAAGCTGGTGTCCCAGGTGGTCCAGTGCCGCCTAGCTGGGGAGAAGCTGGTGTCCCAGGTGGTCCAGTGCCGCCTAGCTGGGGAGAAGCTGGTGTCCCAGGTGGTCCAGTGCCGCCTAGCTGGGGAGAAGCTGGTGTCCCAGGTGGTCCAGTGTCGCCTAGCTGGGGAGAAGCTGGTGTCCCAGGTGGTCCAGTGTCGCCTAGCTGGGGAGAAGCTGGTGTCCCAGGTGGTCCAGTGCCGCCTAGCTGGGGAGAAGCTGGTGTCCCAGGTGGTCCAGTGCCGCCTAGCTGGGGAGAAGCTGGTGTCCCAGGGGGTCCAGTGTCGCCTAGCTGGGGAGAAGCTGGTGTCCCAGGTGGTCCAGTGCCGCCTAGCTGGGGAGAAGCTGGTTCCCAGGTGGTCCAGTGTCGCCTAGCTGGGGAGAAGCTGGTGTCCCAGGTGTCCAGTGTCGCCTAGCTGGGAGAAGCTGGTGTCCCAGGTGGTCCAGTGTCGCCTAGCTGGGGAGAAGCTGGTGTCCCAGGTGGTCCAGTGCGCCTAGCTGGAGAGAAGCTGGTGCCAGGTGGTCAGTGCCGCTAGCTGGGAGAAGCTGGTTCCAGGTGGTCCATGCGCCTAGCTGGGGAGAAGCTGGTGTCCCAGGTGGTCCAGTGTCGCCTAGCTGGGGAGAAGCTGGTGTCCCAGGTGGTCCAGTGCCGCCTAGCTGGGGAGAAGCTGGTGTCCCAGGTGGTCCAGTGCCGCCTAGCTGGGGAGAAGCTGGTGTCCCAGGTGGTCCAGTGCCGCCTAGCTGGGGAGAAGCTGGTGTCCCAGGTGGTCCAGTGCCGCCTAGCTGGGGAGAAGCTGGTGTCCCAGGTGGTCCAGTGCGCCTAGCTGGGGAGAAGCTGGTGTCCCAGGTGGTCCAGTGCCGCCTAGCTGGGGAGAAGCTGGTGTCCCAGGTGGTCCAGTGCCGCCTAGCTGGGGAGAAGCTGGTGTCCCAGGTGGTCCAGTGTCGCCTAGCTGGGGAGAAGCTGGTGTCCCAGGTGGTCCAGTGCGCCTAGCTGGGGAGAAGCTGGTGTCCCAGGTGGTCCAGTGTCGCCTAGCTGGGGAGAAGCTGGTGTCCCAGGTGGTCCAGTGTCGCCTAGCTGGGGAGAAGCTGGTGTTCCCAGGTGGTCCAGTGTCCGCCTAGCTGGGGAGAAGCTGGTGTCCCAGGTGGTCCAGTGCCGCCTAGCTGGGGAGAAGCTGGTGTCCCAGGTGGTCCAGTGCCGCCTAGCTGGGGAGAAGCTGGTGTCCCAGGTGGTCCAGTGTCGCCTAGCTGGGGAGAAGCTGGTGTCCCAGGTGGTCCAGTGTCGCCTAGCTGGGGAGAAGCTGGTGTCCCAGGTGGTCCAGTTGCCGCCTAGCTGGGGAGAAGCTGGTGTCCCAGGTGGTCCAGTGTCGCCTAGCTGGGGAGAAGCTGGTGTCCAGGTGGTCCAGTGTCGCCTAGCTGGGGAGAAGCTGGTGTCCCAGGTGGTCCAGTGCCGCCTAGCTGGGGAGAAGCTGGTGTCCCAGGTGGTCCAGTGTCGCCTAGCTGGGGAGAAGCTGGTGTCCCAGGTGGTCCAGTGCCGCCTAGCTGGGGAGAAGCTGGTGTCCCAGGTGGTCCATGTCGCCTAGCTGGGGAGAAGCTGGTGTCCCAGGTGGTCCAGTGCCGCCTAGCTGGGGAGAAGCTGGTGTCCCAGGTGGTCCAGTGTCGCCTAGCTGGGGAGAAGCTGGTGTCCCAGGTGGTCCAGTGTCGCCTAGCTGGGGAGAAGCTGGTGTCCCAGGTGGTCCAGTGTCGCCTAGCTGGGGAGAAGCTGGTGTCCCAGGTGGTCCAGTTCCGCCTAGCTGGGGAGAAGCTGGTGTCCCAGGTGGTCCAGTGTCGCCTAGCTGGGGAGAAGCTGGTGTCCAGGTGGTCCAGTGCGCCTAGCTGGGGAGAAGCTGGTGTCCCAGGTGGTCCAGTGCCGCCTAGCTGGGGAGAAGCTGGTGTCCCAGGTGGTCCAGTGTCGCCTAGCTGGGGAGAAGCTGGTGTCCCGGGTGGTCAGTGCGCCTAGCTGGGGAGAAGCTGGTGTCCCAGGTGGTCCAGTGCCGCCTAGCTGGGAGAAGCTGGTGTCCCAGGTGGTCCAGTGCCGCCTAGCTGGGGAGAAGCTGGTGTCCCAGGTGGTCCAGTGCCGCCTAGCTGGGGAGAAGCTGGTGTCCCAGGTGGTCCAGTGCCGCCTAGCTGGGGAGAAGCTGGTGTCCAGGTGGTCCAGTGCCGCCTAGCTGGGGAGAAGCTGGTGTCCCAGGTGGTCCAGTGCCGCCTAGCTGGGGAGAAGCTGGTGTCCCAGGTGGTCCAGTGCCGCCTAGCTGGGAAGAAGCTGGTGTCCCAGGTGGTCCAGTGCCGCCTAGCTGGGAGAAGCTGGTGTCCCAGGTGGTCCAGTGCCGCCTAGCTGGGAGAAGCTGGTGTCCCAGGTGGTCCAGTGCCGCCTAGCTGGGGAGAAGCTGGTGTTCCAGTGGTCCAGTGCCGCCAAGCTGGGGAGAAGCTGGTGTCCCAGGTGGTCCAGTGCGCCTAGCTGGGAGAAGCTGGTGTCCCAGGTGGTCCAGTGCGCCTAGCTGGGGAGAAGCTGGTGTCCCAGGTGGTTCAGTGCCGCCTAGCTGGGGAGAAGCTGGTGTCCCAGGTGGTCCAGTGCCGCCTAGCTGGGGAGAAGCTGGTGTCCCAGGTGGTCCAGTGCGCCTAGCTGGGGAGAAGCTGGTGTCCCAGGTGGTCCAGTGCCGCCTAGCTGGGGAGAAGCTGGTGTCCAGGTGGTCAGTGCCGCCTAGCTGGGGAGAAGACTGGTGTCCAGGTGATCCAGTGCCGCCTAGCTGGGGAGAAGCGGGTGTCCAGGTGGTCCAGTGCCGCCTAGCTGGGAGAAGCTGAGTGTCCCAGGTGGTCCAGTGCCGCCTAGCTGAGGGAGAAGCTGGTGTCCCAGGTGGTCCAGTGCCGCCTAGCTGGGGAGAAGCTGGTGTCCAGATGTGGTCCAGTGCCGCCAGCTGGGGAGAAGCTGGTGTCCCAGGTGGTTCCAGTGCCGCCTAGCTGGGAGAAGCTGGTGTCCCAGGTGGTCCAGTGCCGCCTAGCTGGGGAGAAGCTGGTGTCCCAGGTGGTCCAGTGCCGCCTAGCTGGAGAGAAGCTGGTGTCCCAGGTGGTCCAGTGCCGCCTAGCTGAGGAGAAGCTGGTGTCCCAGGTGGTCCAGTGCCGCCTAGCTGGGGAGAAGCTGGTGTTCCAGGTGGTCCAGTGCCGCCAAGCTGGGGAGAAGCTGGTGTCCCAGGTGGTCCAGTGTCGCCTAGCTGGGGAGAAGCTGGTGTCCCAGGTGGTCCAGTGTCGCCTAGCTGGGGAGAAGCTGGTGTCCAAGGTGGTCCAGTGTCGCCTAGCTGGGGAGAAGCTGGGGTCCAAGGTTGTCCAGTGCCTAGCTGGGGAGAAGTTGGCGTCCCAGGTGGTCCAATGCCGCCTAGATGGTGAGAAACTGGGGTCCAAGGTGGCCCAGTGCCTAGCTGGGATACCAAGTGGTCTAGTGCCCAGTTGGTGAGAAGCTGGGGTCCCAGGTGGTCCAGTGCTTAACCGAGGAGTGAAGCTGGGGTTTCAGATGGTCAAGTGCCTAGCTGGGGAGTGAATCTGGGGTCCAAGGTTGTTACGTATCCAGCTGGGAAGAAGCTGGAGTCCCAGGTGGTCCATTGCCTAGCTGGGATCCCCGGTGGTTCAGTGCCTAGCTGAGAACCTGGAGTCCCAGGTGGTCCAGTGCCTATCTGGGGTCCTAGGTGGTCCAGTGCTTAGCTGGGGTCACAGATGGTCCAGTGCCTAGCAAGAGTTCCAAGGGGTCCAGTGCCTAGCTGGGGTCCCAGATGGTCTAGTGCCTAGCTGGGGTCCCAGATGGTCCAGTGCCTACCTGGAGTCCCAGATGGTCCAGTGCTTAGCTGGAGTTCCAGGTGATCCAGTGCCTGGCTGGGATCGCAGATGGCCTAGTACCTAGCTAGGGTCCCAGATGGTCCAGTGCCTAGTTGGGGTCCCAGGTGGTCCAGTTCCTGGTTGGGATCGCAGATGGTCTAGTGCCTAGGAACAGTAATCCTGTAATAGTGGCGCCGAGAGGAAGATCGAGTCAGGTCAAGACAAAAAGATCAGGTCACGATATCCAGGTCAGGTGACTTGAAGACAGGATCACCAACAGAAAACCACGAACGAAGGATCCTGAGCGAAGTCTCAGCAACGAAGGTTCAAGAACGCAGGAACACGAACGAAGGCTCACGAATGCAAGAACACGAACAGAGGATCACGAAAGCAGGATCACCAACAAATACTCACGAACGGAGGATCACCAAACGGGAGAATCACTAACGCACGATCACCAACGAAGGCTCGCGAAAGCATTATCACGGACGCAGGATCACGAACACAGGATCACGAACGCAGGATCACCAACGCAGGATCAACGCAGGATCACCAACGAAGGTTCACCAATGCAGGATCAAGAACGCTAAATCACAAACGCTGGATCACGAACGGAGGATCATGGACGGAGGATCACGGACCGCTCTCAACGGTAATTAAAATCTTGACGTCATGCCATTTTTCTTCATTAAAACCTGTTCCCTTTAAGAGTAAGGGGGGAGGAGGGGGGTGTAGACCCCTTTGTGCTGGTGCTCCCCTTAAATCAAAGGGGCATGAGGAACCCCTCCTACCCCTTCCGTTTAAGGAAACCTCCGGATAAATGGACCGTCGTACACAATAACCGTAACATGACTCCCCTCACACCTGACCTTGACTGTCCCCTCACCTCTCAGTGACCTGACCTTGACTGTCCCCTCACCTCTCAGTGACCTGACCTTGACTGTCCCCTCACCTCTCAGTGACCTGACCTTGACTGTCCCCTCACCTCTCAGTGACCTGACCTTGACTGTCCCCTCACCTCTCAGTGACCTGACCTTGACTGTTCCCTCACCTCTCAGTGACCTGACCTTGACTGTCCCCTCACCTCTCAGTGACCTGACCTTGACTGTCCCCTCACCTCTCAGTGACCTGACCTTGACTGTTCCCTCACCTCTCAGTGACCTGACCTTGACTGTTCCCTCACCTCTCAGTGACCTGACCTTGACTGTCCCCTCACCTCTCAGTGACCTGACCTTGACTGTCCCCTCACCTCTCAGTGACCTGACCTTGACTGTTCCCTCACCTCTCAGTGACCTGACCTTGACTGTTCCCTCACCTCTCAGTGACCTGACCTTGACTGTCCCCTCACCTCTCAGTGACCTGACCTTGACTGTTCCCTCACCTCTCAGTGACCTGACCTTGACTGTTCCCTCACCTCTCAGTGACCTGACCTTGACTGTCCCCTCACCTCTCAGTGACCTGACCTTGACTGTTCCCTCACCTCTCAGTGACCTGACCTTGACTGTTCCCTCACCTCTCAGTGACCTGACCTTGACTGTCCCCTCACCTCTCAGTGACCTGACCTTGACTGTCCCCTCACCTCTCAGTGACCTGACCTTGACTGTCCCCTCACCTCTCAGTGACCTGACCTTGACTGTTCCCTCACCTCTCAGTGACCTGACCTTGACTGTTCCCTCACCTCTCAGTGACCTGACCTTGACTGTCCCCTCACCTCTCAGTGACCTGACCTTGACTGTCCCCTCACCTCTCAGTGACCTGACCTTGACTGTTCCCTCACCTCTCAGTGACCTGACCTTGACTGTTCCCTCACCTCTCAGTGACCTGACCTTGACTGTTCCCTCACCTCTCAGTGACCTGACCTTGACTGTCCCCTCACCTCTCAGTGACCTGACCTTGACTGTTCCCTCACCTCTCAGTGACCTGACCTTGACTGTCCCCTCACCTCTCAGTGACTGACCTTGACTGTTCCCTCACCTCTCAGTGACCTGACCTTGACTGTTCCCTCACCTCTCAGTGACCTGACCTTGACTGTCCCCTCACCTCTCAGTGACCTGACCTTGACTGTTCCCTCACCTCTCAGTGACCTGACCTTGACTGTCCCCTCACCTCTCAGTGACCTGACCTTGACTGTTCCCTCACCTCTCAGTGACCTGACCTTGACTGTCCCCTCACCTCTCAGTGACCTGACCTTGACTGTCCCCTCACCTCTCAGTGACCTGACCTTGACTGTCCCCTCACCTCTCAGTGACCTGACCTTGACTGTTCCCTCACCTCTCAGTGACCTGACTTGACTGTCCCCTCACCTCTCAGTGACCTGACCTTGACTGTTCCCTCACCTCTCAGTGACCTGACCTTGACTGTCCCCTCACCTCTCAGTGACCTGACCTTGACTGTTCCCTCACCTCTCAGTGACCTGACCTTGACTGTCCCCTCACCTCTCAGTGACCTGACCTTGACTGTCCCCTCACCTCTCAGTGACCTGACCTTGACTGTCCCCTCACCTCTCAGTGACCTGACCTTGACTGTTCCCTCACCTCTCAGTGACCTGACCTTGACTGTCCCCTCACCTCTCAGTGACCTGACCTTGACTGTCCCCTCACCTCTCAGTGACCTGACCTTGACTGTTCCCTCACCTCTCAGTGACCAGACCTTGACTGTCCCCTCACCTCTCAGTGACCTGACCTTGACTGTCCCCTCACCTCTCAGTGACCTGACCTGACTGTCCCCTCACCTCTCAGTGACCTGACCTTGACTGTCCCCTCACCTCTCAGTGACCTGACCTTGACTGTCCCCTCACCTCTCAGTGACCTGACTTCTGCCTTTCTCCAGTTTTCTTTCCCTCGTGACCTAATAATGGTCGATGATGTACCGAAATTTCTCCCATTTTCCAATTGAAATTTGTCGATTTGTTGTAAATTGTTCCAGTCATTGTGTTCCGATTTGTCTTCTTTCTTCTGATAATGGTTCTGAAAGGACCGAAATCTCCCCTATTTTTTTTTTTACCGATTTGTGGTTTTATTGCGTTTTGTTTTACTGTCACGTGGTTTAAAATGAGTTTGAATGTTTATCCTGTGATACGTAGATGATTAAGAGCCTTTGCACAGTTGAGGAGGTTGTTGACTTGGGTTAGAATCCTTATCCAGAAAGTTATAAAGATGTATCAATATTATTGTGTATATTTTCTTGTTGTTTATGTTGTTATTTGGCTCTGATGTGCAATATGTTGTTGTTTGCCTGACAACCCTGTTGGATATATTGCATGTTGGTGTTGCAGGATACATTGCAAGCCGGTGGTATTTAATATGCTGCATGTTGGTGTTGCAGGATATGTTGCACGCTGATGTTATTTGATACGTTGCATGCTGGTGCTAGTGGATATGTTGCGTGCTGCAACGGAGGTTACGTGTGTTGGGTGCGGCAACATATGCGACTCTTACAAGAACTCTGAGCTGCAAGAATATCCCTCAACATGCAATATTCCCTCATCCCGACACTGACCACGACTTCCCTTCATTTTCCTCCAACACACTCCTCTGTATATTTTCACGCTGGCACTGTGCCCCCCCAAAATTAACTTGCTCCTTTTCTGTTTATGATTCTTTTTTGATCGTGCAAATGCAAGAAAAAAAACAGTCAAGAAATATTAAGTTTTACGGAATCTAGTTACGCCGAAGTCGAGGCTACGACACCCGACCACACGGGAGTATTGTTTACACGTAACCATGACAACCCTTTTATTGGCTATTATACTGTCTTGGACAAAGTTGAGTTTTTCCTAGAGTATTATAATTCTTATAAATATTTCTCACATTTATTTGATATATTACAACGTCTGGAGTTAATGAAAATTGAGAAACTGGATAAGAACAGACGGTGGAAGACTTTGTGTGTCTGATGTACATAACTGAGGGATACTGATTGGTCGATTGGTGGTATGGGGTTTGTGGATGCTCTGTGATTGGTTGATTGGAGATGTGGGGTTTGTGGATGCTTTGTGATTGGTTGATTGGTGGTGTGGGGTTTGTGGATGCTCTCTGATTGGTTGATTGGTGGTGTGGGGCTTGTGGAAGCTCTGTGATTGGTTAAGAGATTTGCGTATAGCGTCAACGGACTGCGACGTTTTTTTAAGACAGCAGAACATGTGATAAATAAGGAACACAAAAGTCAGAACACCGTGACTGGAACAATACGCAAATAACCCGCACATAGGAGCGGAAAACTCACGACGACATTTCGGTCCGACTCGGACCATTAACTAGCCACTAGTTAATGGCTCAAGTCGGACCGAAACGTTGCAGTATGTTCCACTGTGCAGATCGTTTGTGTGCATTAAATCGGCAGTCAAAAACAAGATAAGTCTCCCGATTTCAGACGAAGCTCTGTGATTGGCTGAGACGTGTGACGTCAGCTCCATCATTCCGCTATTGATTTGTTTATTCTGGAAAAAATCTACACGATGTTAGTGCGAAAATGAATATATATTGTTTACCCTTGCTTAAAGTAAACAACTTGGAGGAACTTGTCAAGTTTCTTCTTGCAAAAAGTTTGTTTACTGAAGGGTGTTGAACAGCCTTGGTCCCATTATGTTAACTGTTCGTGTCCTTGTTCATTGTGAACATTTTGCACCGACTACCCAGCCTCTCGTTGTTGTTCAATTGTAGGAATTTAACTGTTCTTGACTGGTGGTGAGCAGATAACATGTAGCCTTAATGACCTTCGTGTAGTCGATGGGTTGTAAACCAAATTAACCAACCATCCAAAGTGGTTAATTTGATTTCAATGTCAAGAATGCTTAAGCATTATTTCAGTTTGTATATCTGGAACCAGCCACTCCAGTATTTCCTGGGTGTAAGTTCCTGGCTAGACTTCCGTTTCGCCAGTCTTAAATGCGACTGGTAAGCGAACAACAGTATTACAGTCTAGAGGATGCATATGTCTTGCCATCTGATGGTTGGTTGGTTAATGGGGTTTAAAACCTTTCGACGGATTAAATACTCTGAGCGTATATACACCGAGAGAAAGAAACATACACCACTCTGTGTACATAGCCTATCATCTTTTGTTTTAAAGGTTCCTGATATCAAATCCTTTATTTTCCTTGATCAGAGTTGTGTACCTCGACTCAGATATGAAATTGTCATTTCGGTTTGATTATATTGCCTGCTTCATCCCACTTTCATTTCTTCAATTTCTGCACAACACAGGAGGAGTTAATATTTTACGTCAACGAATACCAACTATTTTTAGCCCAGTGGAAGATTTGGCTGATATTGGCTGGGAGGCTGACTGTGTCCTCCGTCCATGTTGCTAACAGACATCCCAGTGTTTGTGAAGAATGGAGTTGTACAGTGCTATGAGTTTTGAATGGGTCATGGTATTATGGTGACCTGGCTTGGTCAGAAGCTGCCTGATCATGGTAGTGTGGCTTGAGCAGAGGATAAGTGATCATAGTAATGGGGATGATTTGTTTTTAGGGTCATTAAGAGTGCATGTGCCCTGAACACCACCAATCAAGAATTTTTTAATCCCAAAAATACGTATATAGATAATCTTTCAGTGTATATACACCCAGAGATTCTTAAGACAGATGAAAATTTGTAATGTCAATCAAGTCGATTTCATTTCGGAAATAATGAACAATTAACGCAATGAATAATCAGAACAATGAGTAATTACAATAATGAATATCTGGAGCAATGAATAATTAAGGCAATGATTAACTAGAGGAATGAATAATTGAACGATTCTTGAGTCCTATAAATAATGAACTCAAATGAAAAAAATAATTTCGTATCTTTCACAATTCAGTGTTACAGACACGTTGAATCTTGTCGTCAAACATCCTGGGATACACTTATGGATAATTTAATTACCTTACATAAATAACACTTTTTCTGCATAAATTTTACACTGTCTGGCCATTACATTTAACGAATTTTAATAAAAACGCGACACTTTACCCGTAATAAAAAATTATGGTGTAAGTGGGAAGATAGAGTTATCTTCATTGCTGTTACCGTCGCAGTGGTTTGGGAGGTGGTATAACGTTGTGTGTCTGTCTGTGTCTGTCTGTCTGTGTCTGTCTGTGTCTGTCTGTCTGTGTCTGTCTGTCTGTGTCTGTCTGTAGTGTCTGTCTTCAAGGTGGCGTCTTGATGCTGGTAAAGGGCTCTTGATCTAGGGAATTGAAGTTACCCCTCACTCTGCTATGGAAGATTATGAGAACTGGAAACTGGAACAAAGTGCAACACAAACTACAAGAGGAATGTAAAGATCATAGATGTGATAAAGTTAGAGGATCTCACGTTGAAGGATCACAAGTGTTGCTATCATAACCTCATAGAAAATAGTAGACTAGGTAACTAGAACCTTCAAAATAAGACTGGGATATTGGTGCACACTAGCAGCCCCTTTAAAGGTAGTCGATATCTACGTAGATCTGGAAAAAAAATTACGGAGAACTTTGTACTGCTGGAATAAACTCACTCAAGGACCTAAATTACTGAGATCATGTGACGCCCCGTGAATTGTAATTCATGGAATGAATGTGCGAAGATTACATGATAATTTACATCAGGAAGATTCTGGAGGGATTGAGCCCCAAATCTGCACATAGAAACCCCTCCCTGCGAGTGCAAGAGGCTTGGCAAGAGGTAACTAAATAAGTGTAAAGAAACCAAGACTTTTCAACACCCTCCCTTCATACATAAGGTAAATTACTAACATACCTCGTAGCTTCCCTAAAGATCTGGACTCGATAAGTTTCTCAAATTTGTTCCTGATCACCCGCGCTATGGTGCATACGCTGAACTCTGTGCAGTCTGGACTAACAGTATGATTGATCAGACCATTAACCAGAAGGCCTGGTCTCGGACCGGGTTACGGGAGGAAAGAGAGGGATAGTAATTCCTGAAATCGACTACAGGTAAACTACAGGTAAGAGGGAAGTAGAAAGAGTCCTCCAAACTGTTCCTGCCTGCAGCCAGCACCAACAGACTGCCTAACCAGAGAGGTTTAAAAACTAACAATTTTCAGAGCAGTTTAAGAGGTGTAAGAGTCTGCCAGGCTCATTGCCCTGCTCTCCTGGTCTCGTATTATTGCCTAAGTTAGTTTTAACTTCTTGTGTGTTCTAATGTATAGTGAGTCTAGTGGGGTGGTGAGGTCACTCGTAGTTCACTGTCAAGACTAAGACACAGTTCCGTGGTTGGAATAATTACATGACTGGGACAATCCCATGAATGGAACAATTCTGTGGCAGGAACAGTTCTACTGTTGGAACAATTCATAGGCTAGAGCATTTCCATGACTGGAACAATTTCGTGCCTGGAGCAATTCCATGAATGGAACAGTTTCGTGCCTGGAGCAATTCAGTAACTGGAACATTTCCCAACTATTGCAGTATTTAAAGAGGAAAATTTCAAACAACGTTTCGACCCCTTCCGGACCATTATTAAGTCATAACACGAGAATGATCCACAGCAAATTCAAACGTCTCTCAAATATTACTCTCTGATATGTCGGTGTTAGCTGTGAATTAGTTGGATGTTAGTGTACAAGGTTTGTAAGTTTGCTGTGTATGTGTTCTTATGGTTGTGTTTACTTACACAAACACTGTGTAACACCCACAGCAAAAAAAAGGATCTGGGAGTTAACATCACACCAAACACATCGCCGGTGGGAGGAGGTTGTTCACACACACACACACACACACACACACACACACACACACACACACACACACACACACACACACACACACACACACACACACACACACACACACAGCTAATAAACTAGATCATTGTGTTGTGTAATGATTCATTGTCGTACTAGTGGCGCTGTAAATTGATTCTTCTTTTTTCGAACTTCCTGCCCCACAGAGGTAAACAATGGAGTCAGGTGTTCTTGTTGTTTGTTTTGCGTCACTTTCCTTCTTACTATTTAATGCTCACCAAAGCATTTCGCGTAAAACACAATATACATACAAGTACACATATGTGGTGCACATTATGTGTCCTCCGCCTCACATGCTCCTGCTGTGTCATGCTGTTTGCTCCTGCTGTGTCATGCTGTTTGCTCCTGCTGTGTCATGCTGTTTCTCATGCTGTGTCATGCTGTTTATTCCTGATGTGTCATGCTGTTTGCTCCTGATGTGTCATGCTGTTTGCTCCTCTGTTCATGTGTTTTTCTGTGTGTCATGCTGTTTGCTCCTGATGTGTCATGCTGTTTGCTCATGCTGTGTCATGCTGTTTTTTCATGCGTGTGTCATGCTGTTTATCCGTTTCATGCTGTTTGCTCCTGATGTGTCATGCTGTTTGCTCCTGCTGTGTCATGCTGTTTGCTCCTGCTGTGTCATGCTGTTTTCTCATGCTGTGTCATGCTGTTTATTCCTGATGTGTCATGCTGTTTATTCCTGATGTGTCATGCTGTTTGCTCCTGCTGTGTCATGCTGTTTGCTCCTGCTGTGTCATGCTGTTTATTCCTGATGTGTCATGCTGTTTACTCCTGCTGTGTCATGCTGTTTATTCCTGATGTGTCATGCTGTTTACTCCTGCTGTGTCATGCTGTTTATTACTGATGCGTCATGATGTTTACTCCTGTGTCAAGCTGTTTGCTCCTGATGTGTCATGCTGTTTGCTCCTGCTGTGTCAAGCTGTTATGCTCCTGCATGTGTCATGCTGTTTGTTCCTGCTGTGTCATGCTGTTTACTCCTGTGTCATGCTGTTTGCTCCTGATGTGTCAGCTGTTTTCCTGTTGTTCAGTTGTTTATCCGATGTTCATGCTTTACTGATGCTGTGTCATGCTGTTTATTCCTGATGTGCCATGCTGTTTACTCCTGTGTCAAGCTGTTTGCTCCTGATGTGTCATGCTGTTTGCTCCTGCTGTGTCATGCTGTTTGCTCCTGCTGTGTCATGCTGTTTGCTCCTGCTGTGTCATGCTGTTTGCTCCTGATGTGTCATGCTGTTTACTCCTGATGTGTCATGCTGTTTGCTCCTGCTGTGTCATGCTGTTTGCTCCTGTTTTGCATGCTGTTTCTCCTGCTGTGTCCATGCTGTTTCTCCTGATGTGTCATGCTGTTTACTCCTGATGTGTCATGATGTTTACTCCTGCTTTGTCATGCTGTTTGCTCCTGCTGTGTCATGCTGTTTGTTCCTGCTTTGTCATGCTGTTTGATCCTGCTTGCCTGCTGTTTATCTGCTTGTCATGCTGTTTGCTCCTGCTGTGTCATGCTGTTTACTCCTGCTGTGTCATGCTGTTTGCTCCTGCTGTGTCATGCTGTTTGTTCCTGCTTTGTCATGCTGTTTGCTCCTGCTTTGTCATGCTTTTTGCTCCTGCTGTGTCATGCTGTTTACTCCTGCTGTGTCATGCTGTTTGCTCCTGCTGTGTCTCATGCATGTTTGTTCCTGCTTTGTCATGCTGTTTACTCCTGCTGTGTCATGCTGTTTCTCCTGCTTTGTTCATGCTGTTTATCTGCCTGCTGCTGTTTACTCCTATGTCATGCTGTTTGCTCCTGCTATGTCATGCTGTTTACTCCTGATGTGTCATGCTTCTTGCTCCTGCTGTGTCATGCTGTTTGCTCCTGCTTTGTCATACTGTTTGCTCCTGATGTGTCATGCTGTTTACTCCTGATGTGTCATGCTGTTTGCTCCTGCTGTGTCATGCTGTTTGCTCCTGCTTTGTCATGCTGTTTGCTCCTGATGTGCCATGCTGTTTACTCCTGCTGTGTCATGCTGTTTGCTCTGCTGTGCCTTGCTGTTTACTCCTGCTATGTCATGCTGTTTACTCCTGATGTGTCATGCTGTTTGCTCCTGTTGTGTCATGCTGTTTACTCCTGCTGTGTCATGCTGTTTACTCCTGCTGTGTCATGCTGTTTACTCCTGCTGTGTCATGCTGTTTACTCCTGGTGTGTCATGCTGTTTGCTCCTGCTGTGTCATGCTGTTTACTCCTGTGTCATGCTGTTTACTCCTGCTCTGTCATGCTGTTTACTCCTGCTGTGTCATGCTGTTTACTCCTGATGTGTCATGCTGTTTACTCCTGCTGTGTCATGCTGTTTGCTCCTGCTGTGTCATGCTGTTTGCTCCTACTGTGTTATGCTGTTTGCTCCTGCTGTGTCATGCTGTTTACTCCTGCTGTGTCATGCTGTTTTCTCCTGCTGTGTCATGCTGTTTGCTCCTGCTGTGTCATGCTGTTTACTCCTGCTGTGTCATGCTGTTTAATCCTGCTGTGTCATGCTGTTTGCTCTGCTGTGCATGCTGTTTTTCCTGCTGTGTCATGCTGTTTACTCCTGTGTCATGCTGTTACTCTTGCATGCTGTTTGCTCCTGCTGTGTCATGCTGTTTACTCCTGCTGTGTCATGCTGTTTATTCCTGATGTGTCATGCTGTTTACTCCTGCTGTGTCATGCTGTTTATTCCTGATGTGTCATGCTGTTTACTCCTGCTGTGTCATGCTGTTTATTACTGATGTGTCATGATGTTTACTCCTGTGTCAAGCTGTTTGCTCCTGATGTGTCATGCTGTTTGCTCCTGCTGTGTCAAGCTGTTTGCTCCTGCTGTGTCATGCTGTTTGCTCCTGCTGTGTCATGCTGTTTACTCCTGCTGTGTCATGCTGTTTGCTCCTGATGTGTCATGCTGTTTACTCCTGCTGTGTCATGTTGTTTATTCATGATGTGTCATGCTGTTTACTCCTGCTGTGTCATGCTGTTTATTCCTGATGTGCCTGCTGTTTCTGTGTCAAGCTGTTTAGTCCTGATGTGTCATGCTGTTTGCTCCTGCTGTGTCAAGCTGTTGCTCTGTGTCATGCTGTTTGCTCTGCTGTGTCATGCTGTTTGCTCCTGATGTGTCATGCTGTTTACTCCTGATGTGTCATGCTGTTTGCTCCTGCTGTGTTATGCTGTTTGCTCCTGTTTTGCCATGCTGTTTACTCCTGCTGTGTCATGCTGTTTGCTCCTGATGTGTCATGCTGTTACTCTGATGTGTCAGTGTTTACTCCTGCTTGTCATGCTGTTTGCTCCTGCTTTGGTCATGCTGTTTGTTCCTGCTTTGTCATGCTGTTTGCTCCTGCTGTGCCATGCTGTTTACTCCTGCTGTGTCATGCTGTTTGCTCCTGCTTTGTCATGCTGTTTGCTCCTGCTGTGTCATGCTGTTTACTCCTGCTGTGTCATGCTGTTTGCTCCTGCTGTGTCATGCTGTTTGCTCCTGCTGTGTCATGCTGTTTACTCCTGCTGTGTCATGCTGTTTGCTCCTGCTGTGTCATGCTGTTTGCTCCTGCTTTGTCATGCTGTTTGCTCCTGCTGTGTCATGCTGTTTACTCCTGCTGTGTCATGCTGTTTGCTCCTGCGTGTCCTGCTGTTTCTCCTGCTGTGTCATGCTGTTTCTCCTGCTGTGTCATGCCGTTTACTCCTGCTTGTGTCATGGTTTGCTCCTGCTTGTTATCGTTTACTCCTGCTGTGTCATGCTTTGCTCGCTGTGTCATGCTGTTTGCCTCTTGCTTGTCAGCTGCTTACTCCTGCTGTTAATGCGTTGCTCCTCTGTGCATGCTGTTTGTCCTTGTATGTGTTTGCTCCTCGTGTCATCTGTTTGCTCCTACTGTGTCAGTGCTTGCTCTACTGTGTCAAGTGTTTACTCCGTGAGTATGATTTACTCTGCTCGTGTACATGCTGTTTGCCCATTCTTGTCAGCTCTTACTCCTGCTGTGTCATGCAAGTTTCTCCTGATGTGTCATGCTGTTTGCTACTGCTTTGTCTGCTGTGTACTCTGCTGTGTCATGCATGTCTCCTGCTGGTCATGCTGTTGTCTGCTTTGTATGCTGTTTGCCCTGCTGTGTCATCCTGTTTCTCCTGCTGTGTCATGCTGTTTATTCCTGATGTTCATGTTTACTCCAGTCATGCAGTTTGTCCTGCGGTTCATGCTAGTTTACTCATAATGATGTCATGCTGCTTGCTCATGCTGTGTCATGCTGTTTGCTCCTGCTTTGTCATGCTGTTTGCTCCTGATGTGTCATGCTGTTTACTCCTGATGTGTCATGCTGTTTGCTCCTGCTGTGCCTTGCTGTTTACTCCTGCTATGTCATGCTGTTTACTCCTGATGTGGCATGCTGTTTGCTCCTGCTGTGTCATGCTGTTTACTCCTGTTGTTTCATGCTGTTTACTCCTGCTGTGTCATGCTGTTTACTCCTGCTGTGTCATGCTGTTTACTCCTGGTGTGTCATGCTGTTTGCTCCTGCTGTGTCATGCTGTTTACTCCTGTGTCATTCCCGTTTACTCGCTCTGTCATGCTGTTTAACCCTGCTGTGTCATGCTGTTTACTCCTGATGTGTCATGCTGTTTACTCCTGCTGTGTCATGCTGTTTGCTCCTGCTGTGTCATGCTGTTTGCTCCTGCTGTGTTATGCTGTTTGCTCCTGCTGTGTCATGCTGTTTACTCCTGCTGTGTCATGCTGTTTTCTCCTGCTGTGTCATGCGTTTGCTCCTGCTGTGTCATGCTGTTTAATCCTGCTGTGGGCATGCTGTTTACTCCCGCTGTGTCTGCTGTTTACTCCTGATGTGTCTGCTGTTTACTCCTGCTGTGTCATGCTTTTTTGCTCCTGCTGTGTCATGCAGTTTGCTCCTGCTGTGGTTATGCTGTTTGCTCCTGCTGTGTCATGCTTTTTTACTCCTGCTGTTCATGCTGTTTTCTCCTGCTGTTGTCATGGGTGTTTGCTCCTGCTGTGTCATGCTGTTTACTCCTGCTGTGTCATGCTGTTTAATCCTGCTGTGTCATGCTGTTTGCTCCTGCTGTGTCATGCTGTTTGTTCCTGCTGTGTCATGCTGTTTACTCCTGTGTCATGCTGTTTACTCCTGTGCCATGCTGTTTGCTCCTGCTGTGTCATGCTGTTTTCTCCTGCTGTGTCATGTTGTTTGCTTCTGCTGTGTCATGGTGTTTACTCCTGCTGTGTCATGCTGTCTACTCTTGATGTGTCACGCTGTTTACTCCTGATGTGTCATGCTATTTGCTCCTGCTTTGTCATGCTGTTTACTCCTGCTGTGTCATTTGTTTTTCTCCTGATGTGTCATGCTGTTTACCTGCTGTGTCATGCTGTTTGTTCCTGCTGTGTCATGCTGTTTGCTCCTGATGTGTCATGCTGTTTACTCCTGCTGTGTCATGCTGTTTGCTCCTGCTGTGTCATGCTGTTTACTCCTGTTGTGTCATGCTGTTTACTTCTGCTGTGTCATGCTGTTTACTCCTGCTGTGTCATACTGTTTGCTCCTGCTGTGTCATGCTGTTTTCTCATGCTGTGTCATGCTGTTTACTCCTGCTGTGTCATGCTGTTTGCTCCTGCAGTGTCCTGCTGTTTACTCCTGCTGTGTCATGCTGTTTGCTCCTGCTGTGTCATGCTGTTTACTCCTGCTGTGTCATGCTGTTTACTCCTGCTGTGTCATGCTGTTTGCTCCTGCTGTGTCATGCTGTTTCACTGTTTCCATCCTTCTTGCTTTATTTTACCGCTCTCTGCAACAATTGCTTTGATTCCTTCGGACGAGGCAAGATGCAAGTGTTGCTATGAGTGTCAAGATATTCCCAGGAGAGAAAAATATTCCGACACAGTTTGCATTTTCACTACGGTGTTGCATGCAAAGTGTCTCTGATGCAGCGAGCATTACCTCTCTGGATCGTAACACAGTGGCTCTGGAACAAGAAACGGTGTGTGTGTTGTGTGTGTTGTGTGAGTGTGTTTGATGTGTGTGTGTGTGATTGTTCTAGTATCGACTGAGGAGGGGTCTCTCAACTTAGACCGAAAGAATTCAGGTTTAATCTTGTTTAGTAGCCGCCGTGGAGAGAGGGTTACGGGAATACGTATACATATACACTGTGGTGTGTGAGAAGTTAGCGTGCGTTGACGGTATAAATTCCTAGGTGTGTGTTTACATTAATCAATGCCAGGGTTGGCTGGCGCTTATGGAGGGCTGGTAGCCGGTACGTAATCCGCCAGGATTGGTATTAATAAAGGTAGTTAATAGTTGTTGTGGTTGTCGGTTGTTGAGGTTGTTTGTTCGTAGTAGGTTGTTGTTTTTGTTGTTCATATTGCTGTTGTTGTTGTTGTTGTTGTTGTTATAATCTCTTCCCCCATTCTGTATCTCCCCTTTTTTTTCACCCCTTCCTCCCTAACTTTCACTCTTGCCTGTCTTCCATTTCTTCACCCCCCTTGCCCTTACCTCTTCTTTCCAATCCTCTCTCATTTCTTCGCCTTTCTTATCCTGGCCCCCCTCCGCATTTTTATATCTCCAACTCAAGTTACCTTGGATTTTCCTAGTCATGTAGGTGGATCTAAGTTTTTAGCTGCCTAGCTGACTTTCCTAATTACGGACCTTCTAGTTTTTTAACTCTACCTAGGTAACCTGCTTAGGCTACGTAGTGGCCTAGTTAATTAGGCTACCTACCTGAACCTTCCTAATGTTCAGGCTACTAAACAAACCTCCAATGTGACCTTTCCTAGTTATCTAACAAAATTTCTGTTTAAACATTACCTCTGTAATAAATAATTCCTAGTAAGTACCCCCCTCAATGTCAACCTCCACTACCTTCCCTCAACCTTCCACTACCTTCCCTCAACCTCCACTACCTTCCCTCAACTCCACAACCTTCCTCAACTCCACTATCCTTTCCCCAAACCTCCACTAAATCCTATCCTTCAACCTCCACAACCATCCTTCATCCTCCACTACCTCTTCCCTCAACTCCACTACCTTCCCTCAACCTCCACTAACCTACCTTCAACTCCACTACCTTCCGCCTCAACCTCCACTACCTTCCTCAACCAATCTTCCACGACGCTTACTCCCTCAACCTCCACTACCTTCCCTCAACCTCCACTACCTTCCCTCAACCTCCACTACCTTCCCTCAACCTCCACTACCTTCCCTCAACCTCCACTACCTTCCTCAACCTCCACTACCTCCCTCACCTCCACTACCTGTCCCTCAACCTCCACTAACCTTCCCAACCTCCACTACCTACCTCACCTCCACTAAACCTTCCCTCAACCTCCACTACCTTCCCTCAACCTCCACTACCTTCCCTCAACCTCCACTACCTTCCCTCAACCTCCACTACCTTCCTTCAACCTCCACTACCTTCCCTCAACCTCCACTACCTTCCCTCAACCTCCACTACCTTCCCTCAACCTCACAGTTACCTTCCCCAACCCTCCACTACCTTCCCTCAACCTCCACTAACCTTCACAACCTCCACTACCTTCGCCTCAACCTCCTCCACTACCTTACACCCCCAGCCTCCACTACCGTCCCTCAACCTCCACTACCTTCCCTCAACCTCCACTACCTCCCTCAACCTCCACTACCTTCCCTCAACCTCCACTACCTTCCCTCAACCTCCACTAACCATTCCCTCAAACCTCCACTACCTTCCCACAACCTCCACAACCTTCCCACAAACCTCCCACTACCTTCCCTCAACCTCCACTACCTTCCCTCACAACCTCCACTACCTTCCCTCAACCTCTCACTAAACCTTCCCTCAACCTCACTACCTTCCCTCAACCTCCAATACCTTCCCTCACCAGCGCACCACTCACCTTCCTTCAACCACCATCTACCTTCCACAACCTCCACTACCTTCCTCAACCTCCACTACCTTCCCTCAACCTCCACTACCTTCCCTCAACCTCCACTACCTTCCTTCAACCTCCACTACCTTCCCTCAACCTCCACTACCTTCCCTCAACCTCCACTACCTTCCCTCAACCTCCACTACCTTCCTTCAACCTCCACTACCCTTTACACTCAACCTCCACTCCTTCCCTCAACCTCCACGTACCTTCCCTTTCAACCCTCCACTACCTTCCCCAAACCTCCACTACCTTCCCTCCAACCTTCCACTACCTTCCTCAACCTCCACTACCTTCCTTCAACGTCCACTACCTTCCCTCACCACCTCATCACTACCTTCCCAGCATCCTCCACTACCATCCCACAACTCCACTACCTTCCCTCCAACCTCCACTACCTTCCCGGTCAACCTACACTACCTTCCCTCAACCTCCACTACCATCCCTCCATCAAACCTCCTCTACAACCCCCAACCTCCACAACCTTCCCTCAACCTCCACTACCTTCCCACCACCTCCACTACCCTTCCCTCAACCACCACAATCCACCATCCTGCTCAACCTCCCACTACCTTCCTACAACCTCCACTACCTACCCTCAACCTCCACTACCTTCCCTCAACTCCACTAACCTTCCCTCAACCTCCACTACCATCCCCTTCAAACCTCCACAACCTTCCCACAACCTCCACAACCTTTCCTCAACCTCCACAACCTTCCCCCAACCTCCCCTAACCTATCCTCAACCACCACTACCTACCCACAAACCTCCATACCTTCCTTCAACCACCACTACCTACCCCTCAACCTTCCACTACCTACCTCAACCTCCACTACCTTCCCTCAACCTCCACGACCTTCCTTCCAACCTCCACTACCTTCCCTCAAACTCCACTACCTTCCTCTCAAACCTCCACTCCTTCCCTCAATCATCCACACCTTCCCTCAACCTCCACAACTTTCCCTCAACCACACACTACCTTTCTCAACCTCCACTACCTTTCCCTCAACTCCACTACCTCCCTCAACCTCCACTACCTTCCCTCAACCCTCCACACCTTCCTTCAACCTCCAGTACCTTCCCTCAACCTCCACTACCTTCCCCCTCAACCTCCACTAACCCTTCCCTCAACCTCCACTACTTCCCTCAACCTCGGACTACCTTCCTTCAACCTCCACTACCTTCCCTCAACCCCTCCACTACCGTCCCTCAACCTTCCACTACCTTCTCTCAACCTCCACTACCCTTCCCCTCAACCCTCCACTACATTCCCCTAAAACCTCCACTACCTTCCCCTCAACACCATACCTTCCTTCAACCACCACTACCTTATCCCAACCTCCACTACCCTTCCCTCAACCTCCACTACCTTCCTCAATCCTCCACGTACCTTCTTCAACCTACAACGACCTTTTCCTCAACCTCCACTACCTTCCCTCAACCTCCACTACCTTCCCTCAACCTCCACTACCTTCCCTCAACCTCCACTACCTTCCCTCAACCTCCACTACCTTTCCTCATCTCCACTACCTTTCCCCTCAACCTCCACCTATCATTCCATTCAACCTCCACTAACCTTCCTTACAACCTTCCCACTACCTCCCTCAACCTCCACTACCTTCCCTCAACCTCCACTACCTTCCCTCAACCTCCACTACCTTCCCTCAACCTCCACTACCTTCCTTCAACCTCCACTACCTTCCCTCAACCTCCACTACCCTTCCCTCAACCTCCCACTTAACCTTCCCTCAACCTCCATTAACCTTCCCTCAAACCATCCACTACCTTTCCTCAACCTCCACTACCTCATCAACCTCCACTAAACGTTCCCTCACCTCCACACCTTCCCTCAACCGCCACGATCTTTCCTTCAACCTCCACTAACTTCCCCAACTCCACTACCTTCCTTCAACCTCCACTACCTTCCCCTTCAACATCCATAACATTCCCTCAACCTCCCCACTACCGTCCCTCTACCTCCACTAACCTTCCCCTCAACCTCCCAACTAATCTTCCTGCAACCTCCACTACCTTCCCACAACCTCCACTACCTTCCCTCAACCACCACTACCTTCCCTCAACCTACCACTACCTTCCTTCAACCTCCCATAACTTCCCATCAACCTCCACTACCTTCCCTCAAACCTCCACTACCTTCCCTCAACCTCCCACTACCTTCCCCTCAACCTCCACTTACCTGCCTTCAACCTCCAAACCTTCCTGCAACCTCCACTACCTTCCCTCAACTCCACTAACCTTCCTTCCATATAACAACATCCAATACCTACCTTCCAACCTACTCTACCTTCTCAACACTCCACTACCTTCCTCAACATCCACTACATTCCCCTCAACCTCCACACCTTCCTAACCTCCACTACCTCCCTCAACCTCCTCTTACCTTCCTCAACCTACCACTACCTTCCCTCACCTCCACTACCTTCCCTCAAACCTCCCTACCTTCCCTCAACCTCCACTACCTTCCCCTCAACCTCCCATACCGTACCCCTCAACCTCACTACCTTCCCCTCAACCTCCACTACCTTCCTTCTACCTCCTCCACTAAACTTCCCTAAACCTCCACTACCTTCCCTCAACCTCCACTACCTTCCCTCAACCTCCACTAACGTCGTGTATTTTTCGCAGGATAATACACGACTTTACTACTGAACATCCTACATCACATACAACAAATTAAATATTAATTACTATTAGTAGTAGTAGTATATGTATTAATAAAATTATTATTATTATTATTAAGAGCATAACTATTCGGTTAGGTTTTTGTGGTTCCCAGAGGCCAAAATTTTAAGGCCGATATATGTAGAATCGAGTCAGTGTTTGTGTTCCCATGGCGAGAATTCTGATTTTTTTTCCCAGTTTTGATCTAAATGGCGTCTTGCTCTTACGAGATAGGAAACATTGAGATAAAGCCTTTTAGACGGCCGTTTTCCCCACTCCCCCTCTCACCATACAGTGCTGCCCTCACTCCCAGTGTTTCCTCCCCCCCCCCCACGAAGTTTCTCTGACACTCAGTTAGGTTACAAAGGCACTTGTCCGATAGGCACTTGGCCCTGTGTCTGTATGTGATGTAAAACTCACTAAGTTTGTGTTTACGGGGATCAGGATCTAGCTTCCTGGGGCCTCGCCTTCTAGACCACTCTGATCAGCCCCTAAGTCATTCCCACTCTCAGCACCACGCTGAACTAAAGAAATAATTCCTAAGATCCCCCCCGTGGCTCGTCTACATTTTTATCCTCTTCCACCTGTGTCCCTGATCCTGATCCTCTTGTGTTTTTATAACTTCTTATCATTTCATCCTAAGAATTATGCTCACTAGTCATGTCTTTCTAAGACTGTCACGTCGTTCACTTCATTCATTGTTTATTATTAATCAGTTTATAAGAAAAAAACAAGAAAAGGTCACACAAACTAAGATGCTTAGAAAGTCGTCCTCTATTCCTGGTACCAGCCCGTATTTATAATTATTATAATTATTATTATATTTATATTATATTAATTATTATTATTATTATTATATTATTATTAGTTATTATTATTAGGGACGCTAAACGTACCTAGGGATTATACTGTGTCAGTCCACTCACTTGCTTCCCCTCACACTGTTTCCCATCACACTGTGTTTTCCCATCCCACTGTGTTTTCCCCTCACAACTGTGTTTCCCTCACACTGTGTTTTCCCCCTCACACTCTGTGTTTCCCCTCACCACTGTGTTTCCCTCACACGAGTGTTTTCCCCCTCACAACTGTGTTTCCCCTCACACTTGTGTTTTCCCATCACACACATGGTTACCTCACACAGTGTTTAACCTCACACTGGTTTCCTCACACTGTGATTTTTCCCCCCCCTCACACTGTGTTCCCCTCACACTGTGATTTCCCATCACACTGTGTTTTCCCATCACACTGTGTTTCCCCTCCACAACTGTATCCCATCACACTGTTTCCCCCATCACACTGTTGTTTCCCATCACACTGTGTTTCCCATCACACTGTGTTTCCCATCACACTGTATTTCCCCTCACACTGTGTTTCCCTCACACTGTGTTCCCCTCACACTGTGTTTCCCCTCGCACTGTGCTTCCCTCACACTGTGTTCCCCTCACACTGAGTGTTTCCCATCACACTGTGTTTCCCCTCACACTGTGTTCCCCTCACACTGTGTTTCCCATCACACTGTGTTCCCCTCACACTGTGTTTCCCATCACACTGTGTTTCCCCTCACACTGTGTTCCCCTCACACTGTGTTTCCCATCACACTGTGTTTCCCATCACCCTGTGTTTCCCCTCACCCCACACTGTGTTTTCTCCTCACACTGTGTTCCCCCACACTGTGTTTCCCCTCACGCTGTTGTTTTCCCATCACACAGTGTTTCCCCCTCACACTGTGTTTCTCTCACACTGTGTTTCCCCTCACACTGTGTTTCCCATCACACTGTGTTTCCCATCACACTGTGTTTCCCATCACACTGTGTTTCCCATCACACTGTGTTTCCCTCACACTCAGAGAACTGGCAATAGTAGTTATATATGCCAGTCAGGTCTTGGCTTATTCTCACTCTCTTCTCTCCTCCTCCTCCTCCTCCTACTCCTCCTCCTCCCACTCCTCTTCCTCCCTCCACACCACTACCATCGTCCTGGGAACTTCAAAAGACACTGGAGGTTATTCAATTGTGCCTTTCCTCCAGCACTGCTCTGGGTGCAGTCGTGATTGGTAGTGTGTGTGTGTGTGTGTGTGTGTGTGTGTTCTTACCTATTTCTTCATACCTACTTGTGGTTACAGGGGTCGATTCATAGCTCCTGGCACCGTCTGTTCACTGGTCGCCACTAGGTCCTCTCTTTCCCTGCTCCATGAGCTTTATCGTATATCTACTTAAACCAATGTATGGATTCTGCCTCCACTATATCACTCTCCAGATTATTCCACATCCTAACCATTCCATGGCTGAAGAAAAACTTCCTAACATCCCTGTGACTCATTTGAGTCTTCATCTTCCATTTGTGACCCCTTGTTGCTGTGTCCCATCTGTAAAACATTCTGTCACTATCCGCTTTGTCAATTCCTCTCAGTATTTTGTAAGTCTTTATCATATCCCCCCTATCTTTCTTGTCCTCCAGTGTCGTCAGATCGATTTCCCTTAACGTCTCATTGTAGGACATACCCTTTAGCTCTGGGGCTAGTCAAATTTCTTGACGCACTTTTCCAGGTGTCGTTCCAAAATGGTGCTGCATATTCCAATATGGGCCTGACGTAAACTGTGTACAGTCTTCAACGCTTCCTTCCTAACTAGCCAAAATGCTATGCCTATGTTTGCCAGGCGTTCATATGCTGCAGCAGTTATTTGGTTTATATGCGCCTCAGGAGATGTGCTCGGTATTATACTCATTCCAGGAGCCTTTTCCTTGAGTGAGGTTTACAGTCTTTGTAACCCTAGCCTGTACTCTGTCTGCGGTCTTCTTTGACCTTCCCCAGTCTTCGTAACTTTGCACCTAGTGGGGCTAAACTCCAGGAGCCAGCTGTTGGATCAGGCTTGCAGTCTGTCCAGATCCCTTTGTAGTTTTACCTGATCCTGTTCCACTTGAATTCTCCACATTAGCTTCACGTCGTCTGCAAACAGGGACACCTCTGAATCTATTCCGTCCTGTCATTCACATATACCAAAAACTACAGTGGCCCTAGGACTGACCCTTGTGGAACCCCGCTGGTCACAGGCGCCCACTCTGACAAATCGTCACGTACCGTCACTCGTTGTTTCCGTCCTGTCAGGTATTCGCTGATCCACTGCAATGCCTTCCTGTTATTCCTGCCTGCTCCTCTACCTTTTACAATAATCTCTTTTGTTGAACTATGTTGAAAGCCTGCTTACAATCCAAGAAAATGCAGTTCACCCACCCCTCGCTTTCCTGCCTTATTTCTGTCACCTTGTCATAAAACTCCAGTAGGTTTGTGACACAGGATTTCCCCTCCCTTAAACCGTGCTTGTTATCGTGTATAAACTCATTTCTCTCTAGGTGTTCCACCAGCCTTTTCCTGATAAACTTCTCCATAACTTTGCATACTGTACATGTCTATGATACTTATCTGTAGTTTAACACTGCCTGCCTGTCTCCTTTCTTAAAGATTGGAACTACATTTGCTGTCTTATACACTTCAGGTAGTTGCCCTATTTCGATAGATGTGTTGAAGATTGTTGTTAGTGACATGTACAGCATCTCTGCTACCTCTTTAAGCACCCACTAAGAGATGTCGTCCTGTCCCACTGCCTTTGATGTATCTAGCTCACTTAGCAGCCTCTTCACCTCCTTCTCGGTTGTGTGTATTGTGTCCAGCACTTGTTGGTGTACCCTACCATTCCGGTCTACATTTAAAGTAGTCCAACCTATCTCCGTTGAAAACACTTCCTTAAATCTCGTGTTTAGCTCTTCATATACTTCTTTGTCGTTTCTTGTGATCTTCCCTCAGCCTGATTACCTGGTCCTTGACTGTTGTTGTTTTTCCTGATGTGGCTGTACAACACCTTTGGGTCAGATTTGGCTTCCGATGCTGTGTCATCCTCGTATTGTCACTGGGCCTCCCTCCATTTTCATTTCTGGCTCTTAGGCTAATCTCCTTATTTTCCTGGGTCCTTTGTTTTCTATACTTTTAACATTATCTAGAACACTAATTTTGGCCTCTGTACACCTTTGGGTGAACCAATGAATGGCTCGTTCTGGTCTTCTCATTGATTCTGATGTCCTTAGGTAAGAACCTCTCCTCACCCTCTTTGCATTTTGTGGTCACGTATTCCATCATTCCATTCACTGTTTTTTCCACCAGTTTTTTTTTCCCACTGTACCTCGTGCAGAAAATTCCTCATACCTGTGTAGTCCCTCTTTTATAGTTTGGCTTCTCATATCCTACCCATGCTGTTTCCGTCTCTGCTTTTAGCTTTACACTGTATTCAAAGCTCAGGGGGGCCTTTCAAATGTGATGTCACCAATGTATGAACTACTCAAGGTGAATATGAGGTTCAGCCTTGCTAGTTCATCTCCTCCTCCTCCTCCCTCTCTCTCTCTCTCTCTCTCTCTCTCTCTCTTCTCCTCTCTCTCTCCTCTCCTCTCTCTCTCCTCTTCTTCTCTCCTCTCTCTCTCTCTCTCTCTCTGGTAGTGTCCCTAACATGCTGATGCATGAGGTTTTCCAGTACCACCTCCATCATCTTGGCTCTCCACGTTTCCTTGTGATCGAAATCACCCACAATTAGAACTTTGTCCTGCCCATGTAGGCCCTTTTGGCCGCCTCGGCTAGTGTATCAACCATCAACTATGGTTGTAATGCTTTCATCATAATCTTGTCTTGGCCTCTTGCTCTTCAGTAGCAGGTTGTAGATCACTGCAATTACCCCTGTGGGATCCCCAGTCTGAAGTGTTCCTAGTATGTAGTCCATTCCTTCCAGCTCCTCAAAACTCCATTGATTTTTTATGAGCAGTGCAACTCCTCCACTTTCTCTGTTCCCTCTATCCTTTCTTATGATTTGATATCCTGTTGGAAAGATCGCATCTGTTATCATCCTGTAAGCTTGGTTTCTATGAATGCCATGATGTCTGGGGATGCTTTCATGATTCTTTCGTGCCACTCGTCACATTTATTCATTATTCCGTCTGCGTTAGTGTACCATACCTTCAGCTTCTTGGGGGATGGGGGGTTTGGGAGACCTGGTACGACACTGTGAGACTGGTGTGTAGGTGGGGCTTGTGCTGGAGGGGTTGAGTCTGTGAGTACGGAGTGTGGTTTGATTGGGGTTAAATTATTCGGTTGGGTCCATTCTCTCACTGCTCCATGAGCTTAAAACTGTGTATGGATCCTGCCTCTACACATAACTTTCCAGCCTGTTCCACTTCCTGACAACTCTGTGACTGAAGAACATCCTAACATCCCTATGACTCATACGACTTTTCAGATTCCAGCCGTGACCCCTTATTTCTGTGTCCCATCTCTGAAACATTCTGTCTCAATTCACCTTGTTAATTCCCCTCAGTATTTTATGTTATCATTTCCTTCCTATCCCTCCTATCCTCCAGAATTGTCAGGTTGATTTTCCTTAGCCTCTCCTCGTAGGATATACCTCTCAGCTCCAGAACTAGTCTTGCTGTAAACCTTTGCACTTTCTCTAATTTGTTGATGTGTTTGACTAGGTGTGGTGTTCCATATAGGTGCTGCTTAAGGGTCTAACGTAAATGGTGTACAATGTCGCGAATGATCCCTTACTGAAATGTCGATACACTATTCTCGGTTTGCCAGGCTTCCATATGCTGCAGCAGTTATTTGGTTGATGTGCGCCTCAGTTGTGCTCGGTATGATGTTCACCCCAAGATCCTTTTCTTTGTGTGAGTTTTGCAGCCTTTGACCTCTTAGGTTGTATTCCGTCTGCTGTCTTCTTTGTCTTCCCTCAAACTTTGCACCTGTTGGGGTTAAACTCCAGGAGTCAGTTGTTGAACCAGGCTTGCAGCCTGTCCAGATCTCTTTGTAGGCTTACCTGAACCTCGTCCGCTTGTATTCTACTCATTACCTTCACATCGTCTGCGAACAGGGACACCTCTGAATCTACCTCTTCCGTCATGTCATTCACATATACAAGAAACTGCACCAGACCTAGGACTGACCCTTGTGGAACCCCACTCGACACATGCACCCACCCTTCCCCCTCGCCTCGTAACAACACAAGTTGTTTGCTTCCTGTCAGGTATTTCCTGATCCATTGCAGTACTTTCCCCCTGCTTTTTCTGTCTGTTCCTCTAGCTCTTCAATCAGTCTCTTGTGTGGTACTGTGTCGAAATGCCTTCTTACAGTCAAAAGTAGTTTGCAGTCTACCCATCCTTTTGTTGTACTCACCTATTTGTACTCACTATTTGTGGTTGCGGGGTCGGAGTCCTAGGTCCTGGCTCCAGCTCTTCACCGGTTGCTACTAGGACCACCTCTCTCCCGCTCCATGAGCTTTATCAAACCTCGTCTTGAAACTGTGAAGGTTCCGCCTCACTACGTCATTTCTATGCTTATTCCAACTGCCTTACAACTCTATGACTGAAGAAATACTTCCTACTTCCTCTCTGACTCATTTGTGTCTTCAACTTCCAATTGTGGCTCTTGTTTTCTGTGTCCCCTCCCTGGAACATCCTGTGTGTGTGCGTGTGTCGTGCGTTGTGTGGTTCTGTGTGTGTGTGTGTGTGTGTGTGTGTGTGTGTGTGTGTGTGTGTGTGTGTGTGTGTGTGTGTGTGTGTGTGTGTGTGTTAAAGTTTTATTTTATTTCGTCTTTCTTGTTCTCCGTTCTACTTCACCCTATTCTGTTTGTGATTTTTTTACCTTGCCAGTCTCTCCCTCTCTCTCCCTCTCTCTCCCTCTCTCCATCCCTCCCTCTCTCTCTCTCTCTCCATTCGTTTCGTTAAATATTCATCATGGAAAAATGGGCAGACAAGTCTTTACAAGATGATGACCTGTCACTCTCTGCTGAGGGTGGATGAGTGAAGTGTTCTGGGGGGGGGAGGAAGAAGGGAGGGTACCATTGACAGTGATACGTTCGGAGGGGGTGGAAGTAATGGGGATTCCATCCCTATGACAAGGAGACCCCTCTCTCTTCTCCCCATTCTCACCCTTATTCCCCCCTCCTCCCCCTCCCCCCACCATCATGACAGGACTCTCGCATGCACCATGATAATCCCTCGGGTCGATCCCCCACCATGATATACCGAAGAAATATGCTATTACCTCCCAGGAAATAATTATACACTGAACTCCATTTTCCCCGCATGGATTAGGGACAAATCTGAGGAACTGAAAGGGGGATACCTGAATAAATCATCAGTGTGCTGCTACCTTTATTCAATCTGGTAGTTACACAGTGGGGACAAAGGCTACATTCCCTATTATATTCCATTACGCAGGAGGCAAATGGGAAGAGAGGGGGGGGTCTGGAGAAAGGTAAAAAGGGGACTGAAGAAAGGATAATCCGGGGAAAGGGATAGAAAGGGAGACCCTGCTTCAGTAAGGTAGTATACACCTGACTTATAAAAATCCAAAGACTTGCAATAAAACTGGTCCACTTTAAAAATAAATTCCGTCCTTGACAGCAGATTCCAAGGTTATGATAACAGAGGAATTTTCTCTTATAGCTAGAAGTAACAGATAACATGATTCCATGTTATCTTGTTATGGACTCATGTTATCATCATTTCATGTTAATGATCTGTTATCATTTCAGAAAATTAAGTGTAGAAATAACACTGGTGAACGAGGAGTTGAGAATAAGAAGGGAGTAAAGACCAGTGAGTTATTTTGATGTATGTGGTAAGTTCGCCACATTAATTAGGGGAGATAATAACTAATAGGCGATAACACGCGCATCAGTGATCACACAGACACTCATACACGCACATACACACGTACATGCAAACTCACACGTACATATATACACACACGTACATACACCCACACAGGTGCATATAGACACACACACACGTACGTACAGACACACGCGTTAACACAGTTATGTACAGATACCATGTACGTACAGGCATACACGTACATACATCACACACGTACATACAGACACTTGTACATTCCTACATATAGGTATATATAGGCACACGTACATATACACACTAGTAGCTATCAGTGAAGAGGCGGGGCCAGGAGCTATGTCTCGACCCCTGCAACCACAAATAGATGAGTACAAATAGGTAGGTACACGTACATACTGACAGACTTAAAGATAAACAAGTACTTATAGATTCACGTACAAACAGACGCACGTACATAAAACACAGACACAGGAGCCAAGCACTGAGACTCGACACCTTGCAACCACATGTAGGTGAGTACAGACACATGGAGACGCAAATGGAGACATAGTGTCTGTGTCTGCCGCCAGTCCTCCTGTGGCGCCGTTGTCGTCCAGACACCATCACCCATACCCAGACACCCATCCCCAGACACCCATCCCCAGGCACCCAGCCCCAGACTCCCATACCCAAACACCCAGCCCCAGACACCCATACTCAGACACCAATACCCAGACACCCAGCCCCAGACACCCATATCCAGACACCCAGCCCCAGACACCCAGCCCCAGACACCCATACCCAGACACCCATACCCAGACACCCATACCCAGACACCCATACCCAAACACCCATACCCAGACACCCATACCCAGACACCCATCACCCATTCCCGAGACTCTTAACTCCTCCGCCCCCCCATCTCTGACTCCAGTTTGTATACATACTCACCTATATGTGGATGCAGGGGTCGATTCACAGCTCCTGGCCCAGCCTCTTCGCTGGTCGATACTAGGTCCACTCTCTCCCGGCTACAAAAACCTTGTCGTACCTCTTCTTAAAGCTATGTATGGATCCTGCCTCTGTCACTTCATTCTGCAGATTATTCCACCTCCTGAGAACTTTCAGGCTGAAGAAATACTTCCTAACATCCCTATGACTCATCCGAGTTTTCATGTTCCTATTTCCCATTCTTCCTATTTCATGTTCCTATTTCCCACCTCTGAAACATGTCCCTGTTTACCATAAGTATTTTGTATGCCGTTAACACATATCCTCTTGTCCTCCTGTCCTCCAGTGTCATCAGATTGAGTTCCCTTAACCTCTCCTCATAGGTCATACACCTTAACTCCGGGACTAATCTTGTTGCAAACTTTTGCACTTTTTCCAATTTCTTGATATGCTTAAGTGGGTTTGTCAGTGCTGGCTTGGCTTCGTCGTCTCTACATGCCAAGTCACTACCAATTAAGATAGAAATAAGAAGCATATACATCACTAAGACATCTTCTCAGACGAAACATATCGCCCGTCAAGACACGTGAACACACACACACACACACACACACACACACCACACACACACCCCACACACACCACACACACCACACACACACACACACACACACACAAGCAAACAAGCAAGCAAACAAACGGGATACTAGCTTGCCAGGCACCAAATTCTTGAGTCAGACTGACAAACTCTCACAGACGAGGGAATTCCCAGAGAGCATCCTTCACAAGTTTGGGGAGTGGAACGAACCAGGAGGAGAAGCAGGAGGAGGCAGCAGCAGGAGCAGCAGCAGCACACGTAGGAGAAGCAGCAGGAGTAGAAGACGTAACAGGACTAGAAAGAGCAGGAGGAGAAGCAGGAACGAGAAGAGAAGCGGCTTCAGCAGGAGCAGTTAGGATTAAAGAGAGGGGAATGATATAGAATGAGCACGAATCGGAACAGAAAGACGAGGAGAAGGAGGGAAGCAGGCGGAAGAGCAGGGTAACGAGGAGACAGAGGAAAATCGGTAGCAGAATGAGGAAGAGAGAGAGAGAGAACGACAAGGGATAGAGAGAGCATTAGAGTAGTCGGTCTCTCTCCTCTGTCATCAGTAGAGGTTCACCCATCCCAACCAAGTTAGACCTCGGTTATAATGTTAAAGCAATCTCTCTCTCTCTCTCTCTCTCTCTCTCTCTCTCTCTCTCTCTCTCTCTCTCTCTCTCTCTCTCTCCCCTCTCTCTCTCTCCTCTCTCTCTCTCTCTCTCTCTTTTGTTGTCTCTCTCTCTGTCTCTCTCTCTCTCTCTGTCTGTCTGTCTCTCTTCTTCTCTCTCTCTCTCTCTCTCTCTCTCTCTCTCTCTCTCTCTCTCTCTCTCTCTCTCTCTCTCTCTCTCTCTCTCTCTCTCTCTCTCTCTCTTTATCTCTCTCTCTCCAGTGTCCTTACCTCCTTTAATACGGATCATACAGTGTCCTAGGAATAACAAGCAGTCAGGATTGATCCAAAGAAAGAGAGGATAGCTCCAACTCTTGGATCAAGAGCCTGACCCTAGCATAGACACCGCCGGTCTTGACGTGAAGCCACAACAATATACATAGTGAAGCTTCCTCAAAAAACAGAATGTTAATTCTTTTAATGATAACTTTTATACATTACTTTAGCAGATTATTAACTGTCACATAAATCCTCATTCCATACACGTCATACAACACCTGGAGAAGGAGTGCTACGTGGGTTTGATCCAAGGAAAGGGAAGGCGGCAACTCCATGATCTGAGAATTGTACAGTCATCGTTACTATGATCACTTGTACCCTTCTCTTGACGTGTAATATTATTTATTATTATATTTATTATTTTTATTATTATTATTATTATTATTAATTATTATTATTATTATTATTATTATTTTATTATTTATTATTATTATTATTTATTATTATTATTATTATTATTATTATTATTATGTATTATTATTATTATTATGATTATTATTATTATTATTATTTATTATTATTATATTATTATTATGTTATTATATATATTATTATACTTATTATTATTATTAGGCAAATAACACTCACCAGTAACACATCTAAGCAGTTACACTCACCAGTACACACACCTCAAGCAAGATAACACTCACCAGTACACACACCTCAAGCAAGATAACACTCACCAGTACACACACCTCAAGCAAGATAACACTCACCAGTACACACACCTCAAGCAAGATAACACTCACCAGTACACACACCTCAAGCAAGATAAACTCACCAGTACACACACCTCAAGCAAGATAACACTCACCAGTACACACACCTCAAGCAAGATAACACTCACCAGTACACACACTCAAGCAAGATAAACACTCACCAGTACACACACCTCAAGCAAGGTAACATCACCAGTACACACACCTCAAGCAAGATAACACTCACCAGTACACACACCTCAAGCAAGATAACACACACCAGTACACACACCTCAAGCAAGATAACACTCACCAGTACACACACCTCAAGCAAGGTAACACTCACCAGTACACACACTCAAGCAAGATAACACTCACCAGTACACACACCTCAAGCAAGGTAACACTCACCAGTACACACACCTCAAGCAAGATAACACTCACCAGTACACACACCTCAAGCAAGATAACACTCACCAGTACACACACCTCAAGCAAGATAACACTCACCAGTACACACACCTCAAGCAAGGTAACACTCACCAGTACACACACCTCAAGCAAGATAACACTCACCAGTACACACACCTCAAGCAAGGTAAACACTCACCAGTACACACACCTCAAGCAAGATAACACTCACCAGTACACCACCACAACCTCAAGCAAGATAACCACTCACCAGTACACACACCTCAAGCAAGATAACACTCACCAGTACACACACCTCAAGCAAGATAACACTCACCAGTACACACACCTCAAGCAAGATAACACTCACCAGTACACAATGTGCCTTTGCTAGCTGTCTATTACGATTCTTCAAACCTAACGTATGTGCCAACCTTACTCGTGGTCATTAACTGCCTTAAGAAATGGATGTAAATTTCCCTGCTGCAGAAGACAATAGCCAAGAAACTGCAGCATTAATCACCCTTGACGTGAAGCTGCGCATGAGTTGCGATAATGACCTGAAAAAAGCGCCAAGTCAATTATTGTTTTTTTCCCTGTCTCCTTTGTTGATTTTTTGGTCATCTGTTTATTTTAATTATTTCCGCTTGTTTGTGGTGGTACTAATGTTGGCGTAGTTGTATACGGCCCTCGGTGCTCCAGCATGTACGTGGCACGCTGTTCACACACACACACACACACATACTGGTAGACAGAAGAACCAGGGAATACATGATAATAACATTCAAAATTTTCGAGGGAATTAATAAGGTAGACGGATAGGTGGTATTAGAGGCGAAAAACGGAAACTCGAGAACACAGCTGGAAGTTATAAATACAGATGAGGGATGTTAGGAAGTATTTCTTGAATCTCGAGTGGTCGGGAATTGGAATGATCTTGGTGAGGAGGTAGTGGAGGCAGACTCCATACACAGTTTTAGGTGCAAGACTCACGAATCGTAATGACACGATTGCAAACAAACCATACCTCGGCCGGGATTGAACCCGCGGTCAGAGTCTCAAAACTCCAGCCCGTACGATAGGGCTCGCGAGGCTAAGAGGGAGTAAATCTGGAGAGTGGCAAGCGAAAAGATAAAACCAGGATCCGAGAATCGACCCCCCCCCCTCCCTGCACCAACAAAGAGGTGAATACGCTTTCCCAGTGCGTAATCGGACCAGCAGATAGTCCTACACGGTGTACCGATTCCCATTGCGTAATCGGACCAGCAGATAGTCCTATACGGTGTACCGATTCCCAGTGCGCAATCGGACCAGCAGATAGTCCTATACGGTGTACCGATTCCCAGTGCGCAATCGGACCAGCAGATAGTCCTACACGGTGTACCGAAACTCTGAGAGGGACCAGAATATTGTAATCAGCAAGGAGGTCATGCGTGCGAGCAACACATTATTTTAACCTATGTAAAACAGCAGTGAAAAATTGTGTTTTTCCTCACTGCTGTGGCTTGTACCTTCAGCTGGGAATATAAACTGCTCGACGTTTCGCTCCGTCATGGGAACAACTGCTCGATGTTTCGCTCCGTCATGGGAACAACTGCTCGATGTTTCACTCCGTCATGGGAAGAATTGATAATCAATTCTTCGCATCAAAACGTCGTGTAACTGTGTATTTTCCATTCATGGAATTGCGATTGTAGTTTGAATTCCGTTCCAGCTGGAATAATTGTGCATCAGTCTGAATTGATCCAAACAGGGTACGTGGTTTAACTTGAACTTGTTCAACAAGTCTGTGGTTTAACTTGAATTGTTCCAACCAGGTATTGTGGTCAGCTCTGAACTTGTTCCAACCAGAATACTGTGGTTTAACTCTGAATTGTTCCAACCAGGGTACTGTGGTTTAACTCTGAACTGTTCCAACCAGAGTACTGTGGTTTAACTCTGAATTGTTCCAACCAGAGTGCTGTGGTTTAACTCAGAACTGCTCCAACCAGAGTGCTGTGGTTTAACTCTGAACTGTTCCAACCAGAGTACTGTGGTTTAACTCTGAACTGTTCCAACCAGACTGCTGTGGTTTAACTCTGAATTGTTCCAACCAGAGTACTGTGGTTTAACTCTGAATTTTTCAACCAGAGTGACTGTGGTTTAACTCTGAATTGTTCCAACCAGAGTGCTGTTGTTTAACTCCGAATTGTTCCAACCAGAGTACTGTGGTTTAACTCTGAACTGTTTCAACCAGAGTGCTGTGGTTTAACTCTGAATTGTTTCAACCAGAGTACTGTGGTTTAACTCTGAATTGTTCCAACCAGAGTGCTGTGGTTTAACTCTGAATTGTTCCAACCAGAGTGCTGTGGTTTAACTCTGAACTGTTCCAACCAGAGTGCTGTGGTTTAACTCTGAATTGTTCCAAACCCAGAGTGCTGTGGTTTAACTCTGAATTGTTCCAGCCAGAGTGCTGTGGTTTATCTCTAAATTGTTCCAGCCAGAGTATGGTGACTGTTATTCTTCAAGTATATATATACTGACAATAAGTAACATCAGAACGCAACAAAACATGAGAAAAACAATGCTAGGTGTGACGGTCAAGTTGCGTTATTCATCACCACAGACAGTTGGGTCAGCTGTTGACATATCCTTTCGTCACACATCACACATAAGTTGTCAGATGTGACACCACACACGTGATACATGTGATGTGTCACATCACACACACTTGAGGTGTGACGTGTACTACGTAAGAAACAGATTAAAAGATGAGACTCCGAACTGATAAAATGCATTTTTCTTAAACTATATCTACACAACGTCACTCTCCTTCCCGTCCCAGTTCTTGCCAGTCCTCTATGGCCCAATGCTTGGAGTTAATATCGAAAAAAGTCTGCAGTTTTCACTTTAAATACAGCCGGACGGTCGTTAATTCTGCAGAAGAGTGGAGGTAAGAGTCGATTTTCCTTGCTGGATGCTGCAGCGGGAAGACGAGACGGCAGATGCTTGGAGCGTCGCGTCTTCGTCAGTAAACAAAGCAAAAAATATGTGTTTCTTTCTCACTGAGTTAATAACTTCCAGGCCTTTATGAAAGAAGTTTTAAATTTGTTGCTTACGGGGAAATCTTACTCTCTCTCTCTCTCTCTCTCTCTCTCTCTCTCTCTTCTTCTCTCTCTCTCTCCCCCTCCCTCTCTCTCTCTTCTCTTCTCTCCTCTCTCTCTCTCTCCTCTCTCTCTCTCTCTGACAGATCTAAGAGGAATTAATAACAGACGACGACCACTGGAAGAGCTAGAAATCTCTTAGCAAGAAACGTTAAGATAACCTTCACTTACGTAGATAGAACAGAAAAATACTCATGGTGAATGTCAAACGCAAGTTCTGGTGAGGAACAATAGTGTAGTTCTTGTAGGGAAGTAGAAGAAACTTTAATAATGTAGTAGGAAATATATTCCTGTGAAAATTATTTTCCTGTTGTTTCAATATTTTCTTTTCCCTTTTCTTCTCTCTCTTCTTTCTTTTTTCCTCCTCCTCCTTCTTCTTCTTCTTCTTCTTCTTCTTCGTTGCATGGCTGGTTAATAGGGTTTAATTTCTGCCTGCTATACAAGGGTTATCAAGGCTGCATGTCACCTGCATACGAGGGTTATCAAGGCTGCATGTCACCTGCTACACGAGTGTTATCAAGGCTGCATGTCACCTGCTACCACGAGGTTATCAAGGCTGCATGTCACCTGCTACACAGTGTTATCAAGGCGCATGTCACCTGCTACACGAGGGTTATCAAAGGGTGCATTCACCTGCTACACGAGTGTTATCAAGGCTGCATGTCACCTGCTACACGAGTGTTATCAAGGCTGCATGTCACCTGCTACACGAGGGTTATCAAGGCTGCATGTCACCTGCTACACGAGTGTTATCAAGGCTGCATGTCACCTGCTACACGAGTGTTATCAAGGCTGCATGTCACCTGCTACACGAGGGTTATCAAGGCTGCATGTCACCTGCTACACAGTGTTATCAAGGCTGCATGCACCTGCACAACGAGGTTATCAAGGCTGCATGTCACCTGCTACACGAGTGTTATCAAGGCTGCATGTCACCTGCTACACGAGGTTATCAAGGCTGCATGTCACCTGCTACACGAGGTTATCAAGGCTGCATGTCACCTGCTACACGAGTGTTATCAAGGCTGCATGTCACCTGCTACACGAGTGTTATCAAGGCTGCATGTCACCTGCTACACGAGTGTTATCAAGGCTGCATGTCACCTGCTACACGAGTGTTATCAAGGCTGCATGTCACCTGCTACACGAGTGTTATCAAGGCTGCATGTCACCTGCTACACGAGTGTTATCAAGGCTGCATGTCACCTGCTACACGAGTGTTATCAAGGCTGCATGTCACCTGCTACACGAGGGTTTAAATCAAGGCTGCATGTCACCTGCTACACGAGTGTTATCAAGGCTGCATGTCACCTGCTACACGAGTGTTATCAAGGCTGCATGTCACCTGCTACACGAGGGTTATCAAGGCTACATGTCACCTGCTACACGAGTGTTATCAAGGCTGCATGTCACCTGCTACACGAGTGTTATCAAGGCTGCATGTCACCTGCTACACGAGGGTTATCAAGGCTGCATGTCACCTGCTACACGAGGGTTATCAAGGCTGCATGTCACCTGCTACACGAGTGTTATCAAGGCTGCATGTCACCTGCTACACGAGGTTATCAAGGCTGCATGTCCCCTGCTACACGAGGGTTATCAAGGCTGCATGTCACCTGCTACACGAGGGTTATCAAGACTGCATGTCACCTGCTACACGAGGGTTATCAAGGCTGCATGTCACCTGCTACACGAGTGTTATCAAGGCTACATGTCACCTGCTATACGAGGGTTATCAAGGCTGCATGTCACCTGCTACACGAGGGTTATCAAGGCTGCATGTCACCTGCTACACGAGGGTTATCAAGGCTGCATGTCACCTGCTACACGAGGTTACAAGGCTGCATGTCACCTGCTACACGAGGTTATCAAGCTGCATGTCACCTGCTACACGAGGTTTATCAAGGCTGCATGTCACCTGCTACACGAGGTTATCAAGGCTGCATGTCACCTGCTACACGAGGGTTATCAAGGCTGCATGTCACCTGCTACACGAGTGTAATCAAGGCTGCATGTCACCTGCTATACATGTTATCAAGCTGCATGTCACACTCTAAAACGAGTGTTATCAAGGTTTGCATGTCACCTGCTACACGAGTTTTTTATCAAGCTGCCTGTCCCACCTGCTATACTAGGGGTTATCAAGGCTGCATGTCACCTGCTATACGAGGTTATCAAGGCTGCATTCACCTGCAAACCCACGAGTGTTATCAAGGCTGCATGTCCCCCTCTATACTATGTTTCCCAGGGCTGCAGTCAACCTTCCCTAACGGATGTTATCAAGCTGCATGTAAACCTGCTTACAATGTTATCAAGGCTGCATTCACCTCCCTACACGAGGTTACAAGGCTGCATGCACCTCTACACGAGGGGTTATCAAGGTTGTATGTCACCTGCTACACAATTAACAGGCTGCATGTTCCCCTGCTAAACGAGTATTACAGGGCTGCATTCACCTGCTACAACAGTAATAATCAAGGGCTGCATGCCCACCTCGGCATTTCCACTCTGGATCTCAACACTGAGTCTCTGAGAGAGGAAGCTGGCCGCCCTTTGGTCCTTGGTTTCTCTGATGAGACTTTTCAAGTGTGCTCTAAAGTTCCTCTTTGAGGAACTTTAGAGCACATTTGCGCATGCTCCAAGGGTCTCCGACCTTATTGGGATGAAGTTATATCATGGGGGAAGGCCTTCATATTTGCGATTTTCTCTGTCTCCCTGTGGCTGGCAGCTCCACCCTTTTCTGCTGCGGAGTATGGCAAGTAGGTGTCTGCCAATGTGGCGGCACAGGTGTAGTCCCAGGCAATCTGCTTACCATCCTTCCAGGGTAGCATAGTGGCTCCATCAGGATGCTTTTGACTTCCGTCAGACCTCAGTACTTGGGGTTCCTGTTGAGCTAGGCTATGGGCTGTGGCGAGACTTCTTTTTATGATGACGTTGACCTCCTCATGTCTAACATACTTCCCTTTTGATGTGTGATACACAAGATCATGAAGTCCGAATTGATCAGCTGTCACGCTGGCGCAAATACAACGATGTTCGGTGAGGATGGGGGCGGCTAGGCGAAGAGCAACACCAATCCGAATGACCTGTGGGTCGAGTCGAGTGCTCAAGGAGGAACTGGGAACAGAGAGAAAGAACCTTCACTGCTAGGAGACGAGCTTTGCCTTTCCTAATATTGATATATATAATATATATATATAATATATATATATATATATATATATAATATATATATATATATAATATATATATAATATAATATATTATATATATATATACATATACACATATATATATATAACATATATATATATATATGTCGTGCCGAATAGGCAGAACTTGCCATCTTGGCTTAAATAGCAACGCTCATCTTGCCATATAGGACAAGTGAAAATTTGTGTATGCAATAATTTCGCCAAAATCATTCTGAACGTAACGAAAAAAATATATTTCACTGTGTTTGTTTAGTATTAAATTATTGTAAACAAATCTAAAATATATTAGTTGGGTTAGGCTAAAATAAATTGTTCTTGTTATGATAAGGTTAGGTTAAGTTTTCTAAGTTCCTTTTGGTGCAAAATTATAAATTTTAACATCAACATTAATGAAAAAAATATATCTTTAAACGCATAAGAAAAATTTTAGAAAGGACTTAATTTTAAATGAGTTCTTGCTAATTGACCAGTTTTACATATTCGGCACGACATATATATATAATATATATATATATATATATATATATATATATATATATATATATACATATATAATATATATATATATATAAATATAATATATATATATATATATATATAAATATATATATATATATGTCGTGCCGAATAGGCAGAACTTGCGATCTTGGCTTAAATAGCAACGCTCATCTTGCCATATAGGACAAGCGAAAATTTGTGTATGCAATTATTCGCCAAAATCATTCTGAACCTAACGAAAAAAAATATATTTCACTGTGTTTGTTTAGTATTAAATTATTGTAAACAAATCTAAAATATATTTAGTCGGTTAGGCTAAAATAAATTATTCTTGTTATAATAAGGTTAGGTAAGTTTTCTAAGTTCCTTTTGGTGCAAAATTAAAATTTTTTACATCAACATTAATGAAAAAAATATATCTTTAAATGTATAAGAGAAAATTTTAGAAAGACTTAATTTTAAATGAGTTCTTGCTAATTGACCAGTTTTTACATATTCGGCACGACATATATATATATATATATATATATATATATATATATATATATATATATATATATATATATATATATATATAATATATATATATATATATATGCAAAACAACCACTGTGAAAGAATTGAGAAGTTCCAAGCGCTTTCGTGACTAATCACATTATCAAGGAACAATGAAAGTAAAGCATCAAAGGAAGGTATATAAAGGGGTAGCCCACACCTCACTATCAGATCCCACAACAACGAAACACCTGACGCGAGACAGCAGGCCCGCCGGCCGAACTAGACAGGTCCTTCATACAACCCACCAACAAACTATTCTACCCAAGAAATAAGAAATTTAAAAAATTATTATTTGTCCAATGTATTATTAAATTCTTCCCAAATTCTATTAATTATAAATGGATCTAATTTATATAAACCAAAGGAAATATTCATATTATTGTCAAAACTGCTTTTTATGAAACAAGATTCAATTATATTCCTGTCGACCATGGACTTGCTTGATACTACTTTCTCAACTTTTTGAAAATCAATTGGATGGTTAAAATCTCTTACATGAATAAATAGAGCATTGGAATCTTACATGAATAAATAGAGCATTAGAACTGGTGTCCTCCCTCCCCAGCCGTATCCTCCCCCAGTTTTGTCATCCCTCCCCCAGCTGTATCCTCCCTCTTCCAGCTGTGTCTTCCCTCCCCCAGCTGTGTCCTCCCTCCCTCACCCGCTATGTCCTCAACCACTGACGTGCCTCTTTGTCTGCTGCAGGCCTGTGTGAGAACATCAAACTGTGTGAGCAGCTGTGCTTCAACCTGCACGACGGTACCTTCGAGTGCACCTGTCACCAGGGTTACAACCTTGAACCAGACGGCTACAGCTGTACCAGTAAGTCTCTCTCGCCGCGCCCCCTGCACTCCCCCTGCACCCCCCCCCCTGCACGCCCCTACACGATTCGTAGGAAAGAAATGGGAAGGGGGAAAGGAAACGTTTTTGTTTACAAGGTGAGGGACTAGTTCATTGTATTTACCGCTAGGGGGACTGTTTACATGGTCTTCTTAGTTGTTCCGCCTCTAAATGGCACTACTTATGGATATACAAGTCACAGAAAGACCCATACACTGTCAGGTGTATGTCTCTCAGTGCATACACATTGAGAGAGACCGCTCTTTTAGAGATTAAAGTGTTCTTGACTGGTGGTGAACAGATGATGTGCAGCCTTAATGACCTTCGTGTAGTCGATAGGCTTTAAACCCACATTAACCAACAAACCAGACAACAGTATTGTCTCTTTATCAACAACATCAACTATATCAGTCTTTATTGAAGTCATCTGAGGTCCAGATGGATATCGTTATTATGAACTGCCATACCCATCCGTCCTGCAAGCAGTAGTCACATCCTCTGGACGACAATCACCCCATACCCATCCTGTAAACGGTAGTCACATTATACCCATCCTTTGAACGACAGTCACCCCATACCCATCCTGTAAACGGTAATACATTATACCCATCCTCTAGACGACAATCACCCCATACCCATCCTGTAAACAGCAGCTGGGGATATGCTGATAGCGATGTATTAAAGTTTTGGCTTCAACGTGTAGAACATACTGCGAGCCTCAGTGAAATCCAATCTGCAGACTGTTGCTTCAGCACTCACAAGAGTGTGCAGGCCCTAGGGTGCTGGTGAGAGAGAGAGAGAGAGAGAGAGAGAGAGAGAGAGAGAGAGAGAGAGAGAGAGCAAAGACTTGCAACTTGTGATTTTTTCCCCTTATTTAGGTAACGATTTCTCTGTGTGCATATCCCCTTTCTCTCACCCATCCCTGTAGGCAATGGTAAGTTAAGCAGTGTGAGCAGCGATATTCTCTTTGTGTGCGTTGAAACCTGGTGTTAGTGTCGTAGTGACGTGCCCAGATATCAGCGAAGAACTAGACAAATGTGCAATATCTGGGTATCTTTATTTGTAGACGTTTCGCCATCTAGTGACTTTATCAATACAAATTCAAGGATATAATGGGAAGACTGTAGAACTATATACAAAAGATGAGGTAATCAGTCGCTCAAACATCAATGCCAAGTAATGACCATGATATTAACCGGCTCTGACGTGCCTAGACATCAATACCCAGTGATGAACATGATATTAACCAGCTGTGACGTGCCCGGAAAGCAATATCCAACCAGCCATAATTCTTACCTCTTCTCCGCCCAGCAAATGAAATCGTGGAAATGTTTTTGTGTTTCTCTCCGCCTGGTGCAAGATTTTTGAGTGTCGGGTTTGGTGGTGGGAGGGAGAGTCTGAGGTTAGTGCGGAGTGGCTGACTGGGGGCTGAAGTACCAGAGTGCCAGACCTATGAGTACAACTGTGGAATACCTAGACATCAGCGATTTAATCTTGAGTATAAACTGTGAATGTGAGGATTTCAGTGGTTTATGTTTGAGTTCAGATTATGGAATACGAGGCATTAGTGATTTAATCTTGAGTACCGACTGTGAATGTGAGGATTCCGGTGATTTAAGTTTGAGATCAGACTGTGGAATGCGGGGCTCTAGCGATTTAATCTTGAGTACAAACTGTGAGTACTAGACCCCAGGGACTTCAGACTGATTTTCAGTCCTTTTCAGTAGTTTGTCTTTAATAATTCCAAGAAATTAAATGAGGATTATATGCATTAAATATCCCAAGGAGACGGAGTATGGGCAGAGGAGTCATTCCGAGAAGTCACTGAAAAAAAAAAAAACGCACAAGTGGCAGAAGATCATTTAAAAAAAAAACTTTGGACTGACGTCTCTCATGAAAATCATTGAAAAAGTTTTGAGAAGCAAGATTACTAACGTATGGAATGACAACAACTGCACAAGCCAGGGCAACATGGGTTTAGAGCAGGTCGCTCCTGCCTCTGACAACAGTTGAACCATGATAACATGGTCCTGGGTGCACTCCAAGACAAAATGTATGCAAAAGAAATAACAGCAAAAAATAGGATGTGGATATTTAAATTTCTAACAAATTGAATGCAAAGTAAAATTGGAACCTGTCACAGTGTACTCACCTATTTGTACTCACCTATTTGTACTCACCTATTTGTGGTTGCAGGGGTCGAGTCATAGCTCCTGGCCCCGCCTCTTCACTGATTGCTACTAGGTCCTCTCTCTCCCTGCTCCATGAGCTTTATCATACCTCGCCTTAAAACTATGTATGGTTCCCGCCTCCACTACTTCACTTTCTAGGCTATTCCACGGCTTGACTACTCTATGACTGAAGAAATACTTCCTAACATCCCTTTGATTCATCTGAGTCTTCAACTTCCAATTGTGACCTCTTGTGTCTGTGTCCCATCTCTGGAACATCCCGTCTTTGTCCACCTCGTCTATTCCGCGCAGTATTTTATATGTCGTTATCATGTCTCCCCTGACCCTCCTGGCCTCCAGTGTCATCAGGCCGATTTCCCTCAACCTTTCTTCGTAGGACAATCCCCGTAGCTCTGGGACTAGTCTTGTTGCAAACCTTTGCACTTTCTCTAATTTCTTGACGGTGCTTGACTAGTTGGATTCCAAACTGGTGCTGCATACTCCAGTAAAGGGCCTGACGTAAAAAGGTATACAGAGTCTTGAACGACTCCTTACTGAGGTAAACGGGAACGCTATCCGTAGGTTTGCCAGGCGCCCGTATGCTGCAGCAGTTATCTGATTGATGTGCGCCTCAGGAGATATGCTCGGTGTTTACTCCCCCCCCAGACTTTTTCCTTTATGAGGTTTGCAGACTTTGGCCATTCTAACTATATTGTGTCTGCGGTCTTCTTTTCCCTTCCCCAAACTTCATGACTTTGCATTTGGGGGGGTTAAAAATCAAGGAGCCAGTTGCTGGACCAGGCTTGTAGCCTGTCCAGGTCTCTTTGTAGTCCTGCCTGATCCCCATCCGATTGATTCTTCCCCATTAACTTCACATCGTCCGCAAACAAGGACACTTCTGAGTCTATCCCTTCCGTTATGTCATTCACATATACCAAGAACAGCACAGATCTAGGATTGACCCCTGTGGAACCCGCTTGTCCCCAGGCGCCCACTTTGCACCTCATCACGTACCATGACTCGTTGTTGCCTCCCTGTAAGGTATTCTCTTATCCATTGCAGTGCCTTTCTGTTATGTGTGCCTGATCCCTAGCTTTTGCAGTAACCTCTTGTGAGGAACGTGTCGAAGGCCTTCTTGCAGCCCAAAAAAAATGCAGTCGATCCACCCCTCTCTCTCTTGTCTTACTTCTGTCACCTTGTCATAAACTCTAATAGGTTTGTGACACAGGATTTTCCCTCCCTAAACCATGCTGGTTGTCAATTATACACTTGTTTTTTTCCCAGGTGCTCCACCACTCTCCTCCTAAATGATCTTCTCCATGACCTTGAAATACTATACACGTTAATTATACAGGTCTGTAGTTTAGTGCCTCATGTCTACCCTTCCCCTTTTAAAATTGGGGACTACATTTGCCATCTTCCACACCTCAGGGATTGCCCATTTTCAAATGATGTGTTGAAGATCTTCGTTAAGGGTACACCCCAATGTCTCTGCTCCCTCTTTAACGACCCACGGAGAGATGTGTCTGGTCCCACCGCCTTTTGAGGTGTCAAGTTCGCATAGCAGCTTCTTCACCCCTCCTTAGTTATATGTACCTCATCCAGCACTTGCTGGTGAAACCCCCCGCTCTGATTTCCTGGAGTCCTACTGGTTTCCACTGTAAAATACTTCTTTAAATCTTGTTTTGACTCCTGACATACCTCCCGGGTGTTTCTTGTGAATTCCCCATCACCCTTCCTCAGTCTGATTACCTGGTCCTTGACCGTTTTTTTTCCTCCTGATGTGGCTGTACAACAGCTTCGGGTCAGTTTTGACTTTCGATGCTATGTCATTTTCGTATTGCCGCTGAGCCTCCCTTCTTATCTTTTGCATATTCTTTTTCTGGCTCTTCGGCTAATCTCTTTATTTTCCTGAGTTCTCTGTCTTCTGTACCTTTTCCATTCTCTAGTACACCTAGTTTTTGCCTCTCTACACCTTTTGGGTGAACCAAGGACTCATTCGGTCTTCCCATTAATTTTTGTTTTCCCTTGGGAACAAACCTCTCCTCTGCCTCCTTGCATTTTGGTTGCCATATAGTCCATCATTTCTTGTACTGGGTTTTCCTGGCAGTTCCCTCCCCCATGAATGTCTTGAAAGAAGTTCTCTCAAGCCTTAGTAGTTCCCCCTTTTTATTTGGTTTTTTTTCCCACCCTAAAATTTCCTGCTGCTCTCTCCACTTGGAGCTCAACTATGTAGTCGAAGCACAAACCCACATGATCACTAGCTCCCAGGGGCCTTTCATACATGATATCCCGATGTCAGAACTACTCAAGGTGAATACAAGGTCCAGTCTTGCTGGTTCATCCTCTCCTCTCCTCTCTGGTAGTGTCTCTAACATGTTGATGCATGAGGTTTTCCAGTACCACATCACCATCATCTTGGCTCTCCATGTTTCGGGACCCCCTGGGGCTCCAGGTTTTCCCAGTCAATCTCCTTGTGATTGAAATCACCCATAATTAGTAACTTTGGCTCCCCCATGTGTGCTCTCCCTGGCCACCTCGGCTAGTGTGTCGACCATTGCTCTGTTGCCTCATCGTATTCTTCTCTTGGCCTCCTGCAGTTCTGTGGTGGGTTGTACATTACTGCAATTATCACCTTATGTCCCTCAGACTGGATTGTTCCTACTAAGTAGTCCCTTTCGCCCGTGCCGTCCATTCATTCCATTTTCTCAACCCCCCACTGGTTTTTAATGAGCAGCGCAACTCCTCCTCCCCCTCTCCTCCCTCTGTCTTTCCTGAGGATTTGATATCCGGATGGAAAGATTGAATCTGTTATTATTCTGGTGAGTTTTGTTTCTGTGAGTGCTATTATGTCTGGGGATGTCTCCTTGATTCCTTGTGTGTGTGTGTGTGTGTGTGTGTGTGTACTCACCTATTTGTGGTTGCAGGGGTCGAGTCCTAGCTCCTGGCCCCGCTCTTCACCGGTTGCTACTAGGCCCTCTCTCTCCCCGCTCCATGAGCTTTAATCAAACCTCGTCTTAAAACTGTGTATGGTTCCTGCCTCCACTACGTCATTCTCTAGGCTATTCCACTGCCTTACTACTCTATGACTGAAGAAATACTTCCTACTATCTCTCTGACTCATTTGTGTCTTCAACTTCCAATTGTGGCCTCTTGTTTCTGTGTCCCCTCCCGGAACATCCTGTCCTTGTCCACCTTGTCTATTCCACGCAGTATTTTATATGCGTTATCATGTCTCCCCTGACCCTCCTGTCCTCCAGTGTCGTCAGGCCGATTTCCCTTAATCTTTCTTCATAGGACATTCCCCTAGCTCTGGAACTAACCTTGTTGCAAACCTTTGTACTTTCTCTAGTTTCTTGACGTGCTTTATCAAGTGCGGGTTCCAAACAGGTGCTGCATACTCCAGTATGGGCCTGACATACACGGTGTACAGTGTCTTGTGTGTGTGTGTGTATGTGTGTGTGGTGTGTGTGTGTGTGTGTGTGTGTGTGTGTGTGTGTGGTGGTGTGTGTGTGGTGTGTGTGCGTGTTTAGTAGGAGAGTCGCGTACCAGAAGTTTGTGGTAATCTGGGCATGACCAAGGGACCTCCCAGTTAAGTCGGTTCTTCCCCCAGAATCCTAATGATCGGCTGTCGCTAAACCCAACTCTAGCGACCCATGCCCTGGTGGCGAGTCGAAAAAGTCTGTCTCCCACACTACTCTTCCCATCATCCCCCCCACACACACACGGAGGGGGAGGATTTTTATGTGTGTTTTTTTTGTTATACAAAAAGACCAAAAGGGTTTTGGGAAAATTGTTTGCATGTTGCTGAAAGGGGACCAACGCAGCACCTCTCATCTCACAAGTTATGAGGCGCTTTTTAGGGTGTAAACCCGTGATTTTTTAAGCGGTCTTGAGTTTTTGAAAAAGAGGTGGGAAAAATATAAAACCACAGTAGTCGTAGTAAATTTGTTGTCGTAGGGTACTTAGTACACTACTAGAGTTGTATAAGCAATATAATTGTTTTAAAATTTGATTTTGTCCCAGTTTATTAGCAAATTTTCCCTTTTAAATTTTTTTGCAAGAAAAAAGACCCGTAGACAATTGTCCCAAAAAGGTTTTTTTTTTTTCAAAATAGGACACCTCGCAGTGTGCTGCTAATTTCTGTCGCAGTTACATAGTGGGATCAATTTTTGTTGCTTTTCCCCTCCCCATCACACAAGACGGATTACAAACACGATGTTTTTCACATGAAAAAAATAAGAACATAAAATGGAGGAACACAGCAGCGGGCCTACGGCCCCTAGGGGAAACTTGTAGGGTGGGGGGTTCGCTCAGTGTTAAAGGGGTGGGGAAAAAGCTTGCGTATCATCGTTGTTTTGAATGCTAAACCCTTGACCCTTTGGAAAGGCCAGCAAAGGTGACCTTGGTATAATAATTGGGAAAAGGGAGATAAAAAAGACTTTATCTCGATTATTAACTAAGGAGCTTTAAAACCCGGATATTCCAGAAGGTGTTTAAAACTAAGGAAAATTGGGAAGGTGTAACCCGTTAAAACCCCGGGAGGGTTACTAACACAAGACAGCCAAAAAAGATGATTTTTTTCCACTTGCAACCAAAAGGGCCAAGGATTCCAGCCGGGTCCCCTCGTTGTAAAGCGAGAACCCCACCACTGCGTACGAGGTCTCCCCTAGAATTTTTTTTCTTTTTAAAACCTCTTAAGGAAAACAAAATAGTGAAAAAGGTTTTGCCGTCAAGTTTTTAAAAAAAATAACACAATGCCCACCACCGGGCACAGACACACATACACACACAACACATATATACACAGCTGCACGACACCCCCCACACACACCCCCCCCAAACACACACCACACCAACACACCACACACAACATACACATACAAAAATAGAGACCCACAACACATATACGGGTTTTACCCCTTTCCCTGTGAAGTGACCCTAAAAAACCTTCCTTCCCCCCCCCCATCTCTCTCCCTCTCCTCTCTCTTCCTCTCTCTCTCTCTCTCTCTCTTCTCTCTCTCTCTCTCTCCTCTCTCTCTCTCTCTCTCTTCTCTCTCTTTTCTCTCTCTCTCTCTCTCTCTCTTTTCCTTCTCTCTCTCTTCTCTCTCTCTTCTTCTCTTCTCTCTCTCTCTCTCTCCTCTCCCCCTTTCTTCTTCCTTCTCTCTTTTCCCTCTCTTACTCTCTCTCTTTCCCTCTCCTTCCTCTCTCTTTCCTCTCTTACTCTTCTCTCTTCCTTTCTTTTCTCTCTTCTTTTCCCCTTGTCACCCCCCCCTCTTCTTACTTTTCCTCTCTCTCACTTTCTCCCCCTTTTTCCCTTTTTTTCCCTCCTTCTAGGCTCCCCTTCTCTTCTTCCTATCTCTCACTCCCCCCCCTTTTTTCTTTTTCTCTTTCTCTCTCTTTTTCACTAAAAAAATGGTTGGGACTCGCAGGAAATTCAGGGATCGTGACAAGGTACGGGTGGGAGGAATGGATGGAGGAACAGGGGAAAAAGTAGAGCAAAAATGGGAAAAAAAAATTGGGAGAGTTTTCTAAAAAAATGGGAGAAAGAGCTCTTGTGAAAGGGAAAAGAGGTTGGAGAAGGAGACGAAAAAATTGGGAGGCACAAGCGAAATGTAGTAGCCAGGGTAAGGCCCTAGAATTTGAGGAAAAACAGGTGAAGCAAGCTCGGGGGCAGGCCGAGAAGACCACCATACGAAGATGAGGGCTGAAAGGAAGGAAGGGTAGAATTTGCTAAGGTCATATCGCGCAAAGAACCCCCGGGGGGGGTGGGGGGAAGAGCAGAGGGGGTGCAGATGGGAGGGAGATGGGTCGAATGTGAGGCAAAACCATGCTCCCAAGACCCACTAAAAAAATCAAGGGGAAAATGACCACATACAGCGGAAACCCAGGTCACAGGGGAAAAGCAATGGGAAAAGGGAAAAAGGGCAAAATCAGTGATTATCCTGGCTTCGGGGGGAGGAGGAAAGAACACACACTGAAAGAGGGGGGAAAAAAGACAGGAGATGAGAAAATCATCAGGAAATAGGGGAAAAAAGACATGGTGAGATTGTAAATTTTCAGAGAATAGGGGGTACTTAAAGGGGAGAAACCGACCGATCAAGTGTTTTCCAGGACAGAAACAGTGCGGAAAGGATCCTCCAGGGGAAACCCAGGGTTAAAAAAGCTCGGAGAGAACAAGAAGGTGTTCCTAGACGAGACAGAACAAAAACAGAGAGACGGCTGAGGGAGGGACAAAAAGCAAAAAAAGGAGCAGGAAAGGGACAAGGAGGGAAACCCAGCAGAGGCAGTAGAGCGAAAAAGAGCAGGAAGGGAAGCCAACACAACTATCCTCAGAACCCCACAACCCTTACACCCTCCCCACACACAATACAATCCATACCCCCAGCTTCCCCCCAACCCCCCCCATAGAATCCCACAGTTGACAGGGTTTCCCCCCCCCAAGGCCCCCCAAAAACCCCGTGTTGGAAAAAGGAACTGAAGGTATGGTAACAAACGTGATGGAAAAACAAGAAGTGGGAGGGTGGCACGAAAGAGTCAAAGAGGCATACCAGACTTTATAGCGTCACAGAAAACCCGCTTACAGGTATGATAAAAGTGCCTTTTTTCCAGCGGGATACCGTCCTGAGAAAAAAAAGAAGGAAAGGGGGGGTGGAGGGTGGCATTGCTGTCAAACACCGATGGAATTTTTATGAGCTGGAGAGAGGAGACAGCGGAGAAGAAAGGGACTACATAGGGGAACGCTTCACTCTGGTGGCCCCAAAGGGGGAAATTGAGTGATGTTAACCCACCACGAACAGCAGGAGGCCCGCAAGGTTGACGAGAGCAAAGAGCGTGGTTGACACATGGTGAGTGGCGGAAGAGTCTGAGAGGGCAAAACTCCCGATATGGGCGATTTAACCACAAGGGATCGAAAAGGGGAACTTGGGGCCACATGGGGGCCCAAAATACATGGAGGGTAAAATGATGGAGGGGGTTTTGGGGAAAATTAGTTTAAAACGTAAGGGAAATACAAAAGGGGAGAGGAGAGGATGAACCCGAAGTGGGCTTATTATTCACTTTAGTAGTGCAGATATTGAGGAATCACATATGAAGACCCCTTGGGGCCAGCGTTGTGGTTTTTATTTGAAAACCCGTTTGAGCTAAAGTGGGGGGGGGCAGGAAGGCCCGGGCAAATGAAACCAAAAACAGGGAAAGGGGACTAAAAGGGAAAGGGAATTCCTGAATGAGGTTTGGGGACAGAAACTGGCGGGAAGCCTTTAATGAGATGATGAATATGTGCAACAATGTGCAAGGAGGGTGAGAAGAGGTTTTTACCCCAAAGGGGAACAGGAATAATGGAAAAAACCCGGATGAGCCATGGTTACCCAAAGTGCAAGGAGGCGAAAACAGTGTGCTAGGGAATGGAAGAAATTTAAAAAAGGAAAGACCAGGAGAATAAGGAAAACGTGTTGGCCGAAAGAATATGCCAGATAAGAAGGGGGGCCCAACGTCAATATGAAAAAAAGACATAGCAGCAAAAAACCAAATCGACCCGAAGTGTTTACAGCCACATCAGGAAGAAAAACAACCATCAAGGACCGGTAATCAGGTAAGGAAGGAAGGAGGGGAGAAAAAAGAAATGACCGTGAAGTTGTGGGAAAACCAACAAGGATTCAAGAAGTTTCAAGAGGAGACAGAAGGGGGCTCCGAAAGACGGAGAGGTGGGGTAAACCCACCCTGTGCTGGACCGGACACACAACGAGGAAAAAATGAAAAAGGCTTTGAGTGAGCTGATACCCCAAAGGCAATGGGGCCAGTAACATCTTCATGGGTCCTGAGAGAGGGAGCAAGGGGGGCGCTTGTGTCCCCTAACAACATTTAATCATCTATCGAAACGGGAGTTGCCTGGGCATGGAAAACAGCAAAAGTGGTCCCCAACTTTAAAAAAGGAGAAGACATCAAACACTAAACTCAGACCCGTGTCACTGACATGTACAGCATGCAAAATCATGGGAAAAAAAATTTTCAGGAGAAGAAAGGTGGGAAACCCAGAAAGGAATGATTCATCCCAGCAGCCAAAAATGGGGTTTAGAGACGGGGAAAACCTGGTCCAAACTACTGGAGTTTATGACGGTGACAGCAGTAAGACAAAAGAGAGGGGGTGGGTGGTTGCTTTTCTTGGGGTGCAAAAGGGGTTTGGCAAGTACCCAAAACAAGGATGTGCAAAAAATGGAGGACAAGAGGGATAAGGGAAGGCATGCAAAGGATCAGGGGAAAACTTGTCAGGAAAACAGCAGCGAGTCTGGTACGTGGCGAGGTGTCAGAGTGGGCACCGGACCGCGGGGGCCCCGCGGGGTCGTCCTAGGGGCCAGTGTGTTTTGGTATTTGTGAAAAGGGCTGCGGGGAAAGGGAAAAAACTCCGAGGTGTCCCCGTTTGCAGATGACGTGAAGTTGATGAGAACGTTCACTCGATCGAAGACCAGGCAGAACTACAAAGGGATCTGGACAGGCTGCAGACCTGGTCCAGCAATTGGCTCCTGGAGTTCAATCCCCCAAGTGCAAAGTCATGAAGATTGGGGAAGGGCAAAGAAGACCGCAGACGGAGTACAGTCTAGGGGGCCAGAGACTACAAACCTCACTAAAGGAAAAAATTTTGGGGTGAGTATAACACCAGGCACATCCCCTGAAGCGCACATAAACCCAAAATAACTGCTGCAGCATATGGGCGCCTAGCAAACCTCAGAACAGCATTCCGACATCTTAATAAGGAATCGTTCAGGACCTGTACCCGTGTACGTTGGGCCCCATATTGGAGTATGCGGCACCAGTTTGGAACCCACACCTAGCCAAGCACGTAAAGAAAACTAGAGAAAGTGAAAAGGGTTTTGCAACAAGACTAGTCCCAGAGCTAAGAGGTATGTCCTACGGGGAGAGGTTAAAGGGAAATCAACCTGACGACACTGGAGGACAGGAGAGATAGGGGGGACATGATAACGACATACAAAATACTGAGAGGAATTGACAAGGTGGACAAAGACAGGATGTTCCAGAGATTGGACACAGTAACAAGGGGACACAGTTGGAAGTTGAAGACACAGATGGAATCACAGGGATGTTAGGAAGTATTTCTTCAGCCACAGAGTAGTCAGTAAGTGGAATAGTTTGGGAAGCGATATAGTGGAGGCAGGATCCATACATAGCTTTAAGCAGAGGTATGATAAAGCTCACGGTTCAGGGAGAGTGACCTAGTAGCGATCAGTGAAGAGGCGGGGTCAGGAGCTCGGACTCGATCCCCGCAACCTCAACTAGGTGAGTACAACTAGGTGAGTACACACACACACACACACACACACACACACACACACACACACACACACACACACACACACAACAATGTACTCCAGCTGGACTAACGCCTCCAGCATAAATTTGAAACTGGTGCTGGATTTTGAAGTGTTTAATACTAGATAAAATTTAATTAGCAGGCGCCCGTGTTGAAAATCCCATCCTAAATGATTTTCCAATTGGATTTACTCGAATTTAGAACGAAATATATTTATTTGGCATTCCTAAGAGTGCAACATTTCTATATAGAAGAGAAAATAACCCAGATGAAGACAGTTTGTATATATAGGTCGACCTCACTGAAGATCTCAGATCTGCTGAAGAGGACCTCAGATCTGCAAAAGAGGACCTCAGCTGCAAAATTTAGAGAAAAATTTTGTTTTACGACCTCTTGGTTCCTTTACCTGCTTATCATGAGAGTTATTTTGCACCGTCTGTCGTTGTGAAGGTTTGCGACAATCCCTCCAGGGATTGTTAATTTGTCAAAGATACTTACCGAAGTGTGTGTGTTTGTGTGTGTGTGTGTGTGTGTGTGTGTGTGTGTGTGTGTGTGTGTGTGTGTGTGTGTGTGTGTGTGTGTGTACTCACCTATATGTGGTTGCATGGGTCGAGTCATAGCTCCTAGCCCCGCCTCTTCACTGGTCGATACTAATTCACTCTCTCCCTGCTCCATGATATTTGTCATACCTCTTCTTAAAGCTATTTATGGAACTTGCTTCCAATACTTCACTCTCCAGATTATTCCAGTTTCTGACAACTCTAATACTAAAGAAATACTTCCTAACATCCCTATGACTCATCTGGGTTTTCAGTTTCCAATTGTGTCCCCGTGTTTCTGTATCCAATCTCTGAAACATTCGATCCTTGTCCACCTTGTCAATGTCTCTTAGTATTTTATACGTTGTTATCATGTCCCCTCTATCCCTCCTATCCTCTAGTGTCATCAGGTTGAATTCCCTTAACTTCTCCTCATAAGATATACCCCTCAGTTCCGGGACTAATCGTGTTGCAAATTTTTGCACTTTCTCCAATTTCGTGACGTGTTTGACTAAGTGAGGGTTCCATACCGGCGCTGCATATTCCAGTATAGGCCTTACGTACACTGTGTACAATGTCGTGAATGACTCCTTACTCAGATGTCTAAACGCCAATCTCAGGTTTGCCAGTCTCCCATATGCTGTAGCAGTTATTTGATTGATGTGTGCCTCAGGGGACATGTTCGTTACAATGCTTACCCCAAGATCCTTTTCTTTAACTGACGTTTGCAGCTGTTGGTTTCCTAACCTGTACTCCGTCTGCGGTCTTCTGTGTCCTTCCCCAATCTTCATGACCTTACACTTACTGGGGTTAAACTCCAGGAGCCATTTGTCGGACCATACTTGTAGTTTGTCCAGATCCCCTTGTAATCTTAACTGATCCTCGCCCACTTGTATTCTCCCCATCAGTTTCACATCATCAGCGAACAGTGACACTTCTGAATCTATTCCTTCCACCATGTCATTCACGTATACAAGAAACAGCACCGGGCCTAGGACTGAACCTTGTGAAACCCCACTTGACACCTTCGCCCACTCCGACACTTCAGCACGTACCAACACACGTTGTTTCCTTCCTGTCAGGTATTCCCTGATCCATTGTAGTACTTTCCCCGTTATTCCTGCCTGCTCCTCTAATTTTTGTACCAGTCTCTTGTGTGGTACTGTGTCAAAAGCCTTCTTGCAATCTGAAAAGATGCAATCTACCCATCCCTCTCTCTCCTGTCTTACTTCTGTTACCTTAGCGTGTGTATGTGTGTGTTGTGTGTGTGTGTGTGTGTGTGTGTGTGTGTGTGTGTGTGCGTGTGTGTGTGTGTGTGTGTGTGTGTGTGTGTGTGTGTGTGTGTGTGTGTGGTGTGTGTGTGTGTGTGTGTGTATGTGTGTGTGTGTGTGTGTGTGTGTGTGTGTGTGTGTGTGTGTGTGTGTGAGTGGTGAGTTACTAGTACTCTTATAATTATTTTATTATTATTATCATTATTACTATTATTATTATTATTATCATTATTATTACTATTATTATTATTATCATTATTATTATTATTATTATTATTATTATTATTATTATTATTATTATCATTATTATTATTATTATTATTATTATTATTATTATTATGAGTAAACGCTAAACCCGTAAGGGTCACCCAGCGCCTAAGGAATTAAAACTAATCAGGTTCGATCCAGGGTAAACGGATGGTAGCTCCGGTTCCTTAGACCAAGAGCCCTGCGCTGGCGTCATGGCAGCCCCACTGAACTCTCCCATAAACATGAAAAAAATATGCTGCAAAATTTCCCGACAGATCTATTACAACGAGTCTTCTGTAATATCAAAATAAACATAACTGCTTCAATAAACATGCAAGTCTGTGAGGTGCTGGCTAGGAAAACGGAAGCCTGTTAAAAGTTTGGCACTCTTGCGTTAAGACATGATACGAGTGTTGGATATTCTTAGCCATCCTGGAGAATAGTAAGAATAATAAGGGTGAGGGTGTATTTAGAGAGCTCATTCTTTCTGACTTATTCTCAAGACGAGGCGCCTCTTAGACAGTTGTAATTTCTTCATTAAAACTTACAAGGTTTAGTGGGGTCTCAGCTCCTGGTCCCTGCAAGGTTTACTGTGGTCTCAGCTCCTGGTCCCTGCTACACGAGGTGTAGTGTGATCTCAGCTTCTGGTTCTTGGTACACGAGGTGTAGTGTAGTTTCAGCTCCTGGTCCCTGCTACACTAGATGTAGTGTGGTCTCAGCTCCTGGTCCCTGATACACGAGGTTTAGTGTAGTCTCAGTTCCTGGTCCCTACTACACGAGGTGTAGTGTGGTCTTAGCTCCTGGTCCTTGCTACACGAGGTGTAGTGTGGTCTCAGCTCTTGGTCTCTGATACATGAGGTATCGTGTGGTCTAAGCTCCTGGTCCCTTGGCTCGTAAAAACAGGTATCAAACAGTTTTGATAACTAGATACCAAAGTTTTGCTAATCAAGTGTCAAATATATCACAGAGAATGACACAAACAGTCAAATGACTTTGTACAAGGCTGACACGACTCATTATTCACCATCACTGACATCCTACCATGATTATTATCACCCATGTGATTTCACGTCCATTTTATACATAACACGTACCTAACACGTACATAACACGTACATAACACGTACATAACATTCCTTAAACGGACCTTGTATAGTGTATATCAACTTGCATATTTAATTTTTCTGTATATATATACCGTAAGGATGGACGGTCTGCTCGTTCAACGCTGAACCCAAATACGGGTTCAGCGTTGAACGTGTGTTGTGCAAGCTCGATACACAGTCCGCTAATCGTAGCCTCATCGTCGGGAATGTATAACGCTCATAATGAGGTGATATTCTGCACAGCTGGGAAGAGGATTTTTGGCGGTGATGTTGTGGTATTCGTCAGTCAATACTACAAGATTTTAGTGGCGTGGGTGTGAGTCGTAGAGCATCGTGGGTGTGACTCGTAGAGCATCGTAGGTGTGAGTGGTGGAGCTTCGTATGTGTGAGTCGTGGAGCTTCGTGGGTGTGAGTGGTGGAGCTTCGTGGGTGTGAGTCGTGGAGCTTCGTGGGTGTGAGTGGTGGGGCGTCGTATGTGTGAGTCGTGGAGCTTCGTGGGTGTGAGTGGTGGGGCGTTGTATGTGTGAGTCGTGGAGCTTCGTGGGTGTGAGTCGTGGAGCTTCGTGGTGTGAGTGGTGGAGCTTCGTGGGTGTGAGTTGTGGAGCTTCGTGGGTGTGAGTGGTGGGGCGTCGTATTTTGTGAGTCGTGGAGCTTCGTGGGTGTGAGTGGTGGGGCGTTGTATGTGTGAGTCGTGGAGCTTCGTGGGTGTGAGTCGTGGAGCTTCGTGGGTGTGAGTGGTGGAGCTTCGTGGGTGTGAGTGGTGGAGCTTCGTGGGTGTGAGTGGTGGAGTTTCGTGGGTGTGAGCGGTGGAGTTTCGTGGGTGTGAGCGGTGGAGCTTCGGTTATGCGATGACATTCTTAGTGGAGCTTTACTAATATAAGCTTGTGAGTGGAGCTTCACAAGTCTCCATTAATGATAACTGAACACAGATATTATAATATCTATAACGACTCCCAGTAGTTTAAAAATAACACAGATTATGTAAAAATTTCAATCTCGAAAAACTTCAAATCTCACGAGTTGCTAAATTAATTTTAAAATATGTCAAATATTTTTCTGCAACTATTGGAAGTCAAATTTAGATAGATAAAGGATCTAGTTAGGCTGCTTAAATTTTGAAATACTATTGATCAATTGACTTGTTCTAACTGTTGATGTTAGACACAATTATAATCTTTCTAAATTATCTAAATCTAAGACTAAAGATGATAAATTTAATATTTATATATGAAAGATGAAAAAAAAGGCCTATCGGCTAATGGCTTCAAAATAGCGATTTAAAAAATGTTTTCGTGTGCCACTGGTTTTAAAATGATAGAAAAGGTATTACCAAAAAATGGCAAGATTTGGGAATTCTAGAGAATGTGGCCATTAGTGCGTTGACGAGGGTAGGTGATGGGAAACAGCGGCAGCTGCAAGATTTACCTTGTGTTGTGTTGACCTTGTATAGGTTCAGGTGTAGCTGACCTGGATTAATCACAGTGAATGTATGTAGTTAGTACCTGCCTGTCTCCCAGCTGCCTGTCTCCCAGCTGCCTGTCTCCCACCTGTCTGTCTCCCACCTGCCTGTCTCCCACCTGCCTGTCTCCCACCTGCCTGTCTCCCACCTGCCTGTCTCCCAGCTGCCTGTCTCCCAGCTGCCTGTCCCCCAGCTGCCTGTCTCCCAGCTGCCTGCCTCCACCTACCTGCCTCCACCACTTCTCTACATATCAAAAGCACTTCACCATCATCAAGGTACCTCACATCAATACGAACAATAATCATTAACAAGAACTGAAAAAGACTTAGTGATCTTATTGAAGGTGCTCAGCCCCAGTGATTGGTGTCCTCCCCTGGCCCCTGGACAAAGGGTAAGGGGAAAGGGATAAAGGGAGAGCTGCTGCCACTCTTTTGACGGCACTAATTGGCTAATGCA
>NC_069461.1:20819409-20936209 GCF_026875155.1 Cherax quadricarinatus
TGTTCTGTTACTCTTGTTCTGTTACTCTTGTTCTGTCACTCTTGCTCTGTCACTCTTGTTCTGTCACTCTTGTTCTGTCACTCTTGTTCTGTCACTCTTGTTCTGTTACTCTTGTTCTGTTACTCTTGTTCTGTTACTCTTGTTCTGTCACTCTTGTTCTGTCACTCTTGTTCTGTTACTCTTGTTCTGTTACTCTTGTTCTGTCACTCTTGTTCTGTCACTCTTGTTCTGTTACTCTTGTTCTGTCACACTTGTTCTGTCACTCTTGTTCTGTTACTCTTGTTCTGTCACTCTTGTTCTGTTACTCTTGTTCTGTTACTCTTGTTCTGTCACTCTTGTTCTGTCACTCTTGTTCTATTACTCTTGTTCTGTCACACTTGTTCTGTCACTCTTGTTCTGTTACTCTTGTTCTGTCACTCTTGTTCTGTTACTCTTGTTCTGTCACTCTTGTTCTGTCACTCTTGTTCTGTTACTCTTGTTCTGTCACTCTTGTTCTGTTACTCTTGTTCTGTCACTCTTGTTCTGTCACTCTTGTTCTGTTACTCTTGTTCTGTCACTCTTGTTCTGTCACTCTTGTTCTGTCACTCTTGTTCTGTTACTCTTGTTCTGTCACACTTGTTCTGTCACTCTTGTTCTGTTACTCTTGTTCTGTTACTCTTGTTCTGTCACTCTTGTTCTGTCACACTTGTTCTGTCACTCTTGTTCTGTTACTCTTGTTCTGTTACTCTTGTTCTGTCACTCTTGTTCTGTCACACTTGTTCTGTCACTCTTGTTCTGTTACTCTTGTTCTGTTACTCTTGTTCTGTCACTCTTGTTCTGTCACTCTTGTTCTGTCACTCTTGTTCTGTTACTCTTGTTCTGTCACTCTACCATACCATTGCTCTTCCACTACCATACCATTACATTCCATTATTCCACTGCTCTACCAAGTCAGTCATTCTGGTGTGCAACGCGTCTCTCCTGTAGTCTTTGATTGTAAGTTTTTTCTTTAACTACTGTTATAAATCCGCATAATTTACTAATAGTCTAGTTTTCTGTAGTCGTGTGTGTAAGACCCTTTAGTCTTGTGTGTAAGAGACTCCAGTACCTGCTGGAATGTGATGTCTTGTACAAAGCTCTGTTCTACATGGCACAGTACTCGCCCCCATCCTGTTCCTTATAATTATATCTGACATAAACAGAGACATAAGACACAGCACTGTGTCTTCCTTTGCGGATGACACCCGAATCTGCATGACAGTGTCATCCATCGATGACACTTAAAGACTCCAGGCGGACATCAACCAAATCTTTACATGGGTCTCGGAAAAAATATGACGTTCAATGAAGCGAAATTTCAATTACTCCGATATGGAAAACTCGAGGAAATTAAAAGTGTATCGGAGTATAAAACAAATTCCAATCATACAATAGAACGAGAAACTAATGTGAAGGACCTGGGAGTGATAATGTCAGAGGACCTCACTTTCAAAGATCACAACAATGTCTTTACCACATCTGCTAGGAAAATGATAGGATGGATAATAAGAACCTTCAAAACTAGGGACGCCAAGTCCCTGATGATTCTCTTCAAGTCGCTTGTTCTCTCTAGGATTTAATATTGCTGCACACTAACAGCCCTTTCAAAGCAGGCGAAATTGCAGACCTGGAGAATGTACAGAGAACTTTCACGGCACATATACGTACGATGAAGCACCTAAATTACTGGGAACGATTGAACTCCCTTGATTTGTATTCCCTGGAACGCAAGAAGGAAAGATAAATGGATAATATACACTTGGAAAATCCTAGAGGGACTAGTCCAAAATTTGCACAAGAAAATAACTCCCTACGAAAGGAAAAGACTCGGCAGGAGATACGACATCCCCCCCCAATGAAAAGTAGGGGCGCCACAAGTACACTAAGAGACAAAACAGTAAGTGTCAGGGGCCCAAGACTGTTCAACTGCCTCCCAGCATACATAAGGGGGATTATTACCAATAGACCTCTGGCTGTCTTCAAGAAGGCACTGGAGGGGCACCTAAAGTCAGTGCCTGATGAACTGGGCTGTGGTTCGTACGTCGGTTTACGTGCGGCCAGCAGTAACAGCCTGGTTGATCAAACCCTGATCCACCACGAGGCCTGGTCTCAGACCGAGCAGCGGGAGCGTTGATTCCTGAAACCCTCTCAAGGTATAGTCCAGGTATTGTGTAAGAAAGCACTTCGGTCTTGAGTGTAAGACACTCCAGTACCTACTGGAAGTATTTAGGTGTTGGGTAGGAGGTATCCTTGTACCTAATAATGTTAGGAAAATAACAAGTTTTCCTTCTTTTCCTTCTGTTCTCCTCCTTTCCTTCTCTACTTCTCCTTCTCCTCCTCCTCGTCCTTCACAGCCTCCGTCTTACCTTCTTCTCCGCCAACTTACGCTACAGCATCCTCTCCCAGGAGGTCACTCCTGTCACTGTGATGGATGTGGGAGGTGGGGACGCTAGTAGCAGGTGCTGGGTGTTGTTGGTGTCGTCGTTGTTGTTGTTGTCGTTGTTGTTCTTGTTGTCAATGTGGTTGTTGTGGTTGTCATTGTTGTCGTTGCTGTGGTTGTTACCGTTGTTGCTGTTGTTTTGTTGTGGCTGGTTTCGTTTGCTTTTGCTGTTGTTTTGTACTTGTTTATGTTGTTGTTGTTTCGTTGTTGTTGCTGTTGTTGTTGTTGTAGTTGTTTCGTAGTTGTTGTTGTTGTTGTTGTTTTGTTTTTACTCTTGTTTTGTCGTTGCTCTTGCTTTGTAATTGTTTTTGTTGTGCCTGTTGTTTTGTTATTGTTGATGTTGTTGTTTACTTATTTCGTTCTTCTTGTTGCTGCTATTGTTGCTCGCCCCTTGATGGTGGTGTTCTGTGGCTGTCGTGGCTATTGTGGTTGGTGTTGCTAGTAGTAGTGGTGGTTGTTGTTGTTGTTGCGTCTCTTGGTAGTGGTGGTGGTAGCGGCGTTGCTGGTAGAACTGGTGATTGCTGGTAGTGATGGTTGCTGATTGTGCTGCTGGTAGTGTGATTTTGCTGGTAACGGTGCTGGTAGAAGTGGTAGTTGCTGGTAGTAGTGGTTGGTAGTGGTGGTGGTAGTATCGGTGTTTCTGGTAGTGGTTGGTGGTGGTGTTGCTGGCAGTGATGGCGGTGGTAGTGGTGCTGGTAGAGGTGGTGGTTGCTGGTAGTGGTGGTGATAGTAGTAGTAGTGGTGTTGTTGGTAGTGGTTCCGATGCTAGTGAGAGAGAGAGATAGAGACAGACAGACAGATAGACAGAGAGAGATAGACTGACAGAGAGAGAGAGACAGAGAGAGAGAGACAGAGACAGAGAGACAGACAGACAGACAGACATACAGACAGACAGACAGACAGGCATACAGACAGACAGACAGACAGAGTACGGATACACATTGGTACCAACATGTTCACTTTAATACATATACGTTAAGCATCTATGTGCATTAATAAACGAACTAATGTATTCTAAGTATGCCTTAAAAATGAAAATGCCCGCCTAAATAACGTGAAAGATGGCAGGTTCTTTATCGTGAATGAAAGACTGCAGTGAAGGTGACGATATACACGTGATATGCATTTAGATGAGTAATTGTTTGTGAGCCCAGACACACAGACTGAAACAACAGTCAGGGGTAGCAGGCAGGGGTAGCAGGCAGGGGTAGCAGGCAGGGGTAGCAGGCAGGGGTAGCAGGCAGGGGTAGCAGGCAGGGGTAGCAGGCAGGGGTAGCAGGCAGGGGTAGCAGGCAGGGGTAGCAGGCAGGGGTAGCAGGCAGGGGTAGCAGGCAGGGGTAGCAGGGAAGGTGCTCAGTTTAACAGCATTTTGTACAAGAAACACTCTATATGCGTAGCAAACATCTAGGTTCAGGCAACATTTCGCTCTGAGTAAGCAGGACTGAGCGAAACGTTCATTTTTCAATAATGTGCTGAGCATGTTTACATTTATTGAATCACTTCTTCCCACTCTTTCTTCTCCTTTCCCCATCCCTCTCCCTCCTTCCCTCCCTCTCTCCCTCTTCCTTTCTCTGCTCCTTCTCTCCTGTCCCTCCCATTTCCCCACTTTCTCTCCTTCACATCCCTTCCTTACCTCCTCTCTTTCTGTCCCCCCTAATTCCATGTCCCGTCTTGTTTCCCTGTCTCAGTTCTCCTCTTTCTCCTCCCCTGTATCTACTTCTCTTTCATCCCGGCTCCCTCTAGCGCCCTCCCTCCCTATATCTCCATCCCTCCCTCTCTCCCTCGCAGTCTACACTGAGTGGAAGAGTATCGGTGCAGCCAATATTCGATCGCCTTTACCCGCCCGTCGTACTAGGCTCCCTCGAGATGTGATTTATCTAACACCTTGCAACAGGGAGAAGCTGCTCCCTGTACCACCATTCAAGGGCCGCTGTTGCTGGTGCTGGTGCTACTGAGGTTCTAGTTGCTGCTGAGGTTCTAGTTGCTGCTGCTGCGCCCTTTGCTGCAGTTGCCGTCACTAATGTTCTTTCAGCTCTTGCTGTTGAAGCTTTTGATATAATAGATATTTATGGCTGTTGTTGACGTTGTAGCTGTCAGGTTTTGCTGCTGCACTTATGCTGTTATTGATGCTGCCGAGAATGTTCTGTGTGGGGAGGCGCCTGGTGAGACAGGGGGTCCGACAGGGGGTCCAATATGGGGGCTCGACAGAGGGAGTTCGACTGAAGGTCCCAGGAAAGGTGTGGTTGGGCAGGTTATAGAGAGTGACCCGCCTACCTGCTACATGATATTCCCTTTAGTTAAATTATGCTCTCAGCCACCAGTGGTGTTTCCACTTTATTCTCAGCTACCCCATGACGAGGCTTCCACCAGGTACCACCCCCCACCCCGTAGCATCTCTCTCTCTCTCTTTCTGGTTTCGTGTATACTCTCTGTTCTTTTTGTTTATCTCGTTTATTCCTTTATATATATATATAATATATATATATATAATATATATATATATATATATATATATATATATAAATATAATATATATTATATATATATATATATATATATATAATTATATATGTATATATATATATATATATATATATATATATATATATATATATATATATATATATATATATATATATATATATATATGTATATATATATATATATATATATATATATATATATAATATATATATATTATATATATATATATATATATATATCCTTATTGTTTATTGTCATTTCTTCCCTAAAGTTATCATAATTAGTCTCATTATTATCGTCTCGTATTTTTTTCATCCTCTCACCTTGCACTAATTACGTTTTTGCCTCATCTTCATTTTCCTTCTTCCTGATTTAACTTCTCCTCCTCCTCCACAATTTACAGGACAGGGTCTGGAAGTCAACGTAGCAACATACCAAGTGTTTATCTGGAGCCAGTGATCAATGTAGCCACGTCTACCCTCCCTCCACGCCCCCTAGTCTCCCTCCCACGCCCTCTACGCTCCATCCCACGCCCTCTACGCTCCATCCCACGCCCTCTACTCTCCTACCCACCTTCTCTGTCCACCCTCCCACGCTCTCTGCTCCTTCTACTCTTCCTGAGGGTGAGGGAGGAAGATTTTTTTGTAAGTCAAGAGCGTGGAGTAGCTGAAGGAGGGAGAGAGAGCTAGAAGTAGGGGGGAAGGGCAGAGGAGGGAGGGGGGGTCAATGAAGGGAGGGTCAAAACGCCACATCGTAAATTGCCAGTAATCTCCCGGGAAATATCCACAGGCCTTCCCAGAAATTTAGATTAACAGAACCTGTTGGTGGATGGTTCCAGCCGGCCGGTGGCTGATCCCAGCCGGCTGGTGACTGGTCTCAGACGGCTGATCGCTTGTTCTAGCTGACTGATGGCTGAGCTCAGTGTGTTTTATGTAACTGTTAGTAGTTCATCTCAACACCTAACGAATGTTTGTAGCCTATTACAACACCTTGTGTATCAGTCACGTGTATGCGTTCAGATCTTTCTTAAACTTGTTGATCTGAGTAACATGTGGACGAAAACAACCTGATGTCTACCTTATGGCCGCCGCGGCCCGGTCTCAGACCAAACTTCTTGACTGACAGTCCGTGCTTGCGAGACGCATTCCATCATGGACGCCACGACGTACTTGTTTTACTCCTGGTATTTATTAACGACATTCTGTACCATCTCTCCTTTAGATTTTCGTTACATACCTTGTCATTTTCCTAGTAGTTTCGGTAGTAATGCCATTGGGAAGAGGACTATGTCTTGAGGAACGGAGATTCTTGCTATGGTGGCCTCTGATTTCACTTTATTGACTCTTAATTAATTGTTGGAGAGTTGAAGAGCCATCTCCCCACTTATCCGGTTATTCCTTTTACAAACATTCTGTGTGCTAAAACATTATGGCCACACTGGCGAAGGATTTTTCAAAATTTTTGTATAATAAATTGGTTATGTTCGTTTTCATGTGTAGCCAAAAATATGTCAGTGGTGAAGCAGTTGTGAGAGGCAGAATACACCTGTTGTAAACTTACGTTGTATGCGTGTGCACTTCCTGACGCTCTTTCGAAGATGTTGATGTGTGTAACTTTTGTGACAGTAGAGTACCAAGAAAATCTCTCTCTGTTACATGTTTATGTCCAGTTATAATGTGATTTTTTTATTATTTTTGGTTGAATATAGTGTTAAGAGTGTGGCTTTCCTGAGGCAGACACATGGGTATACTGTCAATGGTGTCTTCAAAGTCAAGAGGACCTCGAGGTATTCAAGAAATTTTGACAGAAATTAATGGTACATTCTTTGTATGCTAATGTTGGTTGTCAGTCTTAAAGGTCACTGAACACTGAGTCGTATTGTGATGTAAGTAATTCACTCAATTCTGTACTCACTTGAGTTATCTTGATAAGTTCGCCTCACAGTTCCTGGTTGTGTTCCTGTTATTGAAAGCTCCTTGCTAGCAGAACTTTTCACGTCCGGATACAATATTTTCATTCATGTTCGTAATCGAAAACACGCTTGAGTGATTATATTTATTCTCAGTGAGTTATATATGTGGTTAAGACACAGAGAGAAGACGCTAGAGGTCAGGAATTAGTGTATTTGATATAGAACAGCCCCCGATAGCCTGGTTGATCAGGCTATCAACTATGAAAGCCAGTGTTAGGTAAGAGAACACCTGTGCAACTAATGCGACATTTTATTGTGGCAACGTTTCGCTCTCCAGGAGCTTTGACAGGAAAATCTCGTATTAGCTGCTCATGTGTCCTTTTATCTAGCATACTAACGGTAAGTCTATCAACATTATTACACGAGACTACTTACCGGACTAGGCCTCAGAAGACATTAATAGCCCCCCTCCCCCCGTCTCCTAGGCCTCAGGAGGCATTAACAACCCCCCTCACCCCATCTAGGAGCCATCAAGAAGCAGTCAACAAGTGCGAGATCGACCTGCCTTGCATGGGTCACTGCAAAAACTACAGCATCCCTGTTCCTCAATTTTCATATATCTTAAAATTAGTTTCACTTATCAGAAACAGAGAGAAAAGTGATATCCTTTAGTACGAGAAACTGAAAGCATTAATGACATATTTTAATAGTTGTAAATTTCAATCCCCCCCCCCAACCTCATTTGTAGCAGTCTATCATGAGATCAAGAAACTGACACATTAATTAGGGTGATTGACTGCTGTTTTCTGAGCCCAGGACTGACGACTGCTTTTTCTGAGCCCAGGATTGATGACTGCTGTCTATGAACAAGGGATTGACGACAGTTGATTATGAGCCCAGGACTGATGACTGCTGTTTATGAGAAAAGGATTGATTGTTGTTTATGAGCAAGGGATTGACGACTGCTGTTTATGAGCAAAGGATTGACGACTGCTGTTTATGAGCAAAGGATTGATGACTGCTGTTTATGAGCCCAGGATTACTTACTGTTGCTTATGAGTCCAGGATTGACGACTGCCGTTTATGAGCAAAGGATTGACGATTGCTGCTTATGAACCCAGGGTTGATGATTTCTGTTGATGCCGCTCTAATACCATGTTAAAACCTGCATTAAAATGTTCTTACAGCTGGAATAAAAAAAAATATTTATCGTTACGAGACCATGAAAAATTAGACAATGCATGCAACAATATGCAGTTGAAAATCAATACAAACGTTGAAATTGCAACGTTTCTTAATGTTAAATATTTAGAAAAATTGAATACATCTGCAAGGTGCTGCCGCCTTAAAGCAACGGTACGACGGTACTCAAAGCAACGGTACGACGGGGTTTAATGCAACGGTACGACGGGATTTAATGCAACGGTACGATGGTACTCAAAGCAACGGTACATCACTCCATCACACGCTCCATACATACTCCAGCAGCACTCCATCACACACTCCAGCAGCACTCCATCACACACTCCAGCAGCACTCCATCACACACTCCAGCAGCACTCCATACATACTCCAGTAGCACTCTATCACACACTCCATCACACACTCCAGCAGCACTCCATACATACTCCAGCAGCACTCTATCACACACTCCAGCAGCACTCCATCACATACTCTAGCAGCACTCCATCACACACTCCATCATCCCAGGTTCCTTGCATCCCGTTTTCCTCTGATTCACTGAGGATTCCTAGTTTCACCCCGTTAATGGAAGTCTGCGTCTGGGATTGTGGTTTTTATCCAGACTGTGACACATCTGATGGTGGTGATGGTGGTGATGGTGATGGTGGTGGTTGTGGTGGTGGTTATGGTGGTGATGATGGGGGTGGTGGTGGTGGTTGTGGTGGTGATAGTGGAGGTGGTGGTAATAGTCGTGGTGATAGTGGTGGTGGTGATGGTGGTTGTGCTGGTGGTGATAGTGGTGGTGCCAGAGTGCTAAACGTTTAACTAGCTCTCGCCCGTCCACACGCTCGTCCAACATGGCCGACTTGATGGTTGCTACCGTCAACTTACTACTGTAGTGGCAATAACATGCGACTACTGGAAGTGTTTCAGACTTATGTAATGTAAACTCTGTGGAGGGTCACAGTAATGGTCATCTTTTAGGCATTAAAAGCGTATATGACTTAATATGGAATGGCCCGTAATGGTGATAGTAGTAATAGCATTAGTATTAATAGTATCAGTAGTAGTAGTAATAACAGTAGTAATAGTGGCATTAGTGGTAGAAGTAGACGGAAAAGTAGCGGGTTTTTGTGAGAAGTGAAGCAGGTCATTTTAGTGTTAGAGGCGAGGTTTTGTAACATTGAGTAAGTTCGAGTTTAGTGATGATCGTGGGCGGCCATCATGGTATGGAAGGAGGGATTCCTCTCCCTCCTGCTGCTAGGCTCCTTCCCAGGCCCTCTACCTCTTATCTTCATCATTGTGGACTTGACTGGTGGCAGAACCGATGGAGAAAGAGAGAGAGAGGGAGGGAGGGAGGGAGGAAAGAAGACAGAGAGAGAGATTGCCTTCATTACACAACGTTAATTTTTAACGTTGTGATCAACGTCACTTTCCTGATGAATCCATTTTTTCTTTAAATCCACTTTTCTTTATTTTCAGTTTGGTTAAGTTAAAATTAGGTTAATTTAGTTCGTTTTCTTTTAATTTACTCTTCTTTGTTTTCTTTCCCATTACTCCCTTTTTCTCATTATTTTACGAAATTTACATCCATTAACGTTGTCTCTCCTTTATCTTACTTTATTCCCAGTCGTTGTTGCCCTCTTTACCCTCCCTTATCTTTCCACTTCCTCAGCCCTGTTCTCTGACCCCCTTAGTTAATCCCTCAATTTCCTATCAATCTTCCTTTCTTCCCTCTCCAGCCTTCCTTTCCTTCCTCGTCAACCACCCTCCCTCACTCCCCAACACAGGTCTCAGCAAACGTAGTCTGCATAAATCACTCCAAGTCTTCCAATAATTCACTCCACCACACAGACACACTGGCTCACTACCACTGTATTACACTAACACACACACACACACACACACACACACACACACACACACACACACACACACACACACACACACACACACACACACACACACACACACATTAGATATCTCAAAGGCGATAGGGCCGGACAACATCTCTCCATGGGTCTTGAGAGAGGTAGAAGAGGTTCTGTGTGTACCACTAACCAAAATCTTCAACACATCTATCGAAACAGGGCGATTACCTAAAGTATGGAAGACAGCAAATGTAACCCCAATCTTTAAGAAAGGAGACAGAGTCTCAGCATTAAACTCAAGACCAGTGTCTATGACAGGTACAGTATGCAAAGTCGTGAAGAAGAATATTATAAGAGTGGTGGAGCACCTAGAAAGGCATGAGCTTATTTACGACAACCAGCACGGTTTCAGGAATGGGAAATTCTGTGTCACAAACTTACTGGAGTTCTATGACAAGGTAACGGTGGTAAGACAAGAGAGAGAGGGGGGTTGGTAGATTGCAATTTCTTGGACTGTAAGAAGGCGTTTGATACAGTTCCACACAAGAGATTAGTGCAAAAGCTGGAGGACTAGGCAGGTATAGCAGGGAAGGCACTGCAATAGATCAGAGAATACCTGAGAAGAAGGCATCAGCGAGTCATGGTACGTGACGAGGTGCCAGAGTGGGCGCCTGTGACGAGTGGAGTTCCACAGGGGTCAGTCTTAGGACCGGTAATCTTTCTGGTATGTATGAATGACATGACGGAAGGGATTGACTCAGAAGTTTCTCTGTTTGCAGAATGTGAAGCTAATGAGGAGAATTCAGTCGGATGAGAATCAGGCTGAATTACAAAGGGACCTAGACAGGCTGCAAGCCTGGTCCAGCAACTGGCTCCTAGAGTTTAACCCCACCAAGTGCACAGTCATGAAGATCGGGGAAGGGCAAAGAACACCGCATACAGAATACAGTCTAGGGGGCCACAGACTGCAAACCTCACATAAGCAAAAGGATCTTGGGGTGAGTATAATACCGAGCACATCTCCTGAGGCCCATATCAACCAAATAACTGCTGCAGCATATAGGAGACTAGCAAACCTAAGAACAGCATTCCGGCACCTCAGTAAGGAATCGTTGAGGACTTTGTATACAGTTTACCTCAGGCCCATGCTGGAGTGTGCAGCACCAGTTTGGAACCCACACCTGGTCAAGCACGTCGGGTCGCAATGCAAGTCCCGGAGCTAAGGGGCATGTCCTACGAGGAAAGGTTAAGGGAAATTGACCTGACGACACTGGAGGACAGGAGAGAGAGGGGGGGACGCGATAACGACATATAAAATACTGCGAGGAATTGACAAGGTGGACAGAATCAGGATGTTCCAGAGATGGGGTCACGGCCAGAAGTTGAAAACTCAGATAAGTCACAGGGATGTTAGGAAGTTCTTCTTCAGTCATAGAGTTGTCAGGAAGTAGAAGTCTGGAAAGTGATGTAGTAGAGGCAGGATGCATACATAGCTTTAAGAAGAGATATTTTAAAGTTCATGGAGCAGGGGGAGAGTGGACCTAGTAGCGACCAGTGAAGAAGCCAGGCCAGGAGCCATGCAACCACAATTAGGTGAGTACAATTTGATGTGTACACACACACACACACACAGACACACACACACACACACACAAACACACACACAATGGTCAGTGTGGTGGGGGTGTCTTCTTCCCAATCTCCTTCCTCTATTCCTTCTTCCTTTTGTCTCTTCCCACCTCCCGTTCCATCACTTTCTTTCTGCTGCTACTGCTATTTTCCGCCTTCTCCACCTCTTCCTCCTTCACTTTCCCTCCCTTCTCTCCTTCCCTATCATTGCACCTCTTCTCTCCCTCCCTCATCTTCCCCACCTCTCCACCTCTTCCTGCTTCCTCTACTCTACCTATCCTCTCTTCATTATTATCATCGTTCTCACCGACTATTCACTGAGTCATGAGCTCCATCTCTAGTGATTCATCCTTTCTGTCTCATCTCTAATATATTTCTCATCTCACTAAATAATAAATATTATTTTCTTCAGATACGAATGAAAAAAAAATCAGTATTATCCTCGTGTCACGTTGGTCACGTACAAATTCTTCCACATGTTAGTTTGACGTCGCCCACCTGCTGGTATTTTCTGACGGGAAGAATTAAAAAAAAGTTAATGACTTCGGATTTATGTGGTGAATGAGACACATGTTCAATACTTTGTATTTTTACTGCCGAAACGTTTCGCCCTGCTCAGCAGACTTCTTCTGTCTCCATTGTTAGTTTCGCCTTCTGCACGGGTGAAAATTTGATTTCTAACTATTTATGAAGAACCGAGTAGTAAACCTTGCACGTATGACAGACAAAAATCTAGCAGCACCAAAGTGTATCTGATACTGTCTGAGGCATAACTGCGGTCACACCTTTACTATGCTCCACTGTTTTGTATTCGCTGATCGCCTTTCCCCGTCTCATCTGCTATTTCTAGACTTTAGCTCTTTCTTTGATTTTAATAATATTTCGAGACCTGAACATGACGACTCATCTCTCGCCTGGACTTGGCCTGGATAGTTCTGTCATTCCAGCAGCGCCTTCAGCACCAGTATAACATAACAGGTATTACTCCTGTTATGTATTACTCCTGTTATGTAAAAGAGAGAGGCAGGGAGGGGCAGAGATTATCAGGGAGGTAGTGGAAACAGTAAATGAAATGCTGGTGGACATCACCGTAGACTTTTTCATTTAATTACTCAGCGTAAGAGTAGGAGGTATGTTAATTAAGATCAGTTAGGGTGAGAGGTTAGTTTGTCAGGAAGAGGCCACAAATCTTCAACTGATTCATAAAGTCTCATCCTCAATCTAAAGGTAAGAACAATGTCGTTCACAGGACTGAACTACACCAAACTGGACTCGTCTATACTTTACGAGAAGGAGGCGTCGTTCGTCGCTGTACTCGACGACAACGACTACCAGTCCGACGCGTCGTACCAGGGCGGCGATGGACCGCACGTCGCCAGGTTCCGGTCCAGTCTGGGACACCGGGACAGCAACAACATTGACTACAACCAACTCATCGATAGGGCGGATATTCTCAACTATGACAAGTGAGCAGAGTTCTTTTGTTTTCAAATCTTTTCAAGAATTTTTTAGGCTCTGTGGTAGTTATGGGACAAAATAGAGTGACAGTCTGTCTCAAAATGTTATTTCATATTCTTAACCCGTATTATTGTGGAGAAACAAGTCTCATAACACTGCAGTTTCTTTCATAGACTTTTTTTATAAACAAATCCTCGTAATGCAGGAGATAAAGTGCAATTGCTAATATTTCTATGATCACAAAAAAATGCTTAACAATACAATTGAAGCTCTCAGGTGTTGTTTTCTTATGCATTACTAGACGGAGGTTCGAGCCTTACCGCTCGTTAACACTCTCCTGTGCGCAATAATAAAAGACTTGGTATTTAAGACCACGAAGAAAAGAAAATTACAGAATAAGCTTTAGCTATGACAACATTTCGATCTGAGTTGGTTTTTATCAGTCCATGACATTAGAAAGAGCAGCATAGATCGAAACGTTGTCTCAGTGAGAGCTGAGAGATTACTGTCAGGCAAAATAATTACCTGAAAATCCCTTTCCCCAACTCCCTCACGGCCCAGGTACAAGACCGAGCGAGAGATAGTGTTGGAGAGCCTGGGTGGGGAGGAGGAGACTGGTCCAGAGACCTTCCTGGAGCTGGACCTGCAGGACACCTTTCACCCCCACACATCTCCCGGACCCAATCTGGAGCAGAAGGTACCGTCTGAAGTGCCCAACCTGCAAGCTACTGAGTCCCTCACTACTCTGGTACGTTCACTAAGTCCCTCACTGCCCTGGTACGTTCACTAAGTCCCTCACTACCCTGGTACGTTCACTAAGTCTCTCGGTACTACCCTTGTGTTTCACTATCATTGTTTACTTTCATTATCCATACAAATCCCCAGAAGTTTAATTTAAGGCACTTATTGAGAAACCTTCCAAAACAAGACCCAATTATTCCCACACTTGGTGATTCCAATTTAAGACACTTAAAATGTAAGTATAAACTTATGTTTTCAGTTGCCTTTTTTCTTGACCACCTTAACAAACCAGTTACGTAGTGGAACTTTAGACGACGTATCGGTCGCTTCATGACCTTTATTAACTTAGAAACGTCGTCCCAAGACTCATCTCTGCCACGACACTGTGACTTGTATTGTTGCAGCCACGACACTGTGACTTGTATTGTTGCAGCCACGACACTGTGACTTGTACTGTTGCAGCCACGACACTGTGACTTGTACTGTTGCAGCCACGACACTGTGACTTGTATTGTTGCAGCCACAACACTGTGACTTGTACTGTTGCTGCCACGACACTGTGACTTGTATTGTTGCAGCCACGACACTGTGACTTGTATTGTTGCAGCCACGACACTGTGACTTGTATTGTTGCAGCCACGACACTGTGACTTGTACTGTTGCTGCCACGACACTGTGACTTGTATTGTTGCAGCCACGACACTGTGACGTGTATTGTTGCAGCCACGACACTGTGACTTGTATTGTTGCAGCCACGACACTGTGACTTGTATTGTTGCAGCCACGACACTGTGACTTGTATTGTTGCAGCCACGACACTGTGACTTATATTGTTGCAGCCACGACACTGTGACTTGTACTGTTGCTGCCACGACACTGTGACTTGTATTGTTGCTGCCACGACACTGTGACTTGTACTGTTGCAGCCACGACACTGTGACTTGTATTGTTGCTGCCACGACACTGTGACTTGTACTGTTGCAGCCACGACACTGTGACTTGTATTGTTGCAGCCACGACACTGTGACTTGTATTGTTGCAGCCACGACACTGTGACTTGTACTGTTGCAGCCACGACACTGTGACTTGTACTGTTGCAGCCACGACACTGTGACTTATATTGTTGCAGCCACGACACTGTGACTTGTACTGTTGCAGCCACGACACTGTGACTTATATTGTTGCAGCCACGACACTGTGACTTGTACTGTTGCAGCCACGACACTGTGACTTATATTGTTGCAGCCACGACACTGTGACTTGTACTGTTGCAGCCACGACACTGTGACTTGTACTGTTGCAGCCACGACACTGTGACTTATATTGTTGCAGCCACGACACTGTGACTTGTACTGTTGCAGCCACGACACTGTGACTTGTACTGTTGCAGCCACGACACTGTGACTTGTATTGTTGCAGCCACGACACTGTGACTTGTATTGTTGCAGCCACGACACTGTGACTTGTATTGTTGCAGCCACGACACTGTGACTTGTACTGTTGCAGCCACAACACTGTGACTTGTACTGTTGCAGCCACGACACTGTGACTTGTATTGTTGCAGCCACGACACTGTGACTTGTATTGTTGCTGCCACGACACTGTGACTTGTATTGTTGCTGCCACGACACTGTGACTTGTATTGTTGCTGCCACGACACTGTGACTTGTATTATTGCTGCCACGACACTGTGACTTGTATTGTTGCAGCCACGACACTGTGACTTGTATTGTTGCTGCCACGATACTGTGACTTGTACTGTTGCAGCCACGACACTGTGACTTGTATTGTTGCAGCCACGACACTGTGACTTGTATTGTTGCAGCCACGACACTGTGACTTGTACTGTTGCAGCCACGACACTGTGACTTATATTGTTGCAGCCACGACACTGTGACTTGTACTGTTGCAGCCACGACACTGTGACTTGTACTGTTGCAGCCACGACACTGTGACTTGTACTGTTGCAGCCACGACACTGTGACTTGTACTGTTGCAGCCACGACACTGTGACTTGTACTGTTGCAGCCACAACACTGTGACTTGTACTGTTGCAGCCACGACACTGTGACTTGTACTGTTGCAGCCACGACACTGTGACTTGTACTGTTGCAGCCACGACACTGTGACTTGTACTGTTGCAGCCACGACACTGTGACTTGTATTGTTGCAGCCACGACACTGTGACTTGTACTGTTGCAGCCACGACACTGTGACTTGTATTCTTAAGCTATGCATAACATGATTCTAAACCATTACTTTTTTCATGTAGAGTAGATCAAGGTTGTGCAGCAGTTTTCCATGTTATTCTTAACTCAAAACATAAAACTTTTAAAGGTCGTCCTCTCCATCCTTGTTTATAATATCATCCTGAAGCGTTGTGTAACGCTGATGGGTTTAGCGCATCATTTTGATTATAATTATAATAATTATGGGTCGTCTCTGCTCCTCTTAAATTTAATCTGTCCAGTTTATTTAACATGAAAAAAAATATTCCAGGGTTTGTTTCGTGTTCGTTATAATATATTTTTTTCTAATGTAGATGACTCAGTTTTTTTTAACAATATAATATCACTGATATATATAGTACGTAAATGTTTTTTTCACCAGACTTACAATTTTAGTATTATATATTTCATATAAAAAGTATATGCGTACAGCACTCAGTGGCCTAAAATTAATTTTAACAATGAAATTTTTAAATATTTGGCATATATGAATTTTACACTCCTAGTGGGCCAGCCTAGCTTAATTCCAGGTCAAATAAACATGTTTTGTCAAGGTTATATACACAGAGATGTGTTTATCTCTTAGTGTATAATATATATATATATATATATATATATATATATATATATATATATATATATATATATATATATATATATATATATATATATGTGTGTGTGTGTGTGTGTGTGTGTGTGTGTGTGTGTGTGTGTGTATGTATATCCTTGCCTGACGACTATTTTGTAGCCGATAGACTTTTAACCTAATGCAAAAAAGAATATTATACTGCCAAAGTGGCTAGTTTATTGCCCACCATATCCATTCTGTGGACGGCAAAGCGTATGGGTACACAAATACCCTAGAACTATACGCGGGTAGATAAAAAACAATATTTATTTTGCCCTCGACGGTGTACACAGATGGATTATAATTTCTGTCATCGTGTCTCTTCGGCTTTTGGATGACTTGGTAAACATAGAAGATGTGTTATTGCAGTGCCAGCTGGAGTGTGGCCCTGGGCGGTGCCATCTTGACGCTCAGGCAGGAGTGCCGCGTTGCATGTGTCCCCTGGGGCGTGCTGGAAGATACTGTCACCCAGGTGAGTTCTCCCACACCAAGTCGATGGACGACGCAAGTTCAGGTAGTGGGAACTCAGATTCAGGTAGTGGGGACGCAAGGTAAGGTATTGAGGGACACAAGGCAAGGCTTTTGGGACGCAAGGTCACGTATGGGGCACGCAAGTTCAGGTAGTGAGGGCACAAGGCCTGGTATTGGGGACATAAGGTAAGGCATTAGGGACGTAAGGTCAAGTATTGGGGACGAAAGGAAAGCCATTAGGAACGTACCGTCAGCTAGTGACGACGCAAGGTCAGGTACTGGGAACGCAAGGTAAGGCTCTAGGGACACAAGACCATGTAGTGAGTTCGCAAGATCAGGTGTTGGAGACGCAAGGTCAGGTACTGGGAACGCAAGGTAAGGCACTAGGGACACAAGACCATGTAGTGAGTTCGCAAGATCAGGTGTTGGAGACGCAAGGTCAGGTATTTGGGCTGCAAGGGCGGGTATTACTGAAGTTACGCAAGTTCATGGAGGAATTGAGGTCAAGGATGGAAGCAATAAGATCACAGATGGAGGACGCAAGGTCGTGGATGGAGAAAACAAGGCCATGAGGAAAGAAAAATAAAGAAAAATGGAGGAATCAAGGGGAAACAAAGGTCATGGAGACTATGAGGTAATGAAAGGAAGACAGCAAAGTCATGGGGAAAGCAAAGGCGTAAATAAAAGGAGGAAAAAATATCAAAAAGAACTTCCACAGAGGTAAAAGATGAAAGGTGTGAGTACGAGAGAAAGTTCCCTCTCTACGAGAGGGCTCAACAGAGCAATAAGTAGATGCTCGATACTCCGTCCCCTAAACGTAGAATATGTCTCATCTGTCTCTGATGAAAGACCTATACGGATTTAACAAAGCACGAAAATATATCGTATCAAAAAGATTTAGTTAAAGAACACTGCAAATTAAATCATAATATAGTAAGCCTAGAAAAAAAATTAACTAGGCTGGAATTTGAGGGGGAAAGTACTTAGTGTAGAGGAAAAAACAGCAATGGAAAGAGAGGAGGATCGATAGTATTAGAAGGTAAACTATAATGCAACACACAGATACTGATACTGAGTTATCCCTAAGGGTTTGGTGCTTCCCCCTGAATACGATGCGTAGGGAAAAATGGTCTGGTGATAATGGCAAGATGTGGACAAAGACACTTATTAAAGGAAACATTTCGCCACGAGGGGTTTCACCACGAGTGGTTTCGACACGAGTGGTTTCGAAACGAGTGGTTTCACCCCGAGTGGTTTCGCCACGAGTGGTTTCACCACGAGTGGCTTCACCACGAGTGGTTTCGCCACGAGTGGTTTCACCACGAGTGGTTTCACCACGAGTGGTTTCACCACGTGTGGTTTCGCCACGAGTGGTTTCACCACGAGTAGTTTCACCACGAGTGGTTTCGCCACGAGTGGTTTCGCCACGAGTAGTTTCACCACGAGTGGTTTCGCCACGAGTGGTTTCACCACGAGTAGTTTCACCACGTGTGGTTTCACCACGAGTCCTGAACTGTACATGAGTGTATTTTTCCACACGATGTGTTGAGTCGAAAATTTTGTGATTAAAAATTGCAAAGTCCAGAAGCACACGAAGGTACGCGCAAACTAACCAGCGTTGAACAACACTTCAGTTTTGACAGTATAAACGAGCAATTGCAAACTGTACTAAGGAAACTATAAACTGAAGACTGAAGAAGATAAATTAATTGAAAATGGAGACTTCAATTAAATTAATAGATTATTAAAAAGATGGGAATGGCAAAATGGTTAGCCTAATTAATAAAAGAATAGACGAAGTTCATTGGGCGTCATCACGGTGCGCGGGATACCGCAGTTGTAAACTGAAAAGAGGTCCCGTGAGGATACCAGTAAGTTATCCTGGCAACAGATCACTGCAGTGAAGCACGAGACGAGGCATTGTTATAACCAATAGTCACTTGAAAAAACATGAGAGCAGTGGAGCACTGCAGTAGGCCTATTGGCCCATGCTACTCACGTCTAATTCACGTCTAGCTGGACCTGCTTCACATCCATAACGCAGTAAACACTGAAGACTGGATACCATTAGCTTAGCTCTACAAATAGATAATAGGTAATCGTTAACAGTAGCTAGATCGTACTCTCCCACAAACTTTAATAAGGTAGTTACAAATGGTCAATTACCCACAAGAACTAGACCTCATCTTTCCACAAAGTCAAATGGTTAGTCATAAAATACCTAATTACACAAAACCTATAGAGCCAAAGAGCAAGTCTCTCATGGGCATTTATCGTGTTGCCAGGTCAGATGTTGGCACGGTAACAATTGTTGAAGCAACATGCGTTAGCGAGCACCAACTTGCGCTCCACCACACTCTGAGAGAAGTTTCCTGCATGAAATATTACCTCACTCATGATTACCAGCTGCAACGCTTGCTCTTAGTCGTAATAAACTACTGCAGAGAAGCAGGGGATGAGAGATCTGTGCTTGGAGGGGGAGGTGTGTGCATGTGTAGGTGGGTAATCATGGCAAAGTGGAGCGACGTATATGGGTGGATGCGTGATCTTGACTCAGAGTAAGGTGTGTGTGTGTGTGTGTGTGTGTGTGTGTGTGTGTGTGTGTGTGTGTGTGTGTGTGTGTGTGTGTGTGTGTGTGTTTATGTTTGAGTGAGTGATTTTGGCACAGAGGGGCGACGTGTGTATTAGCTTTACTCTTTATTTTGTTTCATTTTTATTCAGCAAAATTGGATTCCTCAGCAGTATGCTGCTACCCTATTCTATATGATAGTTACAGAGTGGGAACAAAAGCTAGCTGTTTCCCTAGCTGTTTTCCATCACACTGGATGGATCACATAAGTAATGTTGAAATCTGTCAGAGGGGCGGTATGAGGATGAGACACATAGAGTACTCGCAACCCCAGATGAGCCAGACAAGTCAGAATGTTAGAGCAGTAACCAAATGAAACTGTGAGGGGTATGAAAAATTAATTTAATACAGCTGCAACAGTTGACAGCTTTAAAAATGGTGGAGGTCAACTTCATTCATAGTTTCAAGATTCGATGTGATAAGATTCATGAGGCCAGAAGTCAGTAAACTTCTTCCATTGGAAGAATGTTAAGAGGCACGGCCAGGAGTTAGGACTCAACCCCACAAATCGTTGAGTACACATGCACGTGCACAAGTACTCTTGTACTGCCTCGTTTTCATTAAGTTTTAAAAAAATATTGGGAACTAATTTTTGTTGATATTTCTCTTTATCCCATCTGTTTAACAAATTTAATGCCTCAGCATAGCAGCCAAATTATCTTATGATAACATAACACTTACTGACGTACTCTACCTACTTCCTTACAGGTGCCCAGGTGGAGACTGCCAGGTTCCACGGGTCATCGTGGGTAGGCTTCGCTCCACTGAGGGAGGCCTACAGGGACGTGCAATTGACCCTAGAATTCAAGCCGGAGACTCCTGACGGAGTGCTACTGGTGTCGGGGGAGAACGACGACCTCTCTGGGGACTTCATGGCTGCCGTGCTCGTCGAGAGCTTTGTTGAGTTCAGGTGCGTTGATCCCTTGTTTTTTCAAGGCTGGTGAAGTGCCCATAATCTAACGCACCCGTCATACAGCATGGTTGTTCATTGCTATTTTAACAAGTATGATGATTTTCCATTCATACTTGATCATGCAACATAGTTTTTCCTGTCTTACTCCATCACGTACGAAGTTTTTTCTTGTCATATGCCACTACACAGGATGGTTTTCTTCTAATATTCCACCACGCAAGATGGTTTTTTCCTTTCATATTCCATCATGCAGGATCTGTCATTCTCCATCACGTAGAAGGTTTTTCCTGTCATACTCCATCACAGAAAAACGGGTTTTCTAATAAATTAATGAAATCTATCAGCCTGAGCTGAGAAATTTCAGCAGGGCAACAAGGTCGTGAAAAAAGAAGAAAATATTTTTTCAGGATTATTCATACAATATTTGTATAATATGCTGAAGGCTGTATATTTATGTATACGATGGCAGATGGGACTGTGGTTCAGGAGCAGGCTCTGTACGGTCTCCGGAAGTAGTTCACATGGATGAGTGGAACCGACTAACTGTGTATCGTCACCGCTGGGACGTGTGGCTGCAGCTCAACGATGGCCACCACATCCAGGGACGCTCTGAGGTACGACACTTTATTGCCTTTCATCGTTATGTTGGAAGGATAAACTGATCTTACGTCTACGGAGTACTTAGCTGGATCCAAATGGTGTATTGTTGACAGTAATGGTTGAAAAAATACTTTTCAGCAGAAGCTTTTGTTGGGAAGACCTTTTTTTTTTTTCTTTTTTTTATCGAGTAATTATAAAGTTCTACATAAAGCCAAACGTTCTCAGTTAAAGCTTGTACTGCAATGTGTCTTTTCTCCAGAGCTTTAGCTGATGTCTGAAATTTTTGATCCTTAGTAAAATCTAGGACATCCTAAATGCAGTATTTTTGAGTAGCTGTGAGGGACTGATAAACAACAACATGATCACTACATAATAACATGATCACTACATAATGATCACTACATAATCACTACATAAAAATACCTGTATATTTCAGTTCAGATATTCCTAAGATATGTGTAATTAAGCTCTTCCTAATTTCGCTTCGCTTTTTCTAGCGAGTGATACTTTGTTTCAAACTTTCCTATCATATTTGCTTTCTTTATACTTTCTAATTAGGCAGTTTTTAACTCCCTGATTCTGGGAAGCGGATTATACGTCTCATCCTGTCGTATCCCTTAATTACAATAGTGTAGCTGTGTAGTAAGACTGTAGTCCAAGAACTGAGTCTGACTGGGAGAAATAGTACCCGTGTCTTAGTTGGTAGTGCACTCAGCTCTTATACTGAGTGCCCGAGGTTCGACCCCCTGCCGGGTGGAAACGTTAGATATATTTCCTTACACCTGCTGCCCCTGTTCACCTGGCAGTAAGTAGGTACCTGGGTGTTAGCCGACTGTTGTGGGTAACATCCTGGGGGGGATGGGGTAGTATACCTTAGATATGAGCTAAGGTAGGATAACAGCTCTTATTAACCTGTAAAATTGACCTGTGTAAAAAAAGCTATAAATTTACCCATGGTAATGCTTTCTTGGATAATTCTAAACAGTATTGATTTTGCAAATATTTTCAGGGTTTATTCTCTCGTATCACCTTCCGTGAGCCCCTGTACGTGGGCGGCTCTAACAACCTGACGTCACTGGCCCCGCGACTTGGCGTCACTACTGGCCTCCAGGGATGTGTACGACGACTTCAAGTTAATGATCATGTTTATCGTTTTCGCAAGAGTGATCCTCTTAGGGAGCCAAACCTATCGTCAGATTATGCGGCATTAGATGGCTGGGGCATAAGTAAGTTACAACAAGAATAGGATTTACTTAGTAACATTGTATAAATAACAGCATAAGAGGCGGGGAGGGGGATTCTTTACTGGTAACAACTTGGAATTATAACCTGTTATTTTTAGATTAAAAACAGTTTACACAAACAATCCGCACGTAGAAGATGGAAACTTTACAACGACATTTCGGTCCTACATGAGCCATTAACTAGTCACACTAACACACGAAGGGAACCAAAACAGTTTAATCAGGTGACAAGCAGTTCACGCGTTCCAGCAAATTAGGAAAATCTATAAAAACAATCTGTTGTGTCTCACTCACTGCAGAGTCCAGTATGTTACACTCGGTCCACATGTTAGACACGCAGTGCAAAAAAATAATAATGTGGTAATAACAAACAATGTATTACACAAAATACTTATAGCATTATAAAATATTGTAATATATTAATATGAAGTACTTATCATGTAGAAAAACTCAACAACAATATTTAAGTTTGTATTAGTTTTGTATATGTAAATATTGGATTGTTTTTTTTTTTTTTTCAGACATTTTTAACGTTGTTAATATGTTAAAAATGTTGCTAGTATTGAAATCGTCTTATGTAATTTTCAGTGTTTCACTTAATTAAAACTAGCTTAATCATAATGAGTGATTTAATCAGGTAATAACTTTACCAGGGTCTCTTGCTTTATACGGATCACATTCATGTGAATTTACCGTTATGCTGTCCTGTTCCTATTGGTAATTCTATACATGATGCTGTTTGCGATCGTCACGATTAGCAAAAGCTCGATGCTGAGTCTTTTGTTATTCGTAATTAAGTGTTTATGGTTTATAATTTAAAATTTCTTCAAACTAAATAGCGAATTACTGATAACAGTGAAGAAAACAAACACATTCCAGAATAAACTTTTATTAGGTCAATGTTGTCCTTTTTGCAGAGGAAAATGTTGCCTCTCAATAAAAGCTTTTCCTGCAACCTGTCTTTTTTAACTTCCTGTTATTGTCAAGGGAAAGTTGAAGAAGACATAAACTTTCGTGCTACTAACACGAAATTCACATCAAACATATTATTTTCACGTACATTTTTTTTTTCATATTTCTGGATAGGCAAATCAAACATGGTAACTCATCCTTTCCCTGACTTCATCTGCCAGAAACTGGAACAGATTGAGTGATTTTATACTAAAAAAAAGTACCCAACGAGGAAAAATTTCATTCTTGCAATACTTGAAATCTGAGACTTTAAAGTAAGACATGACCGCAACACGAGAGATACTCGGAGGTAACCGAGTATCTTACACGTTCTAGTAATACTGAAATGCCCCTGTATCATATATGCAAGGTTAATATTTGTCCAGCTTCAGGAGAGCCAAATATTGTAAGAACAATACATAAATATATCTTCATTCTGTTTCAAGTATTCCGGAAGAATTTTTTTGTATCATTTTGTTCAAAAGTTTATATTAGAACGTGTTATAGTCAATTATTTCTTCTTTAGTTGTTTATTAGACAACTTAAAATTGGTTTAATTCACGCAGCTGAGTGCATAGGTGACGCATGTAGCGAGGTGGAGTGTCAGCATGGTGGGAAATGTGTGGCCTCTACCCAGGATACCAAGAATCTCTCCACTGTGACAACACCAACACCTCCACCATTCTTTGCTCCGCCACCTCCTGCCCCAGTCTGCCTCTGTCCTTTAGGTTATTCGGGAGATTTCTGTGAAAAACAACTAAACCTAGAGGTTAGAGACAGCGCTAATTAAAACAAATTATTTTTATTCACTAAAATTGAGTTTTTTAATGCAGAACAAGCCATAAGGGGATGGAAATCTTCAGTAGCTATGCAATGTTGTAAGACAGCAACAGATAGGAGGGGAAATTCTCTGAGGCAAAGTGAAAGGTATCAGTGGTGGCACATTGTTTTTTTTAAATATTAACACTGGGTCTTAATCACCTTTGCCGGGCAACCCAGATCTTTTTTCCTTCATAAGCAGTGTATGGGTAAAAATCTTCACCCTTTCTTCATATTCTGTTGGCTGTTTTCCACCACATAAATGGCTATAAGGGTAGAATTTTACCTATAGTGTTATTTATGTTATTATAATGCAGTAGGGAATAGTATTAGTTATAATTATTTCTTGATAATGTGTAGAAACATATATTAGGTCACTGTTCTCTTGCTTATACAATTGCCTCTCTTTTTACCTAGCCAGAATAATATGCATGCAGATGTTTAAATTATAGGAAATTTTAAATATAGTAATAGAAATGAGATCCATCTTTCTGAAAGCAATTCCGATTTAAGATTTTCCTAATTGAAGTTCTGAAATATATGCTTATAGTCTTGAAATTCTGGATGTTTGAGATTTCAGTGAATTGAAAACTTGGGAAAGTCATCTTTCTTGAGCTTAGTTAATAACTCTAATTCGATTCCAGCCTTATGTTTCGGAGAGATTTTTTTCTGTAGAAAAACATAGCCTCTTATTCTGTCTTAAATATATCACAGTAATTGTATTGAACCTTACGGAACTAGATTAGAGTTTTCCACTATATATTTAAATATGGTAAGATATTTTTACTCGCTTTATTGAAATAGTTAAGAGCTTCACAGAATCATCAACATTACAGTAGGACATAGTCTAGGTTAAATATATACCTGATACTTCCTTTTCTTTCTACAACCCGTAAAATTCTTGAAAAGACACACTACCACTGTTTTTCTTAGACATGACTGAGCATCATTTCCCAGATTTAATTCAGATGTTGTCTTGTTCCCATCTGGGTTTTCCAAAAATGTTATTTTTGTGGCATTAAATCTATGATTTCTTCCCAACAATGTCTATCGTGTTTTTTTTTCTTTATTTGCTTCCAGGTTCCTTCGTTCAATGGTTCATCACACCTGATGTTCCCTGCTCTTGGTGGCTCCGTGTTATCATGGTTGGAACTGGAGGTGGTGTTCCGTGCAGCATCCACGGATGGAGTTCTGCTTTACGAGAGTCACCGTTCGGATGGTACGGGAGACTTCATCGCCCTTACGTTGTCCCAGGCTCATGTCCTGTTCACAATTGATTTAGGCTCTGGCATCTTGACTCTCAGGTAATATGCTGAAACAAAATTAGTATTTAAAAATTTATATTTTTGTTATTAAACTTATGCAATTGGTGTAAGATATCTTCTGCACTGGCAGTAATTCTAAAGTGTTTTGACAGTTATTTATATGCATATTTTAGCTAAAAATTGAGGTATGTCAGAAAATGCTTCAAACCCCACCGAGTCGTCGAAATATGCAATAAAATAACATAACAGCACATTTTTCTATATTTTTTAAACTTTGTTCTAGGTAATTGTGCCTGCAGTTATGCTGTGTGCTAACTGGCAGACTTATGCACCATAACTTGCACTTTAAAATAGAAGAACAATTGTATCTTTCAAAATTATTAATTACATATTTGCATATTTTCTTACTGACCTTCTATGTGCCTGACTACTGCATCATAATTACACTGTTTCTTCTAGGTCTGTATACCCAATCCGTCCTGGTATCTGGCACTCAGCGAGGGTATCCCGAACAGGCCGCTGGGCATGGCTCTATGTGGACGACCAGCCTGTTGTAAGTGGGTTAACTCCTGGAGGCTTCACTATGTTGTCGCTCTCGCATCCACTCTACCTCGGGGGTATTCCACCCACATCCACTTCACAACCGGTACTTCCAGCATCTCAAGCATTCACTGGCTGCATACAGAAGGTAATGATTCTGGAAACATTATTATTTTGTCTGCATTTGTATCTTAAATAACATCCTGTAATCAAATTATTATTTTCTTTATTATTGTCACGGGGAAGCGGTAAACCCACAGAAGTCGTATAGAGCCTGAAGAATGATAGGTAAATTAGGAGAGGAAGCTCCAGTTCTGTGGATCAAAGCCACATCACCGGTATCAAAGAACCTCTTATGAAGGGTTGGTAAGAATAAGCAATTTGTTTAGAGGGACTGATTGAATATGCATTAATCGACGACTGCGCACGTTTCGCTAGAGTATAGTAATGTTTGTGTCCTGCACCAGTGTGTTGAAGGTCTGAAGAAAGCTTCAAAGTCACTCAATGAAAATTACTTTCAACACAGTAGGTGTCTCCTTTCCCATAAAAACTGGGATAAATGCAGGTATGACTACTATGAATATATTTCTGCATTACAGTTAGATCAGAAAACTCTTTCTATTAACAGTTATCGCTCAATGGTCGGCCAATTCACCTAGTCTCCGGAGCTGTGTCAGGAAGCAACGTAGACTCGTGCAATCATCCCTGTTCTCAACGTCCCTGCGACAATGGTGGCATCTGTGAGCCTCACGGACCCTCCTACACCTGCCGCTGTCCTCTTGGCTTCAAAGATGAGCACTGCAGGAGTAGAGTGGTGACACAAGCTGCAACGCCAAGCTTCAGCGGCAGGTCGTTCTTAAAATATGCTGATACGGAGATCATGAAACGGTAAGTGTTATTTCGGAAATTAGGTAAAATCTCAAATATTTTAGCGCATGCAAACTCCTAGTCAAAATCTTCTTCCAGTATTGGTTATTTACTCAAAGGAGACTCATACACCGATTACGAATATAAGAAATGAGGGAACTCCACAAAGAATAGAATGAATCTGCATTTAGTAGTCTAATCGACACCATAAAAATTGAAGATCTGTATAATTTCTTTACTAATTCTACCAATTATTTAGCTGACATCAAAAAAAATCCTCCAGACTTTGAAAAAAATAAATAGAAAACATGCCAGTGATGCACCACCTGGCTCTTATTCCCGGAATTCGATACTTGAAAAGAAATGCAAAGTGCCATTAGTACGAGCACTTAGTCTTGGCTGGAGGAGGAGCTTAAATTCAGGTGACATTCTGGAGGTTTTAAAAATCGTAGACATAGCCAGTCTTCACAAAGGAAGCAGCAGAACGATGGGGAAAATCCAGACCAGTAGTACTAACACTACATATCATAAATTCTTTGAAGAGATACTGAAACACCAATTTATTGTTTTTATGGAAGAGCATAACTTAGGCAACCCAAGTCAAGATGAATTTAAAGAAGGAAGATCATACTTCTCATACCTTATAATATATACCTGGAAGATACTGGAGGGCCAGGTGTTAAATCTACACTACCGTAACTACTTACTACAATATTAGATATGGGAGGAAATGTAAAATAAAAATTAAATCATTTTTTTTATATATATGAAGTTATATTTGTGTTAAGAGATTGATTCACATTTTTTTTTTTTTTTGCATGGAAAACCCACTTGTTATATAATACATAGTATTTCGTGGAAGAAAATGGCACTTTAGGCAGAGTGAGATAAGACTGTGTCAGCCTGCGTGGTCCAAGACTCTTCAACCTCCTACCAGTACATATGAAAAATTTTGCAAAAACAAATGTAAGATCAACCAGGCTGTGATGGCTATGTTGGCCATCACGTCACTAACAGCAACAGCCTAGCTGAACAGACAATCAACAAGGAAGCTTGACCAAAGACTGAACTGCGAGAGTACAAAAGTCCTCCATATCGATCACATATAAAATTACAAATCACAGTGACTGGGAAATAGGAGGTACAGACAGTAATCAGGTTTCATCCAAGGGAATGGACGGTAGCTCCAATTCCATGGCTCAAGAGCCCAAGAGACAGTAATGCAGATTTATAACACATTATTTTCAATCCCAATTTCAGAGTGTCGGGTGATAAGTTACATCTGTGGCTACGATTCCGCTCCCTGACTCCCGATGGTCTCTTAGTGTGGGCCGGAGAAGACGATGATGATGGAGAGAACAAAGAAGTGATGCTGCCGCCTCTGGGAGACTCCCTCAGTCTGGAGCTGCAAGATGGCCGTCTTGTTCTCCGTTACAACCTAGGTTCAGGCTTTGCTCAACTTCTCTATAACAGTAGCAAGCGCCTAGATGATGGACAATGGCATACTGTTAGAATATACAGGTTTGTTAGTTTTGTAAACTATTTTGAAATAAATGTAAGTCAAATGTTAGTATTTTGTGTGTATGTAGAGGGAAGAATGAAGATAAGAAAAGAAGAAATTTTTGTACAGATTAGATGTGAAGCTTTAGTAAATTAGAAAACAATTATTTACAAACAGAGGAAACGAAAATATAGAATATCGTAATAGAGGAGCACTGCAGAGGTTAACAGGCCCATATTAGACAACCTCAAACCTAATCATTCTCAATCGTATATTTGTCTAGTTTATTTTTAAAGCTTCCTATGTAATTGGCTTCAGTGACACCACCTGACAGTTTATTTACTGTCACAGTCTATGGAAGAAAGAAACCTACCTAAATTTTCCTCATAGTCACTGTGTGGGATAAGTAAAAAGAAAGATTTAGAGATGATTATCGGGATGAAGATTAGGTGGAGGGAATATCTGAGAGATTTGAAAAATAGAGGGAAAGACGTAGGAACAGCGAGTGTTTGAGAAATAGAGTTAAGAAAGATAATAGGGGGAGAATAGAAGAAAGAAAAAACAATAACTGAAATTAGCAAGAAGGTATGGAATAATAAGAGTGGGGATTTGTTGATAGAATGTTGATTTATAAATATATATAATCGTAAGGAACATACCGTAACAACACTAAATATTGAAGTTTCAATAAAGCAACTAAATTATTGCATGGAAATGTTCTTTTTCACCTGTCTTAACTTTAGGAGTCTATAACTTAGCCGACATTTGATTTGGAGTAGAGAGATGTGATTTGATTTGTATGAAATGTTTGCAGGGCATTGATACTTAAAGCGTTTGGGTGTTGGAAGGTTAAAAGTCAAGGCATTTTGTGATCCACTTGTTGGAATGTTTTTTCACCTATAATTCCTTCAGTAAGAGTTTTCATTATCCTCATATATAAAATTAGTGATATTTCATGCACATTACAAAGATTATAATAGTGTTACCTTTTGTTAGCACACATGCAGTAGTCGGAGCAATTATCTTTTTTCCTAACTTCTGTGTTGCAAAAACATTATAGCTACTGACTAGACAGAAATATTAAAAGACTGAAAATTTATAATGGAGTTATTTACTGTAGAGTTTTTGCCTGGTGCAGGTACGAGAGAGAAGGACACTTATCTGTAGATGATGACGAGGAGAATGTTGTAGTGTCGCCAGGTGACCTTGTGCAGCTCAACGTAGACTCAGCTCTGTATATTGGTAAGTGAACATAATAATTGTAAACAAAGAATAAAAAAGGCACAATATCGTGACTGGAACAATGTACTCATATATATGTCGTGCCGAACAGGAAAAATTGGTCAGTTAGCATGAACTCATTTGAAAATAAGTTCTTTAAGTAATTTTCTCTTATACGTTTAAAGATATATTTTTTTATTAATGTTAATATAAAAATTAATAATTTTGTACCAGAAGAACCTGAGAAATCTTATTTAACCTTATTATAACAAGCGTAATTTAATTTAGCCTAATTCCAACTAAATATATTTTAGATAAGTTTACAATAATTTAGTAATAAACAAACACAATAAAATATATTTTTCGTTAGATTCAGGATGAGTTTTGTGAAATTATTGTATACACAAATTTTCGCTTGCCTTATTCGGCAAGAACACAGTTGCTATATAAGCCAAAATCGCAAGTTTTACCTATTCGGTACGACATATATATATATATATATATATTCTTTCTTTCTTCTTTCAACACACCGGCCGTATCCCACCGAGGCGGGGTGGCCCAAAAGGAAAAACGAAAGTTTCTCCTTTTACATTTAGTAATATATACAGGAGAAGAGGTTACTAGCCCCTTGCTCCCGGCATTTTAGTTGCCTCTTACAACACGCATGGCTTACGGAGGAAGAATTCTGTTCCACTTCCCCATGGAGATAAGAGGAAATAAACAAGAATAAGAACTAGAAAGAAAATAGAAGAAAACCCAGAGGGGTGTGTATATATGTGCTTGTACATGTATGTGTAGTGTGACCTAAGTGTAAGTAGAAGTAGCAAGACGTACCTGAAATCTTGCATGTTCATGAGACAGAAAAAAGGACACCAGCAATCCTACCATCATGTAAAACAATTACAGGCTTTCGTTTTACACTCACTTGGCAGGACGGTAGTACCTCCCTGGGCGGTTGCTGTCTACCAACCTACTACCTATATATATATATATATATATATATATATATATATATATATATATATATAATATATATATATATATATATATATATATATATATAATATATATATATATATATTCTCCATGGGGAAGTGGAACAGAATTCTTCCCCCGTAAGCCATGCGTGTCGTAAGAGGCGACTAAAATGCCGGGAGCAAGGTGCTAGTAACACCTTCTCCTGTATATATTACTAAATTTAAAAAGAGAAACTATTCTTTTTCTTTTTGGGCCACCCTGCCTTGGTGGGATACGGCTGGTTTGTTGATATATATATATATATATATATATATATATATATATATATATATATATATATATATATATATATATATATATATATATATATATATATATATATATGTATATATATGTATGTATATAATGTATGTAAACAATCGCAGACAGGCAATCTTAACAATTTAATAATAATTTCTTTATTTCTACAAGTACATGTAGAAGGTATACAGTCCTACCTGACATCAATGACATACTACTATATAGAAAACCCCTTGTTATGCAGAACATTTCGGGCAAATTAGATCAGTTTTGTCCCGGGATGCGACCCACACCAGTCGACTAACTCCCAGGTACCCATTTTACTGATGGGGAACACGCCCATTGTTTCTACCCTCGCTGGGAGTCGAACCCAGACCCTCGCCGTGTGTAGCGAGAGCTTTAGAACAAATTCCCAATGTAATATATTTTTACGGTCAGTATTGTCAGTATCTTGTTAGTAATACATATAGTGTCCAAGGCTAGTACAAGATCTGAGACACAGCCAGTAAGATCAAGACCGCTGGCTGGTACTAAAGTTCTCAGAACCTTCATGAGTAAATTTTTTTATTTTTAATAAACTACCTTGGGCATATACTGTAATTAAAAGCATCTCTGAATGTATATAAGCCTCAGAGCTTATTGTAATCACCATTTTAGAGATTAAGCACCGTTGCTGGTTGGTAATCAGATGGATTGTGGTCTTAATGACCACAGTGGAGTCAGTAAGTCTGAAACCTAATTAGTTACCTACTCTACCATAGGTCACAGAACAGAACAGAACAGAACAGAACAGAGGACTCACAGGTAAGGACCCACGAGGGGCGAGGGGCAAGTGGGGACAGGGCGAAGAATAGACGGTGAGAGGAATCTCTTGAGTCGTAGAGAGAAGAGTCAGGACTAGACCCAACTGCTAAGCCTAGGTAAATAGACAGACAAACTGATACACATATGTATAACAGCGGCTCATGCAGACCTCAAAGCTTGTGGATCTAACATGAGGCTATGTAAATAACAGGTCTCTGAATTCTTTCCGTGTATTTAGCCTTCCTGAAATATAGGGAATGACAAGATCAAAATTTCATTCCACAGGCCATGGTAAATTTGATTTATGTATTGTACAGTATTTTAATAGTATCTAATTCATCGTAAAATATATTGTAATGTATGCAAACACGTTCAGCACTTTTTTCTCTACTAAAGTTGTAAATAGACAGAATAAATTACCATCTGTATTAATAAGCTTTTGGGCTTAACGCACTTTTAATGTAATAATAATATTATTTATTATTATTAGTAGTAGTAGTAGTAGTAGTAGTAGTATTGTTGTGTTTTTATTATTATTGTTATTATTATTATTATTATTATTATTATTATTATTATTATTATTATTATTGTTGTTGTTGTTGTTGTTATTATTATTAAGGGATTAGCAAAGAAAGTAATTCAGAGTATATCTCGTACAGGTATATTATTACCGACAGATATTTATTGAAGATTTTTCACTACTTGTTGCTTAAACTAGCCTAATACAGCAACAGGTGAAATACAGTACTTGAGATGAAACATCTCAAACGCTTGAAGTGCACTTAGTGTTATTTAGCCCACCAGGTGGTGCTGTACGAGCCACCGAGTTCTCATTGTTTTTATTGAACACACTAATAATGAGAATAATTAACTCTGACTTCAGGTGGACGCGAGACCTTCCGTGGAAGCCACAGTGGCTACATGGCACCTGGACTAACTGGCTGTGTGGCTGACCTGACCTTGGCAACAGACTACCATGTTGACCTCATAACCCAAGCAACAGCTGGTCAGAACATCGACTACTGCTGACCGGACGGACGGTAGGACGCATTGGTGGAACGCTAGAAGACATGAGCTGATTATTTGCAGAAATGATTTTATTATGAAGAATTCAGAGAAAATTTTAATCAATGAAATATTTCCTGTATTGCAAATGTCAAAGGGATAAAAATGAGTATATAGCATAGGAATGTTTTTGATTCTGAGATGTTATTGACGTAGGCGTATATAAGACCATGCTAACATCCATTGGAAAGATATCATGACTTGCTTAATGTGTCACAGGAAATGCTATATTGGGCTAGAAAATAACTGCAAATTGCAAGGAATAGGGGATAATCAGTTAACCAAATTGCTTATTAGTAATGATGCTTATTTAACTAGCATGTACAAATTTAATTAGAACAAAGACTATAATAATTGAATGAGATGTCTTAGTGATAACGAAGCTTAGTCAACACCTCAGTAGAAATAAATCTTTATATAGCCTGAATGCAAAATATCACCTTTATTCCTTATCCCACCTGAGCTTCACGATCACTCTCATCCCATTCAAAGTCAAAAAACAATCTGTTGTGCAGATTTGCTGGGAATGATTAGGCAATACCCTAGGCTGAAGCATCTTAGAAATAAAGCATTCATTTTATTATTTAAAGTGTGAATGTGTGTGTGCATGTATGTGTGTGTGTGTGTATATGTGTGTGTGGGGAGAAGGATGTCCATACATGTATGTTCTGCACATGTCAACATTGTACTTCATTTGGTTTATATGTAGTCACCATCATCATTCAGAGTAAGTGGTCAAAAATTGAATTAGTTGTCCATTTTGAGTTCCACATTCATGTAATCCTCCATACGTAGCATCACACAACAAATGATAGTGTGTGTAGCTACATATGTATGTATACATATACAATATTTGTAAATCTTGTATTCAAATAACTTCATTTGGATGTCTTGGTAAGAGTTTGCCCATTTAAGACGAATTTTAAAGTGTTACGTTGATAATGGAGAAGAAATCAGAATATGAAAAAAATACTTAATTGTTTATAAGTATAACGCTGCAATTTGTAAATTGGTTTAATATATTTGGCTTTGTGCATGCACATCTTTGGCTCCTCCGGCTGGTAAATATTTACAGTACTTCATGCAGTTGTCGTGTAAATCATGTTTTAATAAAAGCCATATTCTATTATTTACAACATTGTTCATGTTAACTCTCATTAAAAAAAAAGATGTTTTAATTTGTGTAAATATATTGTTAGCACCTTTCATAATGGCTTAATTGAACATAAGTGTTCATTTTTTATATGTCTTGAGTTTCTGTTCACCAGTGATAATATACTTTGGCCAGAATACTAGGTATTGTGAATCAACTGAACAGTTAATATAGTGTCCTCATTTTTTGTGCTATAATGATGGCATTTTTAATAACATCCTCCAAATCATACTTGTGACCTTCGTATCTCAAATGTCAAAATGACAGTTACCTTAATCAATTTTATAATAAATGTTCATATATTTCCTGTGGTTATGTTTGTATTATAGATTTTGCCTCTTGTAAAAAAAAAAATCATGGAAATGTTATAATGATTTATTTATAATCAATCTGCCATACCTGTTACTGTGTCGTTAATGCAAACAAATAACTATGAGCTGACGGATAGTAGTGTAAAGTCACTGTCAGCAAAGAAATCTCTTATTAATATGGCATTTTATCCACACAGAATACATAAAAAAGTTGTATATGTAGAATATGGAAAACGTGAGGTGCCTTAATTAAAATTCTAAATTTTTTAAAGGGTGGACCGGTAAGCCAGTGGAAGGCCTCGGTCAAATGACTAATAGCTCCAGTGGCGGGTCACCATGACTTAGACCTGCGTCAGGAAACACTTGTCCTGTTTCCTGACGAGTCTTACCTAACCTAACGTAAGGTGATGAAGGGTCAAACCAAGTATCGCTGGGTCAGGTCAGGTACCGCTGGGTCAGGTCAGGTGCCGTTACAGGTGAGATCAGGTGATGCCTGGTGAAGGTGAGGACAAAGAATCAGGTCGTTGTTATTTGTGTTTAAGATGTTGATTCAGTATTACTTGTGTTTTGGGTTTGGACAAACTGTACACCCTTGTTTTGTTCTTTGGTGTTGGTGAGGTAAACAGTGGCAGCCTCAAGACAACTACATCTTATGTTGTTTTCTTAGTAAATAAGAGGTGCTTGTACCCAGGTCATGCGCGTAAATGTATAAAGTGGTGTATTACACCTATGTTGCATGTTTCCCATTTCCATAGCATCTAAATCTTCTTTGTGTTTCAAGAGAATACAAGAGACCGGTTTTTTTTTCAAGAAAGAATAATGTGCGCAAGAAATCTGAGGCTGGAGAAAGACTATGATATATAGATTTTCCTCGTCTAGAAGAAATTTATTTCTTCAAATCTAAAAGGCAGGTAAGAAAAGCCTGTGATTGCTCCTCTTTTAGTCCTGAGATTGTTGTGTGAGAAGAAATTAATCAGTTCATTTCTTTTCAAATTTAAAGTTAATAGAAAGCGTACTAAGAAAGATGGCCAGATTAATTTCTTCTCAAACAAATCTCAGGACTTAAAGTAGTAATTAAAGGATTTTCCTACGTGCCCTCCAGACTGGCAGAAGTGACTGCCTACTGGACGACCAAATATATATTAAAAGCTTTATCCACTCTCAAATTTCCTCTGCAAATCATCTACTCCTGAAAAAAAAATGTTTAGTGTTCACTCCAAACCCAAAGAAGAAATAATCATCCCACAACGATTAATACTTCCCACTGGGCCTACAACACTCGCTATAATCCTCTCCTCCAGAGTCAACATGAGCATGTTTGTATTCTCAAACAAAGGCACAGCAGGAGCCCATACTGTATACTTTATGGTGGTTGTAGGGAGACAACAGTGGATTTAGATGCTAGATTAAAAGAACACAAATAAACATTCAGAATGAATAATATACGCAAAACATGCCTGGTACACCGCTTCACAGTCACACATAATGAACTGGAAAACAAGCACATCTTATTTACGAAGTAAACAACAGAACTAAAGACAGATGTCTTGAGGCTGCTACCTTTTGCCTCACCAACACCACAACAAAACAGAAGGATGTATATTTTCTCTAGTACCATTGCACAAATAATCTTAGGACAATATATTCAACACACAACACAGCCAGATCCTTCAACCTCATCGCTGAAAAACACTTGACCTCACCTCACCTGACCCAGTGGCACCAGGCTTTACCGGCTGCACCTGACCTCTTCCGGTGTCATCTGATTGGATCAGGTGCGCCTCGCCTCCTCCATATTCTCCATTTACCACTTTTTATACGTGTTCTATGACCCTGATAAAGGGTATAGAAACGTTGTATTAATAAAAGGCTCCTTTGCTGAAAGTGTTTTTTTTTAATCACATATTGTTAATAGTAAAAAGATTGTTAAATAGTAACTAAACGATTATTTTACTCTAATTTGCTGAAATCTAGGAATTCAGTTCACACATCTTCCAAATCACCAATAATATAAGGCTAGTTGGCTTCATTATCAGTCAATAATAATTAGAAGTAATACATCATCTAAAAATGTAGTATTGGATTACTCATTTAATGTGGCATTTGAAGGAACAATAAAGTAAGAAAACTTTATACAAAGATTATCTTGGCTTGGGACGGGGGCCGCAGGGGCGACGCACCCCTGGAACCCTCATGTAAACAAAAAATGTATATTAGAAAAATAAATTGCATATTAATTTAAGTAATTCATGATTTGGAGGATGTAAACTATGGCCCTGTGTGTGGATAAAAGACTATAGTTTTATCATTAGAATTAAGGGAAAATATTTGCCTTTTATTTAATAAAAATGTGTGTACTATTATTATATGGTTATACAAGTTGCTACATTCCATAACTATGTAAGCTTTACTTCAAAACCTAAAAGAAATTGGCAGTCGGTACACATTGTAAGAAGAGTCTATAGGCGTGTTCTACATATCATTTTGTAATGTAATAATAGTAAGTTAATCAAGAAGATAGTGCCTACATATTTGTGTTACGTAAGTCATTCTCAGAATGAACGTTCTTAGCATCATCTAGTCTATGTATATTGATGTAAACCAGTCAAGAGCTTACACGCCACAGAAAATGGGAGGGTATGATACCAGCAGTGTGATCCCAGGGAAACTGAAATACTTAAATTGGTGGACCGTACTTTGTACCAGTACCAATAATATTGTTCCGGTGGATGTGTATAGAATGTTGCTAAGTTATGGTCCTAATGTACTAGATAGTTTTTCAAATTCATATTCATTCAAGAAGTAAATGTAATGATACCTGTGTAAATATAATTTTCAGTATCCAGTAGTCCTCCATCAGTACAGTATGGCATAAAATTTTTTACTTCATCCTTTTACAAATACATATGATGACTCCATGTTACTGATACATTATGTAGTTTAGATGCTCCACAAATGAAGGTACATACGCTACAGTATCAGAATCTTGACATCCCATTACTGAACAAAAAAAATTACGAGTGTATATATATATATATATATATACATATATATATGCTCAAGTGTACATATACATTACTTGATACACCATTAACAATACTTTGATAATTTAGGACCCTGTACCTCCCACAGAATTTAAAGTTTCAGTACTTTTGTATTATATAAGTTACTTTATAGCACCTGCAGAACTTAATTAAGTCTCTCAAATAAGACAACACTTGTGTTTGCTGCATAATCAAGATTACAGTTACCTGGAGGCTGGGTTATCCAGGTATCAACAAGATAACAAATACTGTACCAGGGCAGATGGATTATCATACCCTTTCTATTTTGGATATCATGCAAGAAAAAAATTCACAGCCTAATTTAGTAACTTGATCCTACTTGGTGGCAATATTGCAATCATTGGCAAAGTAATCAAACTTAAAGTTCTAAATGTAATGTAATAGGTTAATTATTTTAATGAGAACATCAAAGCATCTAAATAATAAAAGAAACTAATGAATGAAGTGGTAAGTAGAGATTTATTTATAAGATTAAATACAATCGAATTAACATATAAAGGTGATATTTTTGAGGATGGATGATGGAAGTAAAATATTAAATTTAATGTTTTTATTGCTTCTGACATATATATATATATATATATTTATATTATTATCAAAACTTGAACTCCATTGTTTAAGAACATCTTTATATTAATAAAAAACCTGTTGTATAAAAACCAATAATGAATATCTGTAATAACAACGATTATTATTATTATTATTATTATTATTATTATTATTATTATTATTATTAATTATTATTATTATTATTATTATTATTATTATTATTATTATTATTATTATTATTATTATTATTATTATTATTATTATTATCGATAGGAAGCGCTATGTAATAACAATGAGAGTTTAAAAAATTATAACAATTCCACATATTATGATCACCTTATATTTCAACGAAGCATAATTATTATCCATTGAGCCACGAAACAGCAAAATTCTGGCGATAATTATTAATTCCAGCCAATTTACGAGGCCTGAATTTTAAGAAGCCATATATTCTATTGCTGAATTTTTCATCACTAAAATAAAATTAACTCGTAATATAAGAAATTTTCGAAGTTACTACAAGTGGTTTCAAAGTGTTGCCACAAGAGGGTCAGGAGTGCAGCACTTGATGTGACCTCAGTGGACTCGGAGGTGTTGACACAGATCATGTACAGCAACTAAGGAGTAAATCTTGTGCCATTTTAAACACTGTTTTTATTTTACCTGGAGGATTTACGTGCTATTTTTGCGGTTTATTAATATCATCGGTTAATAACTTTTTTTTACTTGTGTTTCTGTAATAGACATTAGACCCATATTGGAAATTCGCCAATTTCTAAATAGGACTAAAAGGAACCAATTTACAATGGAAACGAATGTCAACAACATTACAGCCAGACATCCTTAATAGTTAACATTTATTAGATTTTATTAGTCTTCTAGGCACTATATAAACCCGTACAGGGTTAGTGCTTCCTGTGAATATCATAATAATAGATTATCGACCTCTGCTAAATGTTCATTTTTGTTACCCAGGCTAGTTGTGTCGGGGTGCCAACCGAGTCTCAGTAAGATTCTGTGATATGTGTATGCCAGGGGTTAGAAAAACTAAAGACACGCTACGCTGGTTTGGTATCTTGGGCGCAGATTAACTCCAGCTTCTGCTAGGTTTGTCCCCCTTTTATTAGATCAAATATGGCATATTTCTTCGACATTAAGTGCGCTTGTTTGTCTCTGATGATTAAACTTGTGTTGTTAGAAAATTAAGACACATGTGCAACATCTGGGAATCTTTATGAAGACGTTTCGCCATCCAGTGGCTTTATCAATACAAATTCTAGGACATAATTTGAAGACAGTAGTACTATAAAACCACTGGATGGCGAAACGTCTACAGTAAAGATGCCCAGATGTTGCACGTGTCTTGATTTTCATCTTGTCGGTATTGTATACCATTCTTGTACAACAAGTGTTGTTAGCATTACATAATAATGTTCCTGGTGCTAAGATTATGAGAGGTTTCGCCCATGTACTTTTCGTCACAGGTCTCGCCTGTTGTTCTGGCTGCTGCGTCTTGGTGTCTTGAATGATACTGAAAGTGAAGACGGAAAGAACCAAACTGAGGAACAGTGGCGGAGAACTGCTTCATTACTCTCACTACATGAGATAGGTAGAAGATCCCAGGGGGTAAGGCACAAATCTCTTAATTTAAACTTCCCATCACACAGTCGGATTTTCTGAGGGTCGTATGAGACATGGCAATGAAATTCGGAAGAGCCTGCATGATGCCTTTTTTCTCAGGTGAAATCAAGATTTATACTTGTGAGATCCGATGGTCTGCCCAGCCATAACAACGACTAGTCTGGAGTTACATTGGTGAGAAATACTACAGTACAAATTGTCCAGATTCCCATACCGAGGTAAATATTGTCGAAAAACTAAGTCCGAATCACCACCAGGATGTTATTGATATAAATGCAGGAAACAAGATTCGATCTTCAATTTCTTGAGCAGAGGGCGACAGACACGTGTGAATATCTCAAGAGGTTGTTTAGGTAGTGAGAGGTAATTGTGAGGAGCAGATAACACGGGGTTATCATGAACCTATGCAGCGCCCCCTCCATTGCCTGTTAATTAATGGAATCGTATTGAGTGATAAATCCATAACGGTCATACAAGGAAGAGAAGGGTAACTCCAGCTCCTCAGATATAGAACAGTTCACCAGCATCACCCTTAAAGTATTCTCCCAGTCACTGTTTGGAAGACAACCTAGTTTGCTTATATACAGAAACGAATATTCAAAAGAAAATCTGTATTTCAGTCAACATGAGAGTGACCGCCGGAGATGTGAACACAGTAAGACTCCTACACCCACATGGTTGTGACGCTGATTGGTTAGTTCGTCAACTAAGCTTTAAAGTTTACCGATGCACGAGAGTATTAATTAAGGCTGCATCTTGTTGACCACCAATCAAGAAAACTTTAATACCAAATGTTGGTCAATTTCAGTTAAACTCTAAGTTTATATATATATATATATATATATATATATATATATATATATATATATATATATATATATATATATATATATACATATATATATATATATATATATATATATATATATATATTAATATATATATATATATATAATATATATATATGTATAACGTATATACTTTCCTACAAATGCTTGCACTACTGCTCTGAGCAAACAAATAAGATACTCTTCACACACACACACACACACACACACACACACACACACACACACACACACACACACACACACACACACACACACACACACACCACATATAATATATATATATATATATATATATATATATATATATATATATATATATATATATATAATATATATATAATATGTCGTGCCGAATAGGCAGAACTTGCCATCTTGGCTTAAATAGCAACGCTCAACTTGCCATATAGGGCAAGTGAAAATTTGTGTATGCAATAATTTCGCCAAAATCATTGTGAACCTAACGAAAAAATGTATTTCACTGTGTTTGTTTAGTATTAAATTATTGTAAACAAATCTAAAATATATTTAGTTGGGTTAGGCTAAAATAAATTGTTCTTGTTATAATAAGATTAGGTAAGTTTTCTAAGTTCCTTTTGGTGCAAAATTATAAATTTTTACATCAACTTTAATGAAAAAATATATCTTTAAACGTATAAGAGAAAATTTTAGAAAGGACTAAATTTTAAATGAGTTCTTGCTAATTGACCAGTTTTACATATTCGGCACGACATATATATATATATATATATATATATATATATATATATATATATATATATATATATATATATATATATATATATATATATATATATATATATATATATATATATATATATATATATATATATTACACTGATCTCTTCAGCCAGAGATCAGTGTTTGTGTATATTTCGCCTGCTCTCGCGAATTCCTTGCATATATATATATATATATATATATATATATATATATATAGATTGAATATCAGATTGGAGGGAGAGAGTATGGAGGAGGTGAACGTATTCAGATATTTGGGAGTGGACGTGTCAGCGGATGGGTCTATGAAAGATGAGGTGAATCATAGAATTGATGAGGGAAAAAGAGTGAGTGGTGCACTTAGGAGTCTGTGGAAACAAAGAACTTTGTCCTTGGAGGCAAAGAGGGGAATGTATGAGAGTATAGTTTTACCAACGCTCTTATATGGGTGTGAAGCGTGGGTGATGAATGTTGCAGCGAGGAGAAGGCTGGAGGCAGTGGAGATGTCATGTCTGAGGGCAATGTGTGGTGTGAATATAATGCAGAGAATTCGTAGTTTGGAAGTTAGGAGGAGGTGCGGGATTACCAAAACTGTTGTCCAGAGGGCTGAGGAAGGGTTGTTGAGGTGGTTCGGACATGTAGAGAGAATGGAGCGAAACAGAATGACTTCAAGAGTGTATCAGTCTGTAGTGGAAGGAAGGCGGGGTAGGGGTCGGCCTAGGAAGGGTTGGAGGGAGGGGGTAAAGGAGGTTTTGTGTGCGAGGGGCTTGGACTTCCAGCAGGCATGCGTGAGCGTGTTTGATAGGAGTGAATGGAGACAAATGGTTTTTAATACTTGACGTGCTGTTGGAGTGTGAGCAAAGTAACATTTATGAAGGGATTCAGGGAAACCGGCAGGCCGGACTTGAGTCCTGGAGATGGGAAGTACAGTGCCTGCACTCTGAAGGAGGGGTGTTAATGTTGCAGTTTAAAAACTGTAGTGTAAAGCACCCTTCTGGCAAGACAGTGATGGAGTGAATGATGGTGAAAGTTTTTCTTTTTCGGGCCACCCTGCCTTGGTGGGAATCGGCCGGTGTGATAATAAAAAAAAAAAAAAAAAAAAAAAAATATATATATATATATATATATATATATATTATATATATATATATATATATATATATATATATATATATATATATATATATATATATATATATATTTATATATATATATATATATATATATATATATATATATATATATATATATATATATATATATATATATATATATGCTACATATGTTTACTGGGTAGGGTTTAAAATTGCCTGAATAGCGCTGGCGAATGTTGGCTTGTTATGCTAAGTCCGAGTGTTACCTAGCAGGTGACTGGCTGTTTTTTAACTCTCACGAGGTGTTGGAGTTGACTGGTCAGGAAGGCGAGGTTAGTGTCTCAGTTGTGTTAATAACCTCGTGGCTCCTGATCTCGTCCGTCTCCGTTAGCATTCTTGGGTCTTCTATCGCCTTCGAAGTTGTTGATGCTTACCTGAGAGGTGCACCAGTGGGGGATCCTGTCGGGGTGCAGCAGACGTCGTAATGTATTGGTGAGACAGATATTCATTTCTTAAGGTCATACTTGAAAATTACTTCCTAACACGGCAACCCCCTCGTGCATTTTATTGCAGGAGTTTTAGTCGTGTCACATTATTTTTATTGAGCAAACTTGGGTACATCAGCGGTGTGTTGCTACTCTGTTCAATATGCTAGATATAATGAAAAAAGTTTCCATGTCTTATCCCATCACGCACGATTGAGTATTCATTAACAGTAATGAAATTTGTCAGCCTGAGCTGGGAGGCTTCAGCCAGGCAATGACGATATCGACTTGTATTACACAAAAGGTTTATCAAGTACAGGAGCTTCAAAGGTTTCCTCTCATTACTACTGCAGTTACGATCACTCGGGAATTACTATCTCCCAGGATAGTCTATTCTGTATACAACAAAAAACATAGAATTATTATGAATATATCTCTATATCAGAGTGGGCGCAAGAGAAATTATGAGACTTAATAATATTAATAAATGTAACTATACAGATGGAAAAGGGAAAGAGAAACCTGAATTACACAGATAGCGAGGTCTATGGACTCTCTCCCTCCACGAACATTGACACAGAAAATCTTGTATACCATTAAGTGGTGTTAGAAAGCAGCTCTTGGCCTGTTACCTTCCTTCACCTCTACCGCTTCTAGACCCCTCAAGGGAGGTTCCTTTATGCCGTTGAGGGCTCTTGATCCAAGGACTTGAACCCGACCTCTCCTTGGATCGAACCTAAATGCCTTCCAATTCCCCAGGCGCTGTTTGACCCCCTATGGGTTTAGCGGTCCCTCATGAAAGTGATAATACCGCCTTTAGAAGTACGAAAAAACACACACACACACACACACACACAGGAAGACGAGGTGGCATTTTAATGCACGTACAGAAGCACGCACACATGCATGTACACATACAAAGTTGAAACTTAAGAAGTTAGATCAAGCTTTTTCAGAATGTTTATTACAATACACATTGATCATCGTTTCCATGAACTTTCATTCGCCATCATCAGGATTGAATTTCTCGAACATAATAATGCAAAAGTCAGAACAAACATTGGCAACAATAAGTCGAGCAGGAATTTTTTTTTAAGTGCCAAATTTTTGTTCCCAGTTTATTAATGTGATTATGGGGAAGCGTTAAACCCGTAGGGGATCCTAGAGCATTTTCGAAATATGAGGTAATCAGGTTCAAGAAGGGTAGGGGGGTTCTTGATCCAATTCCTTAGATCCAGAGCATCTCTCTGGCATCGGTAGTCCCATTGCCTTTAATACCGCACTGGATTATTGTCATCATAGACATTTCATTGTGGTATACCTGGAGTATACCTGGACAGTGTTTCGGGGGTCAACACCCCCCGCCGCCCGGTCTGTGACCAGTCCTCGTGGTGGACTGTGGATTTTTTTATTTCCACTTGTAGCCTTCATTAAATTCAAGCATAATTTTCATATTCATAGAAAGCACTAAACCTGTGTGGGTCATTAAAATTTAAACTTAATCGTTTGCATAATTTGAAAAAAAAGAGAGTAACTTCCACTTGGCATCCCAAAATTAGTAACTAGTTGAGAAAAGATATTTACTTTTCGTGTTTCTGGAGGCCTATGTGTGACCGTTCTCTAGTTTAGTTTAATGTTAATTCCATCATCAATAATTCTTACTTGTCTCTGGCTTCAAAAAAAAAAAACATTCTTATATTCTGATCTTATGTTTATTAACAACAAATATGACCAAGATTGATAGAAATTAAACATTTTAATTCCAGCTTCCATAAACTTGAAAGTACTTCAGCAAACAGTTGAGGTTCTCGATATTACCAGCAGACTGGATTACGATTAAATCCTCAAGTGTTGCCTGAGAGAGCTGTCAGTGTAGCACGTTGTTAATACACAGAGTATTAAAACTTTCAGCTCTGAATCTAGCAGCGCGATTTGTATGATTATTTTCTGAGGGGTATATAATATGAAATTTTATTATATTCAAGAGTGTGGCGCTAAACCATGAAGGTTATACAGCGTCTTATAGGAATGGAAGGAAATCAGGTTCGATCTAAAGGAGGAAAATTCAGGTTCAGTTACTTAGATCAATAGCTCTTCGCCAGCGTCAAGAAACCTCTGATAGCAAAGAGAAAACTGTTCCTCTTTCCTAGTTTGTTATAGCTGATGCAATACAGTGTGCATTGCTTATCTGAATCCATCTTGATTCACTTGATTAATCACATGTATTATAATTATCTAGATACAATGCATAGAATTCTGAATCACTATGTGTAAGTTTGTCTCACCATGAGACTGGTTATAAATGGTATGTTGATACCAGCAAACTATGGGAAATAACACTTGTGTACAGTTCACAACACTTATTGAAGAATAAACGTCCTTAACTGTTGACAAGTGTTCTTTTCCACTGAGATTGATTCCTCGCATTCTGTCACTACCGGTAGATGTCTTATTCTTGCCTTCTATTGAGTATTTTGAGGGGTTGATTTTCATGAAGAGTTAATGAGCCCTGATAAGAAGTGTCATAGCTTTGATGGAGTGTTTGACGTCTCTCCAAGGATGCCAGGCCACACCACCATACTCATTACCTCCCACTGAGCGGTACCGGCCAGTGGGAAGAACATGATAACAGTTACTGTACCACCATCCTCCGTAGCCACCCAGCAGTTGAGAACAATTGCCATCTGAAAAGACCAACTCGTTAAAGACATTCTTGGCTGAAAGACAACGTTAATGACAGGACATCACAGCTACAATGGGCTACTTTAGCAAAAAAAATGTTAATCCTCATATCCTTGTGGGTTTAGTGCTTAGTTATCATTATAAGGTATTTTATCACATATAAGTAAATTGTTTAGAATTGCATGTAATCAACATAGATAACTAGGGCTACCCCTAATCAAAATATGACAGTCCATTATTAAGGTGCACATCTATTAAATAATCTGTAAATGACAATTTTTTCTACAATAAACTCTAACACTCATTACTAGTGACATGGGAAGCAAAAGCTTATAACTTGATGAGTTCATGAGGTTGAAAGCTTACAAATGTACAACCTCCTACCATTAACAACATAGCCAGCACTGGTGAGCAACTCCTTGATTCAATAAATGGTGAAAAGCTCTTGATTCAAAGAAGTGGAGCTACCCTTTTCTTTGTATCAAGCTGGTTCACTAGGTCCTGAAGCACACTGCGTTCGTAGGCTTTTATAGGATTATTAAATAAAAGAAACGTTGACATTGTGGCACAAAATTGGCTTTGTTCTGCCAACGGAAGGCCTCCGTCAGATGACCAAAATCTCCAACGGCGGGGTCATCATATATGGCTAAGACCCGCGTTAGGAAACACTTGTCCTGTTTCCTGACGAACCTTACCTAACTTATTTTCTGCTCTTTGCAAATTATCCGGTTAGGGTGAGCATGTGTTCAGGCACTGCGTACGCAATATTTTTTTTACGATGGCCTTTGGGCGTATGCCCTTAAGACCACTGCAAAAGAAATAAAATGTAAATTTAACTTAGGCTAATTTAATAAGGTCAATGGACGTGTTTCTACAAAAATTCTTGAGCCATCTACTCACCTTCGTTAGGTTAAAGTAGGTTGAATTTGATTAGGTCATACATTAGGTCATACTAGGATTTTTTGATGCAGCCTGACCATCCTCGTTAGGCTACAGTTGGCTAGGTTAGAGGTATCTGGAACAGTCTGTTCACCCTTGTTAGGTTAAGTTAGGAAATCTTGAGAATTGTACTGACCCTTGTTAGTATCGTCGTCCTTGTCGTAGGTGGAGAATTTCATACCATTGTGAATCTTGAGACCGTCTCCTGCATTGCTGTCAGCCTCAAATTGGTCCACTGTGAGTTTGTAGTTCTCCTCAGGTCCACCCACTCTGTACCACAACACTTGTATTACCAATCTCTTCTCAGAACTATACACTTTTCGTTTTTTAACGTGCTTACCTGTGTCTGTTCCTAAATGTTATAACCCTACAACAAAACTGTTATTTTTTTTATTACGTTACTTAATCTTTTTTTCAATACAACAGTCTTCTCCCACCTAGGTACGGTGATCAAAAAAAAAGAGGAAACACATGCACCATCTCTTACTCAGTCGTTGTCTTGCAAAAGTGTGCTGGCGATACAGCTCAGATGATCCAATATTTATCCTGTATTTAATCTTAATTATCATAAATTCATCGATATTAGCTAAATAAGATAGATGGAAGGGTAACGTCTTGTATAAAAGCCAATTCAAGGTTAACTATCAAAATTAAAACCTTTAATGAAATAGGGTACAATGTGTTTGTTCTTAGGGTAGATGTACGCAGCAGTAACAACTTTGTCATTAGGTTACGACTAAAATCTTTTTATAGAAATTATAATGCACAAGGCAGCATTGGGGACGTGAGCTTTTTAAGGCCGAACTCTGAAATATAGAAAAACCTATGTAAAATTCGCTGTGCTTTCAAAAGTGTCTTAATATTGTGTTTCAGGCACTGGACATGTTATTGACTGAAGGCGAAGCATCAGTGATGCAGAAGTGATCCTTAAGTCTTAGCAGTGCTATCCAACAATGCAGACGTCACCAACCTGCGGTAATACACTGCAATGTATTTGATTACTTTAGTTAATGTCCACCAGAATACACACGATGTGGTTTTAATTTTTGACATAGTAAACCAATAACGCGGAGGAAGGACATATAGCCAAATGATCTAGTTAGCGACTTATTAATTAAAACTGGTGCTAGGAAACACGTCTATTGTTTTCTGATAATAAAATACCACCAAGCGGCTAGTTGACAGTCCTGGCAGTGGCACAAATGTACTAGAAAATGCTATAGGAAAGCTAAACTACGCTTAGATCTTATTTATCGACGATTACCTGAAGACCTTGTATTGTGCCCATGCTTTTTGTCCGTTAAAGTCCTCTAATGCCACTCTGAGCTGGTGAGGACGCCAGGTGGTTAAACGATGGAGAAGGTCGTTACCTGAAGATGTAAAAAATAAGAACCTTCAGATGTGTTGTCCATAAATTAAACTATATATATATATATATATATATATATATATATATATATATATATATATATTATATGTATACAGTGGAACCTAGGGTCACGACCGTAATTCGTTCCAAAACTCTGGTCGCGACCCGATTTGGCCGTGACCCGAACCTAATTTCCCCACTGGATTGTATGTAAATATGATTAATCCGTTCCAGACCCCTACGAACTGTATGTAAATATTGTTTTTTTTTTAAGATTATTAAGCACAAAAAGTTTATTATACCATAGAATACACAGTGCAATAGTAAACTAAATGTAAAAAACCTTGAATAACACTGAGAAAATCTTGAAGAACAGAAAACTAACATTTCACGAGTCCTAAAAGCTTCAAGGAGCGACTAATGGCTGAGCAGTGAACTCCGTTATTTATTGTCCGATTTCTTTTATTTTTTTGTGTATGTTACGAAGCATCTTTCCATCATACAATGCCCAAGTTTTAATAAGATAGCCCAAAAAACAACTGAGAAAAAAATATTTACCAAAAATCATGTATGGCAAGCCCTAGCCGGATACCGGCACTGTGAGAAGCCGTTTCGGTACTACCTGCTGATAAAACATTGCGAATCCGAATTTATCAGTCATAATTACAAGAAGTGGGGAGAAAATTGGCACGTGAGAAAAAATGACACGGAATGTGAAAATTGGAGCGACTGTGTTTGTTCGGCACCCGATTATGTGTTTGTGACCCGATGCAAAAATTGGGCAAATTTATGGGTCTTGTACCGATATGTTCGTGTTCGGAAACGTTCGTGACCAGAGGTTCTACTGTATATATTTATGTATATATATTTATGAATATATATATATATATATATATATATATATATATATATATATATATATATATTATATAATAATATACATATACATATACACTATATGCATACATGGAATGGAAGGAATAAAATGGCAATGAAATGGAAGCCAATAAAATTAGATCCAGGGAAAGGAGAGCATCTTCAGTTTATTAAATCAAGAGCAAGTGTTCACCTATCCAGTACTCCTCAGAGGGATCACCAAATCCATCCTGGTACTCGCGGTATGTGCGATTGAACCTCTCGCGTCCGTTTGACCTGGAAAGAATGACTGTCCACCCTACGGCTCCACGGCTCAGCTCACAACGCACCTATGAGACATGAAGATCATTTGAAATGCATTCTGTATATAACTGCATAACAATTCTGCCCTGTAACTTCAGTATTCCTTGGCCATGCAGCTCCCATGACCCACACAGATTTAGTGCTTTTAGTAAAAATAATGTAATTTAATTAGAATCATAAACGTGAGTGTTAAACACCTTATTACCATATTAGTCATATTTTCATGATTTTCATTTGTCGTGAATCAGACCCACTGAACTCTCACCCATCTACAACTTCCAAGCCTAAAAGAACATTATCCCAAAGCATACCAGCGTTGGCTTGTATTTGGGCGGCTTGATGGTGTATACACCCACTGTGGCCTCGTTAGTGCTGCCTGGGGCGTTACTGTGCAGGTCCTCGGCTACCTCCTGGCATGATGGCTTGTACATCTTGCCCAGGATAAGATCAGTTTCTTCACGGAGTTCACTTAACTCTTGCTTCACTTCTTGAACTGAAGACTCCAGCTTCCTATGGTCATTCCTCATGGTCCTCAAGATGGTGTCAAGTGTGTTCTCAATCTGTTGAAGATATCATTTTGGTTGATAAATACAGGAAAGGTCAAAGTCGCATAATCTTTGGGAAGAAGTTCAACATATTAACAAATACCTCACTCGGAAGATATTCTAGACAGTTTCTGCCCATCCTTGATCATTATAGTCAAGGTATTGTGATTGTTTCTGGATTTTACATAATTAGGATGGAGAGAGAGATTATGAATTAATGAATTTGGCTGTTTTGTTAGATTTGAAGCCCATCGACTGCACGAAGTTCATAAAAGTTTAGCTGAAGTTTGTTTTAAACTGTCATCAGTCAGTTGACACTTGACTGGTGCCGAAAGTGACGTTCAGTATTTAATGTTTTGGCCGTATGTTCCATGATTTTAGTTTTGTTAAAATCTCTGCACACATTTTATATCAAATAGATCCAGCAATTATATTTTTACATTTTTAAATGAGCGGCTAACTTGTTAATTTCATTATTCAAAAAACACAACTTACATAAGTTCATGAACAATAAGAAATTAAAAATTATGTACAACATTAATAAATACATTTATGCAAGTGTCACATACCATGGAAGTGATGTACAGTTGCGGAAAAAAGTTCCTATACTCTCCTGGGCAGAAATAATATCAGTCAACTCTCATGTAGTAAAGACGATTTTCATGAATAAATTAGCGCAACTTGTAACATCGATGGTGATTGGTTGACAAAATTAATTTCCAGTACTTTCTGCGTATATAAAAGTAGATTTATGAATGCAAATGTAAATTAATTACCATCTGATTATATCCAATATTATAAAACCATAAAAATGATTTGAAAAGGTGACCAAAGGAAGTCATATCTACTCACGTGAAGTATAATTTTGATGGATGAATTGTTTTTATTTTTTTTTTTTTTTGTTAAAAATTGTTTTTCTAAAAAGCATTCCTTAAAAAAAGAATTTTTTTTTTCTTAAAAATTTTATTGAAAAGAAAAATATGGTTTGTGGTATGGTTTGTTTGCAATTTTTTCTTTAAAAATAATTTTAAATTTTCTAAAGCAAAATTTAAAAAATCTATTTATTTAATTTTTTCCTCTAAAAATATTTTTTTTATAAAATAAAATTCTTAAAAAAACTCTCTCTCTCTCTCTCAAAAAAAAAAAAAATATATATATATATATATATATATATATATATATATATTTATTTATTTATTTATTTATTTATATATTTTAAGAGTTTTTTTAAGAAAAAAAATTTTGTTCTGAGAAAAACAATTTTGTTAAAAAATTAAACAAATTTTTCTTAATTTTTTTAAGAATTTAATAACTGATGTATGATGGTTACGCACCATCATACATCAGTCATATCATTATACTTCCTTTACAGTATATTCAGTCACCTTTACAAATATTTTCTACGGTTTTATAATACTGGATATAATATCCAATATTAATTCATATTTGCTGACCTGGTATAGTCAATAGGCTTCAAATCCAAGAAACGAATCTTTCGGTGTCTGTGTGTGTTAAAGCAGCATTCTGCTAACTAGACAAGTTACATTTTGAATTGTTTACAATAATAATGGTTCAGTTACAACAGTAATAAAATGATAATATTCTCACCGTGTTTTGTTGAGCATCAGCAGCTGTCTGGGGAATAGTGGCTGCCCTTGAGATGGCTGGGTTTGTTCTGGCTGCATGGTTCACCTGAGCCATGCAAACCATCATCACCCCTAACACAGTCACAGCTGCTCTCAGCATCTTGTAGGACAGGCTCTACTGAGAAGAGGAAATAGTAATTTAGTAAACAACGGTATATAGATTCAGTTCTGTTAGGCCTAGCTAATGATCACCTTTCATTACCGGCCTAAGTCAACATCTTTTGTGACCAAGACTTCTTATAAACTGGCAAATTTCAATTAGGTGTTGCTTAAGCATCTATCTAGCTCAATGTGCGCCTAGAGTTCATCATGTGAGTATTAAGCCTACAACTAGAGTACGTCAGTTGTAGGCTGAAATATGCAGTACTGCCGTTAACCTGCTCCTCTCTCTAAATGTGTGTGTGTGTGTGTGTGTATATATATATATATATATATATATATATATATATATATATATATATATATATATATATATATATATATATATATATATCATGTGTGTGTTTGTAATATAAAATCACACTAATTAAAAAAAACTCATTTCATAGAGAATAATCTCTTACAGTATTTTTTTTATCCATTTTCAAAAAGTGAACCAAAAATTTGTTCTCTTCACAGGGCAAAGGATTCACCAATGGAGAAAAAAAAATCTTAAAGAAATCAGAAAAATATATAATTTCGCACATGTCAAATTGCTGATTATTATTTGATTATTAATTTATCGCTGTTATGATGGAGTTCAGATATCTACAAAATTATCTTCATGAAGATAATGTATTTTTTTTTAACTATTTCTGCATTTTTAATTTGTGGAAAAATATTATGGTACGTCTTAATGGCGTCAATAGCCGTTAGATTCTACACAGAATAATATAATCACATTCCATTTGGGTTAAGAATAAAGGATCGTATATTACTGGCAAGTAGGATTAGCTGGGTGAATCCAAGGGAGAAATGTCTACATGTTTACGCATGTTGAATCATTATTTACAGAATTTGTTCACAGACGTTTACAATGTATATACGCTTGAATCTAAGATTAAAAATTATTCTATAGATGATTGTTAACCCGGAGGGTTATCAACCCAGGATAACCCAATAAAGCCACGTCATCAGACAGGTTTGTTGCCACTGATGTCTTTCAACCCTCAACCCTATGATGAGACCCACGTTGTTCGGCCCAAACCCAGGTACCTATTTACTGCTAGGTGAAGAGTGTCAGCAAGTGTAAGGAGACATACCCAATGGCTACATTCGAACCCCAGTCCCTCAAGTGTTTGAGTTGAGGCCGATATCAATTAAATCCTCCTAAAATTAAATTAAATGTTATGCGCTCAGTATAACTAATTCCCACCTAAATGAAAACAGAACGGCATTTCGGTCCTTCCTGAATAAAGTAATTAGTACTCACAGTATGGATATGAACACTGTATTAAGGAGGCTAATGTGGCTGCAGGCGCGTGTCGAGAGGGCTGTGTATGTAGCCCGTGGGTATACTTGGCACTGGTCTGGTTACTATGGTGCCAGCCAAACCATGGGTACCCCAACAAGGAGGCTCTGTGCTCTGCCCGAGAGGCACAAGGGCCTCTCTGACGCGGAGGCCAGAACCTCCTCACGCATACTTCTCATGCATCAACCTCAAATATGACCTTTCAATTACGCTATGCGTATTACTACGCACTTTTTACAGGCTGATGATTGCAAGTGTAAATTTGAAAACTAGGCTCATAAGACATGTTTGTCAGGTAAGACCTACTGAGTGAACGTGGGTCTTTATTGTTGCAATTCGCCTCAATAAAATAATAGCACATTACATATATTTGTTAGGTAAGACACATATGCAACAGTTAGGTATCTTTATTATGAAACGTTTCGCCTACACAGTAGGCTTCTTCAGTCAAGTACAGAAAAGTTGATAGAAGCAGAAGATACTTGAAGACGATGTAATCAGTCCATCACCCTTAAAGTTTTGAGGTGGTCAGTCCCTCAGTCTGGAGAAGAGCATTGTTCCATAGAATGAAACAATATGGAGAAGAAGTGACAGGATGGAGCTTTATATAGCGCCAAGAGGTGAGACGTAGGCCACTAGGAGAGGTAAGAACTCAGATGTTGAGAGGTCAGGTCCCTCTCAAATCCTCATTACATATATTTTACTACGATATCCCAAGTAAATCAATGTCACGTAAATGTATTTGGATCATAGCGAAGCGTCGTATCTAGGGTGACACTTTCCAGTGGCGCTGGAAGGTACCTCGACCATGTAAATAATCTAAAAATAAGTAATGAATAAGTATTATGGTGAGTGTTGGAGTTTGTATTTTTACCATGATAGTATACTTCTAGTTCTCACTGATTTTAGATATAATTCTTTTTCTTCGTATTTTAAGGTAAATAAGAGACGTATGTTGATAAAGTGTTAATAGATAAATATTATCACTCTTCTTTTTTGAAGTTGTGGGTATAAATATACCGGACCTCGGCCTGACGTCACCTAGTGCTGTCAGTCTCACTGTGACGTGTTGATCCGAAGAGTGACTGACCGCCAGTGTGAGGCAGAGTGACTGAGAGCCAGTGTGAGGCAGAGTGACTGAGAGCCAGTGTGAGGCAGAGTGACTGAGAGCCAGTGTGAGGCAGAGTGATGAGAGCCAGTGTGAGGCCAGAGTGACTGAGAGCCAGTGTGAGGCAGAGTGACTGAGAGCCAGTGTGAGGCAGAGTGACTGAGAGCCAGTGTGAGGCAGAGTGACTGAGAGCCAGTGTGAGGCAGAGTGACTGAGAGCCAAGTTTTTGAGGCAGAGTGACTGAGAGCCAGTGTGAGGCAGAGTGACTGAGAGCCAGTGTGAGGCAGAGTGACTGAGAGCCAGTGTGAGGCAGAGTGACTGAGAGCCAGTGTGAGGAGAGTGACTGAAAAGCCATGTGAGGCAGAGTGACTGAGAGCCAGTGTGAGGCAGAGTGACTGAGAGCCAGTGTGAGGCAGAGTGACTGAGAGCCAGTGTGAGGCAGAGTGACTGAGAGCCAGTGTGAGGCAGAGTGACTGAGAGCCAGTGTGAGGCAGAGTGACTGAGAGCCAGTGTGAGGCAGAGTGACTGAGAGCCAGTGTGAGGCAGAGTGACTGAGAGCCAGTGTGAGGCAGAGTGACTGAGAGCCAGTGTGAGGCAGCATGACTGACCGCCAGTGTGAGGCAGAGTGACTGACCGCCAGTGTGAGGCAGAGTGACTGACCGCCAGTGTGAGGCAGAGTGACTGACCACCAGTGTGAGGCAGAGTGAATATGGATTGTACTCGGAAAAAGTTATATTGTGGATTATATGTCATCAATATTTCATTCGTTGATCGACAATGCAAAAAAAAAAAATTGGGGTCATTGAGAATAAAGAAATTTCAATTGTTTGTCAAAAATTTTCAACTGAATTATCCTAAGGAACTTACAGCTGCCTTACGATGTTGTTATAAATTAAAAATTTATGAATCTAATTTAAAACCCATTTTAGTTTTAATTTGCTTTTACAATTTTTTTGTAGTCAAAATCTCATTTTCAGTCTTCATTTAGGCCTACTGACACAAGGCGCCTTTTGGTAATTTTTCAATTTATGATTTTAAAAAACCCGGTGTATTTTACATCTTTATTATGACGTATTAACTTCTACACTATTTTATTTCTTATTTCGGAATGGGTAATTGTCTTTTTTTTATAAGTCGTCTAAACTTTTCCCATTTAAACTTTAGAAAAAAGGGGTAATAATACAAAATATATAAAAGTAGTTTTATTTGTAATGATATTTTTTGTAAAAGGTTAATTTTACACTAGGATAGAAATTATAATAAACCTGATAAGGAAACGAAATTGTGCAATAAAACAGCATTCGATTAACAGCATTTCATGCACTGCATTGTGTGCTCAGCATGACAAAAAAAGCTGTGTTTACTTAACAGAAATCACGAAAGAGATTTTTTTTGTCATAATCGCTCAGACTTTTTTTTCATACTTTTTATATACAGGATTTTTTCCTGTCGTATTCCATCACAGAGGGTTGGGTGTCCTCTCGTCCATACTCCATCAGATAGGATAGTTTTCCTGCCTTAGTAAATCAACAGGATGTTCGTCCTCTTCGACCTGACAGTCTTCTGACTTTCTCCTGTTTTCTCAAATTTGCTACGTGGTCCAAGACGGGCCGAATTGTGACGGGTTAATTGTGAAATGTTCCAGCACGGTATTGATTTTATTGTAAGACTGACACTCGTACATAGTTTTGCTTTTAAAAGCAGGAAATTGACGCTAAATTCTTGTCATGTAAATGTTTCCCGATTTTTTTGTGTGTGATTGGGTTGGAAAAATAACTAAAAACAATGTTATTTTGAAGCTTTTATTGTATATAACCTTTTATAATTGCTTTTATTTAAAATACGAGAAAGAGTCATATAAAAGGAACTTCTCCCAAAAATGTATATGAATTATCAACGTTGTACATTAAATTTTAATGCATGTAAAAGCAAGAAATATCAGCAGGTTTATGCTCGTACATTTTTTTTTGACCTCGATACACGCATTTTGGTAACATTGATCAAGCCCACATATATATTATTTATGCGACTCGCTACATCTTAGGAAGTCATTCAGGGCCATGAGTGCCGGAGCCTCGATCCTCCGTCTCAGTACGAGAACAAGCTACCTGTGTTTACTTATTAAATACCGTACTTGTAGGCCTCGTTTAAATGAAATATTCCTGTTTTTGGCTAGTTACCTTAATACAGTTTAGAAAGTAAATTTTGTGGTAAAAACGTTTTTTAACCCGTGTTTAATGATTTGCAAGTCTTGCCCCGTTCTCCTACCCATTAATTTTGTTATCGTTTCTGGCATGCTGCACATAACTTAGCTGAACAATGTTCTCTTATTATTTTTACGGAAGGTTGATTCCTTTTTGGCATCCATGTGACATAGCGTAAGACACTTACCTATGAGAGCCCCAGTGAGAGACTGTCATCTTTATCTCTTTCCACGGGATTTTCTCGCTTCTGGTGTGTTAGTCTTGAATATTTCACTATAGATACAGAAAAGTTATGGTCGGTATATTTGTAATTTGTTGTCCTCGTCTTGAAAAAATACACAAATGCAGCTTAAGTACAATCTTTCATTGTTTGAGTTTGAGTAAAACCTGCCTAGTATGGGCCAGCAGGCCTGCAATATTGTTCCTCCTTTCTTATGTTCTTCTTTAAGTAACCTCCAAATAGTGGGCTTTGGGAAGCCAGAAAAAAACAGCCTTGAGGTGTGAGCGAAACGTCATCAATAAAGAATCGCACCATACTGAATTTTTGTGTCTTTTTTTTTCCAGCGTGTCTATATTTCATACTGCCTCCACTGTCATCACCCTATTTTTCGTATCTTAGCGTCTTGCTCAAGTATGTTGATTTCCATATTTCATTTTTTCCTATAATACGTCTAAGTCAACGTGTTGGGCTGGAAGGTAGCGGCATACTGCTCGTGTATTCATTTTTTCTGAAGCAGAGAAGATTCATTCAGGTTCTGTAGTCATACTGCCCAACGTAATAATGGCTACGTGGTTCATGTGTTGCATATTCAGGGCGTGATTGGTTTACAATGGCGAGGAATAAATTATTTTTCTTCCTTTAAATCGATGCAGAAGATAAAGGGAGAATGAGGGTGGTCGTGACAGTGTCAGGTGGGAAGCACTGTCCAGTTATCACTGTTGCAGGTGTGTGAGAAGGATAAGGGCGGTCACTGACAGAAGCCTATGTAGTGTTATCATAGTTCTGTCTCCAGGGTAGCGAAAGGACGGTCAGCACCGATGAGTTCATCAAAGAGAGCCAGGCTCTCGAGGGAGTGACTCCGGTACCTGCAAGACAAAAACAACCATTATAAGCATATTCACGGGGGGTTTTCATTGCCTGAATAATGGAAGATGTGTGGGTTTGATCCAAGGAGTGGGAGAGTAGTTTAACAGCCTTTCACCCGCGCCAAGGCACCCATCTACCTCCCTTGTAGGGGGTAAATGGGCTTTAATTTTGTCTTGATGGGGAGAGGATACGGAGACACAAGGGACATTGGAACCAGCGGAGATAACACGTGTGTTAGGGCGTCTTGGGGATGAGATTTGTTTACCTGTCTGTGTATAAACGTTTATTTTTGCTACTTTCTTAAGCTTAAGACTTATATACATAAACAAAGATATTGTAAGTTTGTAGGCCTGAGATACAGAATTTCTTTGCCTAAAGTTCTTTGCGTATATAATTATTCTTACATTAGCGCAAAAGACACTTGTTCTCTTAAATGGAAAATACTTCTCAATAATATACTATCAGTTCAAGGGTTTTCATGTGTACTTATAACAATCAAGAGTGTAAGAGTAACTAGCTTTCAATATTTGAGAGGCACACCAGCAGTAGTCAGCATTATCTTGTTACTTATTGGTTACCGTTCCGAACAAGATCTGTGTTTGCTAAACTGATCAAACTTTTGGCACTTGCTGCAAGCAGACTGCCGTAAGCATCACATCCCGGCTGATTAGGAAGTGTTTGCAGAAACCTATTTCATTTTACAATTAAAATATATTACCGAACTCTAAATGAGCATTTCCGTCCAAATAAAGGTAGTAATTATTGACCTGTGAGATTCCGGGAGTGAAGAGTCAGCAGATTCAGTGAGTTCCGTCTCTCTCCGTCTCCAAGAGTCCAGACGAGACTCGCAGTATCGTAGTAGTGTTGACACTAAGTCACCAACCCTCCAGTTTCGGTCACCCAGCAAACGACACACAATGTCCATCTGAAACACACAATCTAGTCAGTGAAAATGTTTCCTCAGACGTCTTCACCCTCAGAATAATAGCCTAATATTTGATTTTGAACGATCCTGCAATGAGATTATAACTACCAGTTTGGTTTCCTGTCCAGTGGATGGTCACGTAGCCATATTTAGTTTATAAGACGAAGCTCAAATATTAAATTTTAATAAAATGTTTTGTATAACGAGCATTTTTGTTCTCTATATGGCCTAATTCGATAAATTTCTCTATCCATAAACCTTTGATACTGCTTCACTCTCCCATGCTTGCCCTTGTCTCTCATGGGCCAACAAAAAAAGGGATATTTAGCAACTAAAATATTTAATAGAGATGAGGGCAAATTGTTACACGTTGTTACACGTTATTCCTGAAGAACTTGGCTAACAGAACATGAATCATCCGTATTACATACTAGTCTTAAAGAACTTGGCAAACAGACAATTGGTAGCTAGTTACATGCTATTCTTGAAGTTAATCAACAAGAGCACTACTATATTACATGTTCTTGAAGTTAGTTAACAATAGTTACATGCTCTTCCTCTGACGTACCTTAACAGTGTTGTGGTCGCCGTAGGTGTAATAGATGAGTTTAGGCGCTCCAGCCTTGCTGGCAGCTGCCCACTGGATCATTGCTTCACGTCCAGATTACCAGTTCAGTAACATCCATTGCCATGCAGTCCCATCATGTTTAAAAAAAAAGTTAAATTACGAAAACAAAATTTACTGAATGAGACGCAGGCTATAGGCCTATTACTTATGAGGTCTATTTTTGTTTGAAATTGTACTGGAGGCCTCAAATCTCTTATTGTTCTCTCTCTTCAAGTTTGGTGCTTTGATTCTTGTGAAAGGCTTTTGATCTAAGGAATCAGAGTTCTCATCCTCTTGGGTAATACCTGATTACCTTCTATTCCCCAGGTGTTATGTTACAGGCATGTCCTGATCACTTCCCCACTGACATGTCTCGACATACATGTACATGTCAATGTATTCCTATGAGTAAACAGGTAGCTGCTAAAAATTATTGATAATAAAAATATGAATATTCTCACCATCTCTGGCAAGTTTGCTCGAGTGAATGATGGTGTATGAGTTGTACAGTGAAGGTCAGTCACTGTGAGTTGTACAGTGAAGGTCAGTCACTGTGAGTTGTACAGTGAAGGTCAGTCACTGTGAGTTGTACAGTGAAGGTCAGTCACTGTGAGTTGTACAGTGAAGGTCAGTCACTGTGAGTTGTACAGTGAAGGTCAGTCACTGTGAGTTGTACAGTGAAGGTCAGTCACTGTGAGTTGTACAGTGAAGGTCAGTCACTGTGAGTTGTACAGTGAAGGTCAGTCACTGTGAGTTGTACAGTGAAGGTCAGTCACTGTGAGTTGTACAGTTAAGGTCAGTCACTGTGAGTTGTACAGTGAAGGTCAGTCACTGTGAGTTGTACAGTGAAGGTCAGTCACTGTGAGTTGTACAGTGAAGGTCAGTCACTGTGAGTTGTACAGTGAAGGTCAGTCACTGTGAGTTGTACAGTGAAGGTCAGTCACTGTGAGTTGTACAGTGAAGGTCAGTCACTGTGAGTTGTACAGTGAAGGTCAGTCACTGTGAGTTGTACAGTGAAGGTCAGTCACTGTGAGTTGTACAGTGAAGGTCAGTCACTGTGAGTTGTACAGTGAAGGTCAGTCACTGTGAGTTGTACAGTGAAGGTCAGTCACTGTGAGTTGTACAGTGAAGGTCAGTCACTGTGAGTTGTACAGTGAAGGTCAGTCACTGTGAGTTGTACAGTGAAGGTCAGTCACTGTGAGGTGTACAGTGAAGGTCAGTCACTGTGAGGTGTACAGTGAAGGTCAGTCACTGTGAGGTGTACAGTGAAGGTCAGTCACTGTGAGGTGTACAGTGAAGGTCAGTCATGTGAGGTGTACAGTGAAGGTCAGTCACTGTGAGGTGTACAGTGAAGGTCAGTCACTATGAGGTGTACAGTGAAGGTCTGTCATTGTCAGTTGTACAGTGAATGTCTGTCATTGTCAGTTGTACAGTGAATGTCTGTCATTGTCAGTTGTACAGTGAATGTCTGTCACTGTCAGTTGTACAGTGAATGTCTATCATTGTCAGTTGTACAGTGAATGTCTGTCACTGTCAGTTGTACAGTGAATGTCTGTCACTGTCAGTTGTACAGTGAATGTCTGTCACTGTCAGTTGTACAGTGAATGTCTATCATTGTCAGTTGTACAGTGAATGTCTGTCACTGTCAGTTGTACAGTGAATGTCTGTCACTGTCAGTTGTACAGTGAATGTCTATCACTGTCAGTTGTACAGTGAATGTCAGTCACTGTCAGTTGTACAGTGAATGTCTTGTACCTGAGGAACTGTGCTCTCCTCAGAACATTTCTATGTTAATCATTTTCTCACAAGTCTCCAGTGCCACAGATTAGTTTACTATTTTCATTCAAGTTAGACTATCAGATTTATAATAAGAGCGTGGGTAAGAACTTTGTTGAGAACTCACTCTTGCTGAACCGATTTCCATTAAAAGTTAAATAAACTTTGTTTAACAAGTTATTTTTCGTAAACTTTTAAGTTTTTATTTTCATCTTAAGCCCACCGAGCTCTCATAAGTATAATTTAAATTTATAGCGAAATTATAACTATATCGCTATAATCTTTCCTTAAGACACCGAGGTTTGCACTCAGTGCTAAGTAATGTATTGTTTTATTGTTTAGTTATCGTGGGAAGAGTTAAAATGAGGACTACTAAGTATGAAAGTTACAGCAGACGTTAAGTTTAACTACATTAAGGTGATGGTTAAATTATAAGTTAAGGTACCAAGCTAAGAAGAGTAAGTAGTTTATTTGTAGCAACCAAGGAGTGACGCCAGCCAACAACTAGTATCTAGAAGGGTTTGAGCTGATATCATTGACTTAAACTAGACTTGAGATTAGATGCAGCTGAATGGGTAATGTGTCGATTTCAAAAGGTTAGTTGGGTGAAGAAGGAAAGTCTCACAATACAGTAAGCTGACAATGAAAACTGGGCGCCCTTTAAGCTTGTCCGGGACCATTATTAAGTCGCAAATGGGAATTTTTTTCTCTTCATTACATCGCAAAATCAGGCGTGACCTAGCCTAACTTTGGCTGCGTTCTTCCTTTCCTATGCCATGACCAGATTTCTGGTATTTCTTCCTCGCTACTTGATAATGGTCCTGGATGGACAGAAACGTCTCGAACCAGTTTACTAGACGGGGGTTAGTCAACTTATTGCCAGGCTGGTGACTTTTGCTGTACCTTTGAGTTGGTGGTCACCCCGCAACGAGCCACAGCCCCAGTTCCCAGTCACCACAGGCTTCCCCCGGCCCTGAGCTCACATAGGTAAGTACAGTATTTCAAAGTAACAAATTAACTTTCAAATGGATATATCAAGTATAGTACATAAAACCTTTGTGTGTTCCAGATATTAGCATATTATTATTATACTTTTGAATGTTATTTATTGTCCATATCAGATTTTTAACCATGCCAACATAATATTAACACGGGGACAAAGATACAGCTCTAAAACAAGTTTTCATTAGGAAAACCTTTCGCTCTATGTAGAGCTTTATCAAAGAGCGAAACATTGTCCCAGTAAAAGTATGTCTGTAATTTGTCTTTGCTTATATATTTGTCAGTCATAAGCTATTTCGTCCATAATTTTAACATTATTCCAGTAATTCTTTATTCACATGGCGAGAACCTACCTTGAGCTTGGATAGTGTTGGTGGGTGGAGTGCGTGGGCACCCCGCCCACGGTGTTCTGAAAGACTGAGGGAGCGAGGCAATAAGTGTCCCTCACTCTCAGGTCCTCTCACTGCTAACCCATCAAGACCCAGGGTCACATCCTTGTAAGACTCGCTCAGGGCTCGCTGGTAGCAAAGACCGTAATAAAAGAATTATAAACCTCTCGGCAAACGTTCATGGCTAGACCTGTGTCAAAGCAACCATAAAGGTACCAGATTAACGCTTGTACCATCCTACCATGTTGGCCTACTAAGGTTCATTTTGTGGTTCATTTAATACTATAAAGGGACTAGAGCTAGAGCTTGTCGCTGCCATGTATGTGTAAAATGCACACTTAAAATCCTTCACTTTAGGAGACAGGTGAACCTGGCGATGGCGAGGAACAAGTTGCACAACCAAAGGAATCCTGGTTTGAATCCCTGGTTAAGTGAAACAAATAGCAAGTCTCTTACCACTTGCTCCTCATGCTCTGCTAGTAGTAAATAAGTATTTCGGTATTAGTCAGATGATACAGGTCGTATCCTAGGAAGAACACAAGTGAAAATGAAAGGCTACTATTAAAATTCATTCTAGGTAAAACAAGAAACTTGAAAATCCTTACCTTGAGGAGGCTGTGTGCGAACCTTGCAATAGCCGCCGTGCGAGGCCCTAGCTGCCCCTCCAACTGCTCCTCCAGCACCGCCCCCAGCTGCTCGTAAACATCCTCGAGGTCTGTGCAAGTATGCAGTATTCTGTATACTACTGAAGTAATGCCATGGTTTTATATTTACCTCAGTTCTTATAAGTATATAATAATACGTATACTTAAACAGTCCAGCAAATAAGGAGCACTTGCATATTGAACAATTGACATTTTATGAACGTAATGAAAAGACTTCCTCTCTAAGCAGTTATGCTTTCGTATATTCATGTAGATAAATTCTCAACATTTCTGACATGTGCCAGGGCATTACACGAGGATTACCTGATAAGTAATCAGAACTGAAGGAATAGTGGGAGGACCCTGATTCAGCTTCTTCTTCCTCTTTGCCTCCATCCTCCTGGTCAGACGAAGCTGAGCCTCTATGCTCTTCCTTCTCTACACTAAACTCCCGAGGAAGGTCATCATTCAGCACGAAGCCTCCTGACTCTTGTCTTGATACTCTGGAAATACACACAGATTACCTAAATATACTGGGCAGGATAGATTCATCCAGAACAACTCAGTCATATTTAACAGCTAAGAGCTACGTGAGACATAAAAAACGTCTGTCATGTAGGAGCTTTATCACTTTAATATGATAAGATCCTGAAAGATACCTCGTTGATTCACTAAGGTATCATATTCCATGTGTCTTGTACGTCCACCTAGGAGGTAATTTTTTCTCCTGCTTAGATAACGACCCACAACAGTTTACTGCTTTGCATGAATATATAAACACAACTGTTTGTTAGGTCACCTTGCGTGTCTCTCCTCGGTGTCGTGGGCGCTGTGAGCGTGGATCAGGTCGGGATGTTCTGAATCTATGCTCGACTTGCGGGCAAGAGCTTCCTTCAGCCTCTCAGCAAATGAGGACTTCCTTCTCGTCTTTTTACCCCTCTTCCTTGAGGGTCTTCTGGGTCTGGAAACTGTAAGGAAGGTGGGAGAGAGAGAGGTACTCGTTTTACAGAGAGATCACTTCTGGATGTCGCTGCCAAAACACACACACACACACACACACACACACACACACACACACACAACACACACACACACACACACACACAGCGCGCCACACATCAATCATAGGCTGCAGCATATGAGGCCCTGCAAACCTAGAAAGCATTACCGACAGACCTTACGTAAGGAATCATCAAACACTGTACACCGTGATGTCAGGCCATACTGAGTTGCAGACCTGGTTGGAACCCGCATCTGATAAAGCACGTCAAGAACTAGAGAAATACTAAAGATTTGCAACAAGTAGTCCAGAGCAAGGGAATGTCTATGTAGAAAGATAAGAGAATCGCGCTACGACACTGAGGACAGGAGGGTCAGGGAGATCATGATAACGACATCAAAAATACTGCGTGGATAGACAAGTGGACAGAAACAGATGTTCAGGAGGTTACACAGATAATTAGGGCTCAATATGGAAGTTGAGAACAAATGAATCAGAGAGATAGTAGAATATTTCTCGTCATAGAGTTGTAAGGCAGTGGAAACCAGAAAATGACGTAGTGATAGCAGGAACCATACACAGTTTTAAGACGGTTTGATAAGTCACATGGAGCGGAGATGGAGGGTCCACCAACCCGTTGAATGAGGCGTGGCCAGGAGCTAGGGACTCGACCCTGCAACACAAATAGTTGAGTAAACAAAAACACACAGTACCAGCAGACTTCAAAGAGACCTGACAGACTGGACACCTGGTCCAGAAATGGCTTTCTCTCGAATTTAATCCTACAAATGTCAAAGTCATGAAGATAGGGGAAGGGCACAGAATGACCACAGACAGAGTAATAGCTAGGTGCCAAACACTGCAACCTCACTCAAGGAGATAAGATCTTGGGGTGATATAACACCGACATGTCTCCGAAGCACACATCAATCAGATAACTGCTGCAGCATATGGCGCCTGCAAACCTGAGAACAGCATTCCGATACCTTAGTAAGGAATCATTCAAGACACTGTACACCGTGTATGTCAGGCCCATACTGGAGTATGCAGCACCTGTTTGGAACCCGCACTTGATAAAGCACGTCAAGAAACTAGAGAAAGTACAAAGGTTTGCAACAAGGTTAGTTCCAGAGCTAAGGGGAATGTCCTATGAAGAAAGATTAAGGGAAATCGGCCTGACGACACTGGAGGACAGGAGGGTCAGGGGAGACATGATAACGACATATAAAATACTGCGTGGAATAGACAAGGTGGACAAGGACAGGATGTTCCAGGGAGGGGACACAGAAACAAGAGGCCACAATTGGAAGTTGAAGACACAAATGAGTCAGAGAGATAGTAGGAAGTATTTCTTCAGTCATAGAGTTGTAAGGCAGTGGAATAGCCTAGAAAATGACGTAGTGGAGGCAGGAACCATACACAGTTTTAAGACGAGGTTTGATAAAGCTCATGGAGCGGGGAGAGAGAGGGCATAGTAGCAACCGATGAAGAGGCGGGGCCAGGAGCTAGGACTCGACCCCTGCAACCACAAATAGGTGAGTACACACACATGGCCGAGATGAAAGACTGACTCGGAAGGTACACAGATCACGAGGAATCATAAACACCTTGGTGACAACTTGGTGCATCTGGTGACATCTGAAAATATTCTCGGAGTAGAGAACTGAAATGAATTGGAACTGTGTAGAAAATAACCTCTTACATACAGTTCAAAAGTAGAGACATTGCGCTAACTAGAGTATATCACGTTAGGCTGTCAAAGATCAAGATGAACCCAGGATCACTCCAAACACACGTGGATAAATACACGCAAATCATCTCTATTTAATCAGTTCGTATTAATTCTGTGGCTATATATGAACTCTTGTATAAAGTCCGAGTACAAATCTGTACCAAGTGTGTATGTGGAGACAACCGAACGGAGGTAGAATGATTCACAGGGATGAACCTCCACGTCTCCTTAAGCGGAATGATTCACATGGACCGAGATTGGAGTCTCCACCAACCCTTGTGTCGTTAACCCATACGGGTTTACCGCTTTTCGTATAACAAAAATAACTAATACACAGTTTAAAAATAATTAATTATTTTTCTCTCTTATGAGTCATACAAAGTTACAGGAGACATACATAATGTGAAACAAATGCAAGCACAGAAGAAAGCCACTAATTATGCAGTGCATTTCGGGCTAAGTAATCATAACGTTTACATACTACTAAAATCTAAACCTATCATATTTAATACATTGAGTGTGTAACCCACCATCTTGGCCATCAAGACTCTCACAGGCGCTGTAGTACGAGTCATCTTCCTGCAAGCGACCAGCTGGCGTTGAGTCACATGAGTAATAGAGAGAGAGCTTCCTTCCCTCCTTGTCTTCCCCTACCCTCGTCTTGGCCTCGCTGGGGAGCTGCTCACCCTCCTGCGTGACCTGGCATAACCTGGAGTCGCACTGTTCCATGGAGCTGTGCCGGCGGTGCGAGCCTTCACTACGAGGTTCCTGAGGGTCACCTACTGGTTGATCACTCCTGGCGTGAGGACGAGACTCAGGTAAAGGTGGTTTACCCTGCAGCAAAGAGAAAATTTAATATTTAAAATTATTCTGAGTTTCATTTCATGGTTATCCAGGTCGTTATAATGGCCACGTCAGAAAAACAGCGTATACCATAGTACAAAACTCAATTTCTAACAACCCTTACATGCGTAAAAATTTCCGTTTACCTAAGTGGGTATCCATAATAAGAATTAATTATTATTTCAAGACGCAAATTATAGAATGCAAATATCATTTTTTAAAAGCTTAGCTAGAAATTTTGAAATTTTTTAATTTGGAAATTTTCAGGCTCTGGAACATGTCAAGTATATGGAAAATCAAAATGACTGCATACAAAGAAAAATCCAATGAGCAGATAAAATAAATTATTCTGTGAGGAATAGGATAGCGCCTAAATGTTACAAAATTGTGCGAGATTTAAAAATAATTATTAAACCACGAACAGAATAGTGAATCTTTTGTTTTAATAAAAGTGAAACGTCGACTTATGATTTTGAGGAAAAAATCATGAAGTTGAGATCACGATAAGGTTGATATTGAAGGACCATGGTCTTTTGAGTCATATTTCTACGACTAGAAAAATTATTTTATAAGAAAAGTGGAGCACCGACCTTGACTTTAGCATATATGATATTAGGCATTAGACCTTCTTCCTCGAAGGATGCCGTCTGCACCAATTCCGGGCGTTCTTGTTCCAGCCTCTCAATGGCTCGCATTACTCTGTTCAGAAGCCTCGTAGTTTCCTCGTCTTCCTCAGACACAGCGTGAGGGTCTTCTGTCTCTTCTGTGGTCCCACCGGCAGCATCTTTATCTTTTACGCTGAATGGCACTCTTTCATCATCCTTGAGTTCCACTTTATATCTCGTGGGTTTGATGTTACCAGGTGGAGATGCAGCATCACCACCCTTCGACGGCCCACTTCTTTGTTTCTTCCTCCGGCGTTTAAGTGTCGTGGGAGCAGTAACAAAACTCCCAGGTTCCCCAATAGATGCGCTCCCTGTTGATTCTTGCTTCCCCGCTGCTTTATTTGCCTCTTCACATTTCTCTGTCGGTCTATTGTCTATCTTGACATGAGCTTTCCGTGATGACTGCTCTTTCTTTTTTTCACAAATCTTTGAAGCACTCTTTTCCTGTCGGGATTTATTTGACCTTCCGCCTTCCAATTTTACTCCTTCCGCACAGTCATCACAAGTGTTTTCTTCCGTAGACTTATTTTCTTTAATTTCTACCCTCTTATCTTTAACCTTTTTCTTGAGCGCCTCTGTCTCTTTCGCATTAACCCATTCTGTTGCAGATCCTCTGCTGGGAAGATTCTTCTTTCTTGGCTCAGTAGGGTTTGACGGACCTGGTTCCTCCTCTTTGTGTCTTCCAGAAGAATCAGAAGAAACTTGTGTGTGGTATCTGTCAATAGACTGATGTATATTAGACAGAATTTGCAGCCGTTTGAGTTTCAAGTTAAGAACCTAAATATTATTGTTCCAACTTCTTATAGTGTGGTTCGGTTTATTAGGTGCGAGATTTATATATATATATATATATATATATATATATATATATATATATATATATATATATATATATATAATATTCAATACCAAAGTAAATACATGTATATGCATTAATAGGATATGTTTGGGGATATAAAATTTAACAAATGCTTAAGAGATAATGAAATATATAATATTATCGATAAGGTCCTTACCTGTGAGTCCCTTCTGATTCTGATTCTATGATCGATATGAGAAATTATATATTAAAAAAAGTTATTATAGGATACAGTACCGTCATGATCATGTATACATTACGAAATAATGATAGAAAATATAAGGGTGCGCGAGACGTTTCAACCGAGACAGTAAATATAATGCAGCTGTTAAACTGGTGATGATGATTTGTAATCACTGTGTTGCAGGGTTGGATTAAGGTCTGTGTACCTTAGACTCTAAAAATCCTAAATCCCTTAGATACATCTGTATATAAATACAGTAGTTTTGTAACTACTGTATTTATAGTTAAAAAATTACAGTAATGCAACTCTTGAAACTATTTGGAAGTATTATTATTATTATTATTATTATTATTATTTTCAAAACGTTATTGAATCAAGTTAAAGTATTTGTGTAGATCCTAAACTTGTTTGAAAGACCTTGAGAGCTTCGTGAGTCACTGGGTACTGTGCCTTTGTGCATATAAGTTAGAATCTAGCACAGCTTGGAGGGAGCAGGCACTACATGAATCACTTAGGACTCCCATGAGACACACATGTCTTGTGATGATTAATTAAACTTGCTAGAAAAACGTAACATGCCTTTCAAAATCTGTGTGTAACCTAGAGGCATCAGAATCATCGGGCGAAGCAAAACCAGAAATGTAAGGAAAAGCTAGACTTACCTAGCTGGGGGCGAGATGCTGCTGGAGGACTGTTGCCTGGAGATGGAGACAATATCTGAGAGAGAGTGGTCTGGCGGGAGGTTTGGGAGGTCCTGTGTGAAGGCCAGGTAAGCCTTGTTGAGCTCTCTCAGCACGTTGATCTCCTCATACTGCAGTACCTCTGACTGGTGGTAATCATCTGCATCCATCAGCAGGTGCACCATCTCAGGTGGACTCACAGTCTGCTGTCACACATACACATTATTACTACTATGCACGTAAATACCATTTGTGTGGCTTCTACAAGATCCTTTCAACTATATTAGATTTTACCAATGGTGTATTGATATTGATATATTAGCATATTTGGTATCAGAAACACATAAATCCTTAAAAGTGCTTGTTTAAAAAAAAACAGCCTCGTATAAATTAATCAGCATGGACGAGAGAGGATTTCTCATAGTTCTTAATATATTTTTTTTTTTAAGTATAGACGCAACAATTAAATCTTGTCCTGTTTCCTGACAAACATTATACCATGCAATAATAAAATTCTAATTGGCAGTTAACATTGCGAAGGTTAATGAGATCAATGATCACAGAAGAATGTGAAGTGGGAAAGTTAAACTACATAACTAGATATAAACTGAGAGTGAACGTTCGCTGTATGACCCATGGAGGTTTAGAGCTTAGTTATGATTATAATGAGAGTGAACGTTACTCTTCATGTTGATCATCTATTATAAGACAGACAAGTTATGGAACAAATAATAATGACTCCTGTTTAAGAAAGACATAACTCCATTTACACCAGGTATATCCCCCTCAAGGGAGGTTCCTTGACGCTGGTAAAGGGCTCTTGATCTAGGGAATTGGATCCGTGCTCCAGTTCCCTGAATTAAGCCTGAATACCTTCCATCGCCTCCAAGTGTGTATTAAGCCCCACCCAACAGGTAAGGTTGCTAGATGTTGGCCAATATTCTAGGGACTCTTCCTGTGGGAGGCGTCGGGACATATCACCAATGTAATAGATTGGTAAGTGCAATAATGTTACTAATGAAATAAGGAGATTAATGATTGTAAATAAGTAGACAAAACAAAACACTTAAATCAGTCAAGTACACTTAAATTCTTAATTGTACAGTCCACTTAATGATCAATTTTATTGGCATAAATTTTCATAATATACATATGTTCCTAATTCAGGGTCCCGGTGGGCATCGAAGGAAGGGTATTGTTTGCGACCCCAGTGTTCCTAAGTCCCAGAAGTCTCCAAGATACATCAACTTCACTAAGTTGCTATTTGTTTATGCGTCAGAAGTTTTTCCCAAGTGTTGGTAGAATATTAATTTCGATATTGTGCTCTTATGAAAATCCCCCATAACCCCTTAGTGGGGGAAACGTTTAATATATACACCTAGGTGCTGCATGTTTCTAATTCATCACCATCCAACTACATGGATCAAGAGCCATTTCGACACTCCCTAAAGGGTTGACAATATAGGAAATACGAGGTAACACTTACCTTCCTGGGGATGAAGGAGGGTCTGGTCTTGAGGTTAGAGACAGTAGAGGTCCTGAGGGCCCCACACACCTGCATAGCCTCGTTGTCTTCCAGTCTCTCAACAAACACAGCCGTCACCAGCAACTCTGGTTGGCTCAGCATAGTGCACACTTGCTGCTGATATACACTCGGTATGAGGAACGAAATAATACGCTGAATCTATAAGAAAACAGTCAGCAATAAAAGGTTGTAAGTTTATTAATGTCTTCCACTGGCTGACCTATCATAACGAGAACCGATTAGTTATAGGGGAACGAATTTCCAGGCCTTGCGCTGAGTGACCTCACGCTCCATTCATTATAATAAGCAGTCCAATAGCACATAGTTTGCAGTGCTGTATAATTGATGTTTACACGCCAAACAGTTCTATATTTTGATTACAACTTTAAAGGCCTTGTGTGACATTCAGTAGTGGAGACTCCATCCTCCGTCTAACTAGCCAGACAGTCATGTTTCCATTCCGCAACTGTGAATTGGTTGAACGTTACCTGGGAGTTGCCCCTGTTGAGTGCAGGTCGCGCCAGGTCAGGTGTGGTGAAGCAAGCGAGGAGGGCAGGTGGAACAGCATCTTCAAGACGACCTTCGTGTTGGATCACTACAGGACACAGACCATCCTCACTCCTCGACCACTCTCTCAGTGTTATGAACTCCTTATTACTCATCACCTGGTGAAAACCATCACACTCAATATTGCCCACTGATAAAACTTTCAGTTTTATCAGTGTAGTTGATCAGGAACTCTAGCAAGGAGAGGAAGGCGTGCCTCGTGACGCTATGGTACATACATGTGTTCCTCATAAAGCTGTTTGCGAAGGAAGAGTCCACTAGTCTCTTGCGAGAGGGCTAAGTTCCTCAGAGGGCTGAGTGATACCTCCTGTGGCATGCAAAGAGTACGTAACCTTTATTCGGCGCATGGACACACCCTCATTTACAGGCTATCTCCCCCAACCAGCGAACCAGGTTGCTAAGAGTTGATGATGGGGCCCCATCATCAACTCTTAGCAACCTGGTTCGCTGGTTGGGGGAGATAGCCTGTAAATGAGGGTGTGTCCATGCGCCGAATAAAGGTTACGTACTCTTTGCATGCCACACCTCCTTTACTGGAAAATTTTCTCCACGGGATGAGTCGATATACATGAAGGCAAGATGGCTACAAGTTTAATTCTACTTATTACCAATGAAGCGGCATCGTAGGTTTCGTTTCAGATCTGGATATATTTTTTTTTAATAGAAGTATTAATATTCCTTTACTCATTTCAGAAATCAAGAAGAGATAGATATTAAAGTGGTTTATTTTATATTTTGTTTTGGAGAATAACCATTTTTTCTTGTTTTTAGAAAAAAAAAAGAATAACTTCGAGTGCAGTAATCCACCAGAAAATCTAAATATATCCAGGGCATATCGCATTATACCCATTATTACTGCTAGTCAACAACATATAAAAATTAAATCATCAACAAATGCCTCTAAAGTTGAGTTTCTTTATATTCGTCAAAATCCTCCTACCAGCATACCCTTCAGCATAACGCAAAATGTCACTTCCTGTACCTTAAAAAAATGTCAGCAATATATCTAATTAAAATAGTCACGTTAATCTGAGTCTTTCAGTATTCATGGATGATTGGCACCACTTTGGCACCCATCTTGGATGTCTTAAATTCCTTTAAGATGAGTGAGTGGCACCTGCTGGATTATCAGTCTAGACACCTCAGAGTCTCGTAGCGCAGCAGGAGTACTAGAGTAGCTTGATGCAGCTGAAAGGTTGGATATAGATGGGTGAATCATGGGGGAAAGTTGTAACTATGCCACCAGTTCATCTTACCTTTCTAGAGAAAGTGAGATGCCCTGGATGGGGGTAGTGAGTGACCATCTTGAAGTAATGGAGTAGGGCCCGCACCTTCACCCGCTGACTCTCTCTGCAGGGGGTACACACTTGCTTAGTGGCCTACACTCACACATACGTCATGGAAACTCAATGACACTTCATGGAAGCAGAAGGGTAAAGGAATGAAGACGAACTGAGAAACATACTAAGGCACCCATTGGACAGAAACGTGAGGACCTACCTGTAGAAGAAGAAGAAGAGAGAGTATGAGGACCTACCCGTAGTTGGAGAGTGTGTGAGGACTTTTCAGGAGAGAAACGGTGGGAGAAGTTTTGAGGAACCTGCCTGTGTGGGATGAGAGGGTACATGAAGACTTTCCTGAAGACCTCTAGAAGAGGAAGGGGGGACTGAGGACCTACCTGTAGAGAGGGTAAGGACCTACCTGTAGAGAGGGTATAATACCTACCTGTGGAGGGAGAAGAGGGTGGGTGCTAGGCAGGGGTCGGAAAGCGTGGGATGGGATACAACACTTCGACGAGGGAGAGTGCAGAAGAAGATGTGAGCCAGCAGTGAGGATACCAGCCTACGCTCCAGTACCATCTCCTCCTCTGCAACAGCGATATAAAACAGTTGTCTGAGATAAACAAGATATCCTTCACCTTTGTGTAGATAAATGGTTCAGAGAACCGACAAGCTGATAAATTAGACACATGTGCAACATCTGGGTATCCTTACCTCAGAAATGTTTCTTTGTATAGATAGGAGTGATGAAGCCACTGTGTGGCGAAACGTTTCCTCAGTAAAGATACCCAAGTGTTGCACATGTGTCTAATTCATCCTTCATCTTTGTTTTTATGCCAGATATCTTAACATTACCAACAAGTTGATGAATAAGTCACATGTACAACAACTGGGTATCTTTATCATCTTTCGCTAACAACTGTTTTTTTATATATAATTCTTCCACCGTTCTAAGTACGTAATCTCTGAATTGGATTGAAAAGTCATTGGTTGACAAAAGTATTCATAAAGATACGTGTTTCACGTGTGTCTTATTATGCCAAATCACATTTTCTTTGGTGACAGGGATTGTCAGGGTTTATTCCCATAATAAATTTTAGAGAGGTAAGTTTTCAACATTAGAAGGAAAAAAAAAAGCTTATGGTTGGGTATATCATAAGTAGCAATTATTATTGTTATACTGAGAGAGAAGCGCTAAACCCTCCTGAAAGACACCGTGCCAAAGTAGCTCCTAGTCTGATAGTCCAGGTATTTGCAGTAGTAAAATGTTTTAGATTTGTCATTATATAACTCTCTCTCTCTCTCTCTCTCTCTCTCTCTCTCTCTCTCTCTCTCTCTCTCTCTCTCTCTCTCTCTCTCTCTCTCTCTCTCTCTCTCTCTCTCTCTCTCTCTCTCTCTCTCTCTCTCTCATACACACGCACACACGCACCTTGCTGCTGTAGAGAGTATGTGAGGCCATGTGGTGGTTTGAGATCCTTGAGAGTGAGAGCAGCATCAAGCATAGCTGGTAGGATCTTAGTGAAGAACTCTGGGTCAGCCTCGGTCTTGAGGAACTGCTCCACCCCTGCGAAGGCTTGCTCAGGCACCGTCTCGCTCACTTCTGGATCTATGCTCAAGCTAAGTGGTCGTGGTTCGTTAATTAGGAAATGGGCAATTGTCTTCTAACACGGGTTTATTTCAAACGGAGTAACTAGTTGCAATTACGTACTGATTTTTTTTTCAAAATAATAAACCTTCTACCCCGTAATTGAAAAGAATATAGATTTTCCCGTAACTTCCGGGAGGCCGTGTTCAATACGGCTTGAGCCATGAACACCCTTAACAGCAAAAATCAATAACTAACAAAAGCAACAATAATAATTAACAATAACAATAATAAAAATAACATTAACAATACTAGCAATACCAAACAACAAATTCAGAAGATATATATATATATATATATATATTATATATATATATATATATATATATATATATATATATATATATATATAATATATATAATTATATATATATATATATGCAAAACAACCACTCTGAAAGAATAGAGAAATTCCAAGCGCTTTCGTGACTACTCACATTATCAAGGAACTTTGAAAGTAAAGCATCCAAGGAAGCTATATAAAGGGTCTGGCCAACACCTCACTATCAGATCCCACAACGGTTAAACACCTGACGCGCACCGGCCCAACTGGACAGGTCCTTTGCACAACTCGCCAACAAACCATTCTACCCAAGAAAATTTAAAAATTATTATTTGTCCAGTGTATTATTAAATTCTTCCCAAATTCTATTAATTATAAATGGATCTAATTTATATAAACCAAAGGAAATATTCATATTATTGTCAAAACTGCTTTTTATGAAACAAGATTCAATTATATTCCTGTCGACCATGGACTTGCTTGATACTACTTTCTCAACTTTTTGAAAATCAATTGGATGGTTAAAATCTCTTACATGAATAAATTGAGCATTGGAATCTTGCCCAGTTCTAATGCTATATTTATGTTGTTTTAATCTTAGTTCGAGATTTTTACCAGTTTGACCGTAATAAACTTTATCGCAAATTTTACAAGGAATCTTGTAGACACATCCATCGGCATTTTGGGGGGAATTCTTTATCAAAAGTTTTTTTTACTGTATCAAGATTTTTGAATACAACTTTAATATTAAAAGTCTTAAGAAGAGAAGGCATATCAACCAAGTTTTCATGGTAAGGGAGAATCAACATATTTTTAGTTGAATAAGGCTGGTTGTCCCTTTTTGGATTGTAAAAAGTATTTCTAGCAACTTTAAAAGATTTATCAATTACATTTCTTGGGTATTTTAAATCATTACCTATTTCGTAAATTTTGGATATTTCCTCATCTATGACCCCTCAAGGAAGGTTCCTTGATGTTGGTGAGGGGCTCTTGATTTAGGGAATTGGATCTGTGCTCCAGTTCCCCAAATTAAGCCTGAATGCCTTCCACATCCCCCCAGGCGCTGTATAATCCTCCGGGTTTAGCGCTTCCCTCTTGATTATAATAATAATAATAATCCTCATCTATGAACTCAGGACTACAAATTCGTAAAGCTCTCAAAAACATTGATGAGAAAACAGACAGTTTGACTCTATCTTGATGCGAGGAATAATAGTGGACATAGGAACAGTTATTTGTAGGTTTTCTGTAAATTTTAAATTTGAATTCATTATTACCCTTAATAATTAAAACATCTAGAAAATGCAATGAGTTATTTTCTTCAAACTCAACAGTAAAGTTTATAGAATGGGCTAATTTATTTAATTTTCCAATGAAATGGTGTATATTTACATTTTTGGGCATAAGACACAAAATATCATCAACATATCTGAACCATTTAGCTCTATTAGGGAGGATTGTGTTAAGAACCTTGTTTCAAAAAATTCCATGTATAGGTTACTAAGAACAGGTGAAAGAGGATTTCCCATTGCCATACCAAACTTCTGAGTGTAAAACTTATCATTAAATACAAATTTTGCATCAACAATGCAAAGTTTAATAAGTTTAATGATAGTAGGAACTGGCAATGGTAAATCATAGTTAACGAGTTCTTCAGATAAGAAACTTAATAAATCATCAACAGGAACTTTCGTAAACAAGGAAATAACATCAAAACTAACCATGTTAAAATCATTTAAGTCAGTCAAGGAGCTTAATTTATCAACCAAGTCTATGTTGTTTTTAACATTAAAGTTAGAAATTTTGCCAACAATAGGGCTCAAAATATCAACAAGCCATTTGGATAATTTATATGAAAACCTACAAATAACTGTTCCTATGTCCACTATTATTCCTCGCATCAAGATAGAGTCAAACTGTCTGTTTTCTCATCAATGTTTTTGAGAGCTTTACGAATTTGTAGTCCTGAGTTCATAGATGAGGAAATATCCAAAATTTATGAAATAGGTAATGATTTAAAATACCCAAGAAATGTAATTGATAAATCTTTTAAAGTTGCTAGAAATATTTTTACAATCCAAAAAGGGACAACTAGCCTTATTCAACTAAAAATATGTTGGTTCTCCCTTACCATGAAAACTTGGTTGATATGCCTTCTCTTCTTAAGACTTTTAATATTAAAGTTGTATTCAAAAATCTTGATACAGTAAAAAAACTTTTGATAAAGAATTCCCCCCAAAATGCTGATGGATGTGTCTATAAGATTCCTTGTAAAATTTGCGATAAAGTTTATTATGTTCAAACTGGTAAAAATCTCGAACTAAGATTAAAACAACATAAATATAGCATTAGAACTGGACAAGATTCCAATGCTCTATTTATTCATGTAAGAGATTTTAACCATCCAATTAATTTTCAAAAAGTTGAGAAAGTAGTATCAAGCAAGTCCAGGGTCGACGGGAATAAAATTGAATCTTGTTTCATAAAAAGCGTTTTGACAATAATATAAATTTTTTCCCCTTTGGTTTTATAAATTGACCCATTTTAATTAAAAAAATTGGGAAGAATTTAATAATAACTGGACAATAATAATTTTTAAATTTTCTTGGGTAGAATAGTTTGTTGGTGAGTTGTGCAAGGGCCCATCCATTTGGGGCCCGGCGCGCGTCAGGTTTTTAAAACCGTTGTGGGTCTGTTGTGAGGTTTTGGGCCAGCCCCTTATATAGTTTCCCTTTGGATCTTTACTTTCATATTTCCTGATAAGGGGAGTAGTCACAAAAGGTTTGGGGAATTTCTCTATTCTTTCATGTGGTTGTTTTGCATATTCTGAAATCCCCTGTTTATTTGTTTTGTTTTTATATTATATTATTATATATATATATTTATATTTTTTTATATATATATATATATTTATATATATATATATATATATATATTATCGGTTTAGCGCTTCTTTGATTTAATTAATTTATTATTTGTAAAATTTTACTTTTTTATGCTGTATGGAATGTGAATGATTTTTCTGGTGATTTGCACATTGAAGTGGCTAGAGTACCGGGGTGAGGTGGAGTCGAAGTAACTTATTTTGAGAGTGAATGTAGAGCATAGAGCACTGGGTGGGTGGTTTGTGGGCGGTGGTTTCCCCTTCGAGAATTCAGGTGACGCTGGACGGCGGGCCCGGGTGGGCAGGTCACGGGGCAAAAACACAAACCCCATCTTGTCACACCACTCTCTTGTCACCTGAGAATACGTGTTTTAGCCCTGTTAATTGTTGCACCCCCATGGGATTTTGGGGAGGAGTCCCCCCTCCTTTTCCTTAGATTAAATTTGATTACCTTCTTTTGACGATGCATTTTTTCTTATTGCGTTATTGGCCATACAAAAATTATTATAATAATTATAATAAAATTTAATTAAATAATAAATAGTTTAAGAGTGTTCGAAACGTTCCCTTTTTGACTAAGAGACAGCGGAATGTATGTTAGCAGATGTTTTTAGGAAAGTTCCTTAGTCGTCTACAGGTCCCCCTCCCCTGTGTCACTTCACCCTCACAAACACACAACACACACCACAACCACACACACCCACACACAACACACCACAATTATGCGGCACTTTTTTGGGAAAACCCACCCTAGAAAAGCCGTGAAGAACTAAAAAAGTGAAAAGGTTTTGCAACAGACTAGTCCCAGAGCAAAGAGGATGTCCTACGAGGAGGGGTTTTAAGGGAAAACAACGGGACGACTGGAGGACAGGAGGTTTTGGGGGGAATGAAAACAAATAAAAAATACTGAGAGGAATTGAAAAGGTGGAAAAAAGCGGATTTTCCAGAGATTGGACACAGTAAAAAAGGGGGACAGTTGGAAGCTGAAGACCAGTGAATCACAGGGATGTTGGGAAAGTATTTCTTCGCCACAAGTAGCAGAAAGGGAAATTTTTGGGGAAAGCGTGTTGGAGGCGGATCCTTTACTTTTTTAAAGGGGGTTTATGATAAAGTCACGGCTCATGGGAGTGACCTAGTAGGATCAGTGAAGGGGGGGCCAGGAGTGGATCGACCCCGAAACCTCAAAGGTGGTAAAAACTAGGTGGAACACGGGAATTTTCCGGAGGGGAAAAAGAAACAGGCGACAAAATTAGAAGTCGAAGACCGAGAGTCAAGGGATCTTAGGAAGTTTTTTTTCACCCATAGGTTGTTGGGAAGGGGGAACAGTCTGAAAAGCGATGTGTGGAGGCAGGAAAATTACATATTTTTAAAGACGAGGTATGTTAAAGTCATGGGGGCAGGGAGAGGGAGGGCCCCAGTAGGGGACCAGGAAGGGGGCGGGGCCCAGGATGAGTTTTGGCCCCTGCAACCACAAATAGGTGATTAACACCCACACAAAAACCAAACCCACACACACACACCACACACACCACTCAAGAGAGATGATTGCATTTCTTACCCTTGAGTTGCGGGAAAGTGGAGCATTTGGGAAAAGTAAAGTGCTAGAGGCGGGACCCTACATAGTTTCAAAAAGAGGAAAAGGGTTTTCATGCGCCAGTGCCCTACAGTCCCGCGAAAAAGGGATCCGAAGCTGTGAATCCCCCCCTGCAAAAATATAAGGGAGTATTCAGGTGGAAAACCACCCCAGGGTATTTTAAAAATGTTATGTTGGTTGCCTTTAAAAACTTTCTTGGAAAAATTGGTGGGGTTTGGAAATTTTTCAAAGGCTAATTTACAAATCCGAGGGTGGGTAGAAAAGGGAAGTGAGGAAAGAGAGAGGACAAAGGTGGGAGAGAGTGAGAGGGCATAAAAAAATAGCGAAAGATAATTTTTTAGGGGAGCGAGGGAATTTGAATTTTTCCCTGATAGCCCCTTTCCCCTCATGCTTATTGACGTTTCCGTGTGGGTCGCCACTGTTGGTAAAAAAATTTTAAGTTGAAATAGACAAAGAAACTGGATTGTTTGTCCCAAAGTGAAAGAGACGCAATCTTCCCCGGCAAGGAATTTCCCTAAAATCCAGAGTCTATTTGGGGCCGTGGTAGAAAACGTTTCCTCAAAAATAAAAACAAATGGGTTTTATTCTGCACCCCAAGTCATGCCGGGGATTTGTTAGGCGAATTGCAAGTTACACAAAGTTGTTTCTTCATCACAGGACTAGTCGTGGCCCTCAATGGTAATAAGTACTTTCTCTGCTTTTTGGGTTACCTAGGCAATTTACACTATGCGGGTAATTTGTTTATGTAACCTTGCCTAAATAAATTATTATGTGCCTCTGAAACCCTACCCAACCCAAAAAAAATCTTTTAAAGGTTTCTCCCCCCCTTCCCAAAGACTTCATGTTTTTGTTATGATACACGTTTCCCTTTTAAAAAAGGAACAGACAATGTAAAAAAAAATACATAAATGTTAGAAAAAAAGTTTTTATGGACTTTTTCATTGGTGATAATTTATCCCCTTTGTCAAGTTTTTTTCAAGTTTCTGTTTTATACGTTTCGAAATTTTTTTCGTCCCACTAGAAACTTACCCTAAACAACGGGGGAAGTAGAGATGGGGAAATGTTAAAAATTATATTAGAAAAAAATCAAGAGGGAAATATACAGAGAATGATGGTTGGAAAAAATTTTAAAGTTGATGAGTGGGTCCCACATCAAAAGGAGGGTTAAAGGGGGGGTCCCAAAGGTTCAGGTGGTGAATGGGGGGCCAAAAGGATCAGGATGGATGAATGGGGGGGGGGCCAAAAGGATCAGGGGGATGAGGGGGGGTCCCACGGGTCAGGATGGAAAAAATGGGGGTGCCCAAAAGGGGAATCGGGGGGGAATGGAAATGGGGGTCCCACGGGGTGGATGGATGAATGGGATGCCAAAAGGATCAGGATGGATGAAGGGAGGTACTAAAAGGTCGGATGGATGAATGTGGGTACTACAAGGATCGGATGGATGAAGGGGGTACACAAGGTCGGATGGATGAAGGAGGTACCAAAGGTTCAGGTGGTTTGAATGGGGGTTTGCCCCAAGGATCGGATGGATGAAAGGAGGTAAAAAGGATCAGGATGGATAAATGGAGGTACCACAAGGATCGGATGGTTGGGTGGGGATGCCACAAGGATCAGGGGGAGATGGGGTACTACAAGGTCAGGAGGTGAAGGGGAGGTACTAAAAGGTCAGGATGGATGAAGGGGGGGTCCCACAAGGATCAGGTGGATAAATGGGGGTACCAAAAGGGATCGGATGGATGAAGGGGGGGGATACAAGGCGGGGATGGATGAAGGGGGCTCCACAAGGATCGGGATGGTGAATGGGGTGCCACAAGGATAGGAGGTGAATGGGGTCCCAAAAGGTCGGGTGGATGAATGGAGGTACCCAAGGATCGGGATGGAGAATGGGGATGCCAAGGAAGGATGGATGAAGGGAAAGGCCCACAAGGATCGGGGAAGGGATGAATGGGGGTATAAAAGGTCAGAATGGTAATGGGGGCGCCCAAGGATCAGGATGGATGAAGGGGGGCCAAAGGTCGGTGGATGAATGGGGTGCCACGGGTTTGGATGAAGAAGGGGATGCCAAAGGACAGGGGGGATGAAGGGGGATGTACAAGGATGGGATGGATGAATGGGGGTGCACAAGGATCAGGGGGTTTAAATGGGGGTTTACCACAAGAATAGGATGGAGGGAATGGGGGTTCCAAAAGGATCAGAATGGATGAAGGGGCCCCAAAGGATCGGTGGTAAAGGGGGGTACCAAAGGGTTTCAGGAGGTGAAGGGGGGGGTCCCACAAGGTCAGGAGGGATAAAAGGGGGATCCCACAAGGATCAGGTGAGAATGTGGATCCCACAAGGATCAGGATGGATAAATGTGGATGCCAAAAGGTAGGATGGTGAATGGGGGGTGCCCAGGATCGAGGGATGAATGGGGATGCCACAAGGATAGGTGGTAAATGGGGGTACCAAAGGACGGGAGGATGTTTGGGGTGCCACAAGGTCGGATGGTGAATGGGGGTACCCAAGGATCAGAAGGAGAATGGGGGCCCCAAAAGGATAGGAGGATGAAGGGGGGGTACTACAAGGATCGGATGGAGAATGGGGTACCCACAAGGATCGGATGGATGATGGGGGTACCAAGGACGGGATGGATGAATGGGGGGTTCCCAAAGGATCGGATGGATAAAGGGGGGCGCACAAGGATCAGGAGAATAAATGGATTTTGCCAAAAGGGATAGGATGAATAAAAGGGGGGGTCCAAAAGGATCAAGAGGTGAAGGGGGGGTCCACAAGGATAGGATGGATGAATGGGGGTGCCAAAAGGTCGATAAATAAATGGATTTTGCCAAAGGTCAGGAGGGAATGAATGGTGTGCCACAAGGTCAGGAGAATAAAATGGGGGTCTACAAGGATCAGAGGTGAAGGGGGGGGTATACAAGGATCAGAAGGGTGAAGGGGGGGCCAAAAGGTTCAGGATGGATGAATGGGGGTGCACAAGGATCAGGATGAATGAATGGATGTCCCCAAAAAGGATCAGTTTGAAGAATGGGGGTACCATAAGGATCAAGATGGATGAAATGGGGGTACCAAAAGGATCAGGAGGGATAAATGGGGGTACCACAAGGACGGGTGGATGAATGGGGGGTCCCCAAAAGGGAAGGTGGATGAAATGGGGGTACCAAAAGGTCGGAGGATGAATAGGGTCCCCCAAGGATCAGGAAGAATGGGAATACAAAAGGCTCAGAGGATAAAGGGGGAGGTGCCAAAAAGCTCAGGAGGATAAATGGGAGTCCCACAAGGAAAAGGATGAAGAATGGGGGGGCGAAGTTTAAAAAAAGTGGTATACTTTTGGGTACACATTAAAAAAGTATTATGTATCTGTATCCGCGGATGGAAAACATAGAGAAAAATGTACACGGCCAATTTCTTCCATGTCTGTTTCCGACTGAGAATTCTGCTTCTGGGTTTTAAACGTTTTGGCAACAAAGGCCCCCAAAGTGCGGTACTGAGTGAGCCCCCCTGCTTACCAGATTACCTGAGTGGCCCCCCCTGCTCTACCGACTTACCTGGTGAGCCCACCCTGCTCTCCAGACTTATTGAGTGACCCCACCTGCTCTCCCAGATTACCTGAGTGAGCCCCCCTGTTCCCAGACTTACCTGAGTGAGCCCAGCCTGCTTACCAGACTTCCCTAAAGTACCCGCTGCTCTCCCAGACTTCCTGAGGAGCCCCCCTGCTCTCCCGCTTATCTGAGTGACCCCACCCGCTTCCAGACTTATCTGAGTGACCCCAGTGCTCAAAAGATTCCCTGGTGAGCCACCCTGCTCTCCCGGGATTCCCTGGTGAGCCCACCCTGCTCTACCGACTTCCCTGAGTGACCCCAGCCTGCTCCCCCCGACTTCCTGAGTAAAAGCCCCCCTGCTCTCCGACTTCCTGAGTGAGCCCGCCTGCTCTACCAGACTTTCTGAGTGGGGCCCCCCTGCTTCCCAGATTATCTGAGGAGCCCCAGCCTGCTCTACCGATTTTGAGTGAGCCAGCCTGCTCTCCCAGACTTACCGGGAGCCCCCTGCTTACCGATTCCCTGAGTGAGCCAGCCTGCTTACCGACTTACCTGAGTGGTCCCCCTTTTTAACAGACTTATCTGAGTGACCCCACCCCTGCTTACCAGATTTACCTGAGTGAGCCCACCGCTTCCCAGACTTACCTGAGTGACCCCAGTGCTCTACCAGATTCCCCGAGGAGCCCGCCTGCTTACCGACTTCCCTGAGTGAGCCCGCCTGTTCTACCAGACTTACCTGAGTGAGCCCACCCTGCTTACCAGACTTACCTGAGTGAGCCCAGCCTGCTCTACCGGACTTCCCTGAGTGAGCCCACCCGCTTCCGCTTACCTGAGGGACCCGCTGTTACCAGATTACCTGAGTGAGCCCAGCCTGCTCTCCCAGATTCCTAAGTGACCCCAGCCTGCTCTCCAGACTTATGAGGAGCCCACCCCTGCTTATCGCCCACTGAGAGAGTAACCTGTCTCCAGATCACCGAGAGAGAAACCCTGCTCTCCCAGATCACCAAGAGGAATGCTTACGACTCACCTGAGAGAGAAACCTGTTCCCAGATCCCTGAGAAACCCTACTCTACATGACCCCCAAGGGGAGCCAAACCCAGTTATACAAAAAATCACCTGAGAATTAAGGTCACAGGACCGGGGCGGGACACTTCATAAAAAACCCACAAGTCATCATAAGGTTCCTCTCTATGTTTTTTTTTTTTAGGTGAAAGTCCCCTGAGTGAGACTCACCTCTGAGGTTAACCTGGGTAGGTCAGAAGCCCGGCTTTCCCGCAAATTCTCACTTTTTTTTTTTTACTCCTTCCCTTGGCTTGAAATTTGGGACTTTCTTGTTGTGGTTTTTATTTTTTAGTTCAATACAAGTCTTGGTTTCCACACATTTTTTTCTTATCAAAAATATTGTTATCGTTATTTTTTTTCGAAAAGTCCCATGGTGTTCATTTTACTTCTAAACTTTTTTTTTTTTTTAGTACGAGAACCTTTGCTGCAAAATAAGTTCCGTAAAAAACCCCTTTTTTACTTGGACACTTTTAGTCACTTTTATTCGTGGAGTGCATTGAGAGAGATGCATTAAACTACACCCGGGGGGAAAAGGTTTTGAGGGATGGTCCCCAAAAATACACACGGAAATCTCCCTACGAAAGCAAAAGACTGGGCAAAAGGTGCAAAATACCCCCAAAGAAAAATAGGGGAGCCTTGTCAGTAAAAGAAAAAACAATAATGCCGGGACATAAAATGTTTAACACCGGCTAAAGGGGGAATTTCCAATAGACCCCCGGCTCCTTTAAGAGGGAGCTGGATGATAAAAATCAGTCTAATCAAAACCGGGTTGGTTCCTAGTCGGACGCGTGCGGCCGTGTACAGCCCGTTTTTATCGCCCTGATCCACGGGAGGCCGGGTCAAAGATGGACCGTGGGGGGACACCCTCCAGGTAGGGACCCGTTTAAACTTGCAATTTTAGCGTTTTCTGGGAGGGGATCGAGCCCCAGCCCCTTCTGAAAGACCCCACGGGTTACCCCTTACATAAGTTAAATTTTACACTACCTTTAAATTTTTAAACAGTTAAAAGCAGACGAAAACCAGGCACCCATAGGGGTTAGGGTTTTTGGGGTGAGCCCAAGGCCCAACAAGCCCAGTGCAAGGTCATTTTTTAATTTTTTTTTGCAAATTGGAAGTTTGTGAATGATTTTTTAACAAAACTATCATCTTTGAAATTAATGTCTTTAAAATTTTCCATTGGAAATTTTTTGGTAAGCGTTCTTTTCTTTTCAAAAAAAAAAACTAAAGAAAGATTGCGTAAATTTTTTGGCATATCAATTTTACCCCTTCGATTAAACAACCCTTTTTTGGGGTCAAAAAACCCTTTCCTCAAATTTCAAGTGTTTTTTAGTATTTCAAGGTTAGGATCCCCCGCCTATATTAGTTTATCGTGTCTCAGGCCTGGGCGCACCACGACCCCCACACTGGGGCACTGGGAGGCTGTGGCTGCTGCTTTCATTTGGCACCGGTGCCACTAAAAAAAAAAGATACCAGGTTTTCGCAATCTTGTTGGCCCCTTAAACAAAGTTATGTTGATAAATTTTGCTTGGAAGCCCATCCCTCTATATTGCAATTTTAATTAAAGCAACCAATACTTTAGCATTGAAGGACGCTGGTCGGTAAATAACGGTTTGTATTAAATTTCTGTAGACCCCGAGATGGACTGTGTCTAAATATACACTGCCATCTTGGCAGTGCGACGGAAAAAGGGGTGCCCGTTTTTATGTTTTTGTAAACAAGGAAATATAAAAAATTTTGACATTATTTTTGAAAAGAAGAAAACCCCCCTCTTTCACGGATTAAAATTTATTAAAATTCCTTACCAGGAGTTGTTAACCCCCGAACGGGTCTGATCCCCCGAAATTTAAAAATAAAAGTATTTTGAGTTAAACCAGGTAACCCCCCTCGGCCAAAAAGTGTAGTTTCTGCATTCTTAGGATGAGACTCATAGCAGCCGATTCCCAAGTCCGTATTATCAAGACCCCCTTTTGAACGCGTTGGGGGGACTGTTTACTAGGAACAAAATTTATGCTAGCTGTTTATTTTTCTTTCAACAAGATTTGTTCAGAATTTTTAAACGGGGGGGGTTTCTACCCTTTTAACCCCGTGAATTGTGCGTCACGAGGACTGTCTTTTTTCCTTTGGGGTCTTTAATCTTTTCCCAGGGTCAGATCCCCTCGATTAAATACTCCCGTTTTTGCTTACGCTAGGTGGACAGGGTTTCAATTTAGTTACGTGGATAAATAAAAATGTATTTCGCAACCAGTAATATTTGTTTTATTTAGCTTGTCTGTTTAAAGCTTTCACTGTTTTCGCCTTTTTTTATATTATTTTTTAGAAATTTTGGGATTACCCAAGGTCCCAAACAGATGAAACTTTTTCACGGGTTTCCACGCAGGGTTTCTGTTACTGAAGCAAAACCCTTAAGAAAAAAATTTCCCTTTGTTCCCGGAAAGCACATACCCATACATGTTTTAGAGATAACTTGCAAATAAGGTTTAATTAGACACATGTGCAACTTTTGCTATCTTTACTCGTAGACATTTCGCCCTCCATTGGTTTTAGCAATACAAAAATGGACATAAAATGAAAGTCTGCAGAAATACTACAGCGAAGTGGAAGATGAGGAGTCAGTCCCCAGGAGCAGGTGACGAGCACTGCCCTTTTCGTTTGAATAGTTTTATACAAAAAAGGTTTAAAAAGTAATGAAGATGTGTTTCCAACAAAAACATAAATGCAACAGATCGCATCCAGAAAAAAGCTTTCTCAAGAAAATTTAGTCATACACAAAAAGGTAATTAAGAAAAAAGAGCTAAAAATTGGCTGCCCTTTTGCATTCTTTTCTTCAAAATTTGAAGTTTTGAATCCTGTACGGTTGATGATTATAATTTGTGGAAAATTTTGTAATTTTCCTAGGATTTGGTGTGGTAATTGTAGAAAATAAAGTTTATGTAATAAAGCAGGTGGTTGGGGTTGATGTGACTTAAAAAGGGGATAATCGTAGGGGAGCCCCATGTCGCCTAAATTTTCGTAAACGTTAATTAAATAAAATGTAGTTATACACCTAGCCTAGAAGTGATTTTACACCTAGAAAAATTTCCCAAAATTTTTTTAAATATTGGTACAAGATAAAACGTTACAAGAAAAGAAAAAACAAAGTGCCTAACGGCAATGGGTCGGTAAAAAATTTTGAAAATTTTATCGAGTGTAATCGTGGCGATAGAAATATTTTCCCCGGAATTTCTTCACAAGTGAAGAGGGAAAAATCTGGGGAAAGGGGCCCGTATCGATGAAAGTAATCTTAAAAGGGTGATATGGATGAGAAAAAGTGACGCAGTATGAAATGGGAGTCATGTCTATATGCATGATCATCCGAATTAATGTACAGGGAAGGTAGCTAGTTTTTGGCCAATGCTAGGTGCCTTTCTTTGGGGGGCGTTAGGATGTATCCCAAAATAATGTGTTTTAATAAATTTTTAACTAAATTGTGTTTTTAAAAAATAGACCAAAAAAATTCTTAAAACGACAAGCCCAAATAACGTCTTTTAATTTAAAAATCCACTCAATCGCCAGATTTTTTGCCGTGAATTTTTATAAAAAATTTCAGGAACCATAAGTTCTTAAACAGTCCGGTGTGAAATTTGGGGAGCTGAGACGGTGGGCATTGAAGGGGGAATTGTGACCCCCCCCGTGTTCAAGTCCCCCAAAGTCTCCACGATACCAAAATCAGCAAATTAAAATTTGACTCACGAAATCGTAATGACACGATTGCAAACAAACCCTCCCAGTGGTGCCTTGCTAAACCCCTTTATGGTGTAGAATTTACCTAGTTGAAAGCTCTTATTGGGTGCTGGCCCCCGTGGCAACCGAAGTTGGAGTTTTGGATCTGATCGAGAGTTCTATCCCCCCCGTGGTTGGTGGTTACAAATTTTTTTTTGTGTCAAGAGTCTTCCCAGTGTGTGGGTGAAAAAATTTAACCCGGGAGGGGTGTAGGAAAAAACCCCCAATAATTTTTAACATTTTAATGTAGTTTGTTTAAGAAAATTCTTCCAAGGGACTTGCACAAGAACTGGTTTTGGTGAAGTGAGGAAAAAAAAAAGCAAATGCATCATTTTTTCCGGGCGGGGGGGGGTGAAGCCCAACAGAGTTTGGGGGAAAATTTGCCGGTTTTATCACTTTAGCGTCAGTGTCCCAAAAACCCAAAGAAATTTTCTTCAAGAATTACTTTATCTGGTTTCGCTGTTTTTTCCAAATACTGTATCACAAAAGTAATCAGCATTTTTTTTGTTTACCGCTTTAGGGTGCAAGTGAACGAATTCAGTGTTTTTAAAACAAACGAAGTTATCATATCCCCTGTGATACTAACGTTTTCAGTTTATTTTTAGCTAAAAGGGGAAAGGGGTAGGATGAAAAAAAAATTAAAATAATCTTTTAAAACGGGAGGGAACCCGGGAAGGATGATTAAGTGTACAAAAAAAACTAGAAGTTTTGAAAATAAAGGAATTGTCGAGGCCTTCGGGAGGGTCCCGATGCTGGGGGGAAAACTTTTCTAAGGAAATGAACGCACTCCAGTTCCTTCAATGACCCTATTTGTTGCCCTTTCCCTTCCCGTAAGGCCCTGGCGTGTATTGCCCTTTGGGGTTTAGGCTCCCCTTTGAAAATAATGTTGAAAAGAGGTAAAACCGGGGCCCAAAGGGAAATCTCATGTGGAAAATACTGTTATATTTTTGGAAACGGGTTTTTTTAAAAAAATGATGCCCTATATTGTATTTTTAAAAGAGTATGTTATCGAAAATGGAAACCTGAGGTGGGGGGGCAGTCGCCATTTTTGTTTGAATTGAATAAAAAACGTTGTGAATAAAGGGGGAATTTTTCTGCTCTAGAGGTTAAAATCGGGGTGACACCCCTAAATAGGAGGCGAAATTTTGGATGTGCATTCCTGCATTTTGAGAAAACAGGCGACGGACGGACAGAGTACAAAAAAAATTTGGCCCAAAAATGAGCGAAAACCCCAAAGTCAAAGCTGGGGTTTATCATTCGGAGGATAACAAAAAAACCAAAAAACCCCTGACTGGAAGAACACAAATAACCCCAATAAAAAAAAGGAAGCTTATACGACGTTTCGGTCCGACTCGGCCATTGACAAATCACATGACTTTTCCTGGTCCCAAACGGCCGAAAACGTCGTCGTAAGCTTCTTCTTTTATGTGCGGGTTTTTTTGTGTATGTGGAGGATTCACCTTAAGGACCCAAAAATTTTCAATCGCTCTGCTGAAAAATGCAGGTGGATAATGGAACCTTAAAATAGGGAGGCCAAGCCATGATGACACTCTTGGTCACTTGTTCTATCTAGGCTGGAATATTTTGGGCCCCTAACAGCAACTTTCAAGGCAGGTGAAATTGTAACCCAGAAAATGTACAGGAAATTCACGGGGCGCATAACGGAGTAAAACACCTCAATTACTTGGAGCGCTTGAGGGGTTTCCTAAAACTGTATTCCCTGGAAAAGCAGGGGGGGAGATACATGATTTATCACCCGGAAAACCCGAGGGATGTCCGAATTGACACGAAAATCACTCACTACGAAAAGCAAAGACTTGGCGACGAGAAAATCCCCCAATGAAAAACAGGGGTGTCACTCCGTTAAGGACCCTACAAAAGTGTAGGGGCCCGGGTGTTTAACTGCCTCCCCCCATACAAAGGGGGATTACCAACAGACCCTGGCAGTCTTCAAGTGGCCTGGACAAACACCCAAAGTCGGTTCCCGACCGCCGGGGGGTGGCTCGTAGTTGGTTTGGTGCAGCCGCAGAACAGCCTGGGGTTTATCAGGCTTGTCCCCCAGGGGCCTGGTCACAGACCGGGCCGGGGGGCGTTGACCCCCCGGAAACCCTCCCGGTAATTTCCCGGTAAACGGACAAATCCCGGAACCCCAAATAAGCTGTCTAAATTATGTTTAAATTTTGGCCCGTAATTCTTCTAAAAGTAGGCAAAAGGGGTGGGGGGGGGAGTCTTAATGACCATTAATCTCCCGTCAAATTGGTGGTGTTTGATTAAGTATTTTCCTTCGTTATGTAAATGTGTTTATATTAATAATTTTTAAATTTTTATAAGTCCACAAAAATTTTTTATTTACCGCATTCCTGGTGTGTATCTTTTATTTTAATTAATAGGTCCAGGCAATTGTGGATATGAAAGTGGTAGGTACCGAAGGGGGGAAATTTTTGCGCCTAGGTGTCCCAAATTCCTACTTGTTAATGTAAATTTAAAATTATCTTTGTTCATTTAGTTATGTTTTAAAGATAATTCGCTAAATGCAATTTTCCCAAATTTAATTTGCCCCTTTGGTCCCTTTTTGAACCCGGGGTAATTAGTGAAGTTAAATTTTTTCCAGAATTTTAATGAACACTTGGTGGGATGAAAATTTTAATTGTGTTCTTGTATTCCTAGGTTAAATTGCCAAGTTGCCATCGAATTTGTCCATAACAGAGAAGTGTTGGCATATCATGCTTACACTGAGCATTATATAAAAACCGAAAAGATGCAAATGCTGCCCTTTTTGTAGCAAGAATTTCAAAGATATTGAAGATTTTCAAGACTCTTGACATGGGATATATTAGCTTTATGTGCCAAGTGAGTTCAGTTTACTTAGTGTATGCTTGTACATGTGTGTAATGCCTGCATGCATCTGTAATTTTTTTTTTTATTTTAACAAGTCGGCCATCTCCCCCGAGGCAGGGTGACCCAAAAAGAAAATCCCCCAAAGATAAAATACTTTCATAATCATTCCAAACACATTCACTCTCACTCACAACGATAATCACTATTTTTTGCAGAGGTGCCAGAATACAAAACATTATACAAGCATATATACGTATAAGATGCATAACAACATATCTTCTCCAAACTGCCAATATCCCAACCCCTCCTTTAAAAAAGTGCAGGCATTGTACTTCCCATTTCCAGGACTCGAGTCCGGCTTAACAAAAATAACCGTTTTCCCTGAATCCCTTCACTAAAAATTACCCTGCTCTCACTCCAACAAAGACCCACAGGTCCCAAATACCATTCGTCTCCATTCACATCCTCTTTTAACAACCCGCCCTCACCAACGCTTGCTGGAATTCCAACCCCTCGCCCACAAAACCTCCTTTTACCTACAACCCCCTCCCTCATCCTTTTTGAGACGACCCCTACCCCTGCCCAGCCTTCCTTTCCCTATAGTATATATATATAGGGGGCATTTATACGCTCTCCATTGTCATCTACTTTGATCCATTCTCTGTAAATGACCAAACCACCTCCAACAACCCCCTCTTCAGAGCCCTCTGACTAATACAGTGGTCCTCGCTTTTCGTAGTTCGCGGCAGTCGTAAATTTCTCAAATCATAGGGATAATTTCATATAAATCATGGCTCGCTTTTCATAGTTGACTCGCACGTCGGAGTTCGTCCGGACGTGTACCGCATGGCGTCAGCCGTGGCGGCAGCCAGCCTGGCATTGTTTTCCAGTGAGCGTAGGTCCCCCTTAACGTGCCCAGCGAAATATTTCATAAATTTCCATTTATTTTAGTGCTTGCAAGTAACTAAATAAGCTACATGGCTCCAAAGAAAACGCGTATGCCAAGCTTGTGGTAAAGAAGGTGAGAAAATACGATTTTGAATTTAAGAAAACCATCATTGAACACTATGAAAGTGGTACAAGTGTGGCCGATATGGCCAGGAAGTATAAGGAAAAAAAAACCCTACACAAACCTATGTTCCGTAGTGGCCATGAAAAAGAAATCAAGGACGCTGTTGTAGCAAAGGGGGTAACTTTTTTTTTTTTTTTTTTTTTTTTCAACACAGTCGGGCCGTCTCCCACCGAGGCAGGGTGACCCAAAATAATAAGAAAATCCCCACAAAGAAATACTTTCATCAACATTCAAACACTTTTCACATTTCACCACAACTCGCCATTATCACTGTTTTTGGCAGAGGCTGCTCAGAATCAACATTTAGAAAGCATACACAGATAAAGATAACACAACAATCCCTCCAAACTGCCAAAATCTCAAACCCCCCTCCTATTAAAGGTGCAGGCATTGTACTTTCCATTTTCCAGGACTCGCAAGTCCGACTATATGAAAAAAAACCGTTTCCTCCCCTGAATCCATTCACTAAATATTACCCTGCTCACACCTCCAACGATCTCAGGTCCCCAAGTACCATTCATCTCCATTCACTCCTATCTAACACGGCTTGCGCACGCGTTGCTGGAAGTCCAAGACCCTTGCCCACAAAACCTCCTTTAAACCCCCACTCTCTCTCTCTCAACCCTTTCGGAGGACGACCCTACCACCACCTCCTTCTTCCCCTATCATTTATATGCTTTCCATGGTCATTCTACTTACTTTGATCCATTCTCTCTAAATATTCAAAAACCACCTCAACAACCCCTCTTCTGCCCTCTGACTAATACTTTTATTAACTCCATACCATTTCTCCTATTCCACACTCCGAATTTTCTGCATATATTTACACCACACATTGCCCTTAAAACAGGACATCCCCACTGCCTCCAACAGTCTCCTCGCTACTGCATTTACACCCCCAAGCTTCACACCCTATATAAGAGTGTTGGTACTACTATACTTCTATACATCCCTTCTTTGCCTCCTTAGATATCATTTTTTTTGACGCCATGATTTTGACTTCTATGATAAACCTCATCCTCATAAATCCATCAGCCGAAACTCAACTCCCAAGTATCTGAAAACATTCACGTCTTCCATACCCTCCTCCCCAATTGATATCCAATTTTTCGTTAATCTAAATCATTTGACACCCTCATCACCTTCTCTTTTCTATGTATTTACTTCAACTTTCCTACCTTTACACACATTCCCAAACTCATCCACTAACCTTTTGTGATTTTTCTTTAGAATCTCCCATAAGCACAGTATCATCACAAAAAGTAACTGTGTCAATTCCCAGTGAATTTGATTCCTTCTTCCGCCACATTTTAATCCCCCCTCTCCCGAACACCCTAGCATTACTTCCTTTACAACCCCATCTGTAAATATATTAAACAACCATGGTGACATTACACATCCCTGTCTAAGAACCCTACTTTTAACCGGGAAGTAGTCTCCCTCCTCTTCTACAAACCCTAACCTGAGCCACTATCCTCATAAAAACTCTTTACAGCTTTTATATAACTTACCACCTATTTCCATATACTTTGCAACATCTGCCAACATTTTGCTCCTCTATCCACTCTATTCATATGCCTTTTCTAAATCCATAAATGCAATAAAAACTTCCTAACCTTTATCTAAATACTGTTCATATATTATGCAGATAGGTAGTAGGTTGGTAAGACAGCAACCACCCAGGGAGGTACTACCGTCCTGCCAAGTGAGTGTTAAAAACAAGCCTTGTGATTGTTTTACATATGGTAGGATTGCTGATGTCTTTTGTCTGTCTCATAAATATGCAATATTACAGTTACGTCTTGCTATTCAACTTACACATAGGGTCACACTACACATACATGTGCACATTTATTTATACACACTCTTCCTGAGTTTCTTTTGATTTATTTATTTATCTAATATGGGTTATAGTAAGCGAGTGTAATCACCTGGAGAGAGAGAAGTGTAGATAGGAGAAGAGAGAATCCAGGAAATGTTGAGTGAATGCGTGGGAGTTTGAATTCAAGTGTGAGAGTAATGGTGGTTGGTTGGATTTCATTGCTAAAGTGGGTAAAAATTGTATATGGAGGGAGTAGTAGGTAAATTTTGGGTGCCAGGGTAAATGTAAATGGGGAGCCTTAAATTGAGCTATGTGTAAAAGAAAATTTTGGTAATAAGTAATACATATTTTATGAAAAAGAGGATAAATAACTATGACAAGGTATGAGAAAGCACTAATTAAAGTATTTGTTAGATTATTTATTGGTGATAAAAGGTTGATGGTAGGCCTCCGAATGTACAATTTTAAGAGGGCAACTGATATATCGGATCATTGATTAGTTGTAATCTTACAGTAGAGGTAAGAGGTAGATGGGAAAAAGGAAGGTGCAACAAACAAGTAAGAGGGAGGTGAAGTGTATAAACTAAAGGGAGGAGGAAGTTCGGGCGAAGAAAAAAAATATAAGCGACTATTGGCAGAAAGGTGGCTAGTGCAAAGAAGGTAGGTGGTGGGTTTGAAGATGGTTGGAATAGTTTTAAAAATCAGTAATTAGAATGTGGGGTCAGAAGTTTGTGGTTTATAGGAGGTGGGGGCAGGAGGAAGAAGGAGTGATTGGTGAATGATGAAGTATAGGGTGTGATATAAGAGAAAAAGTAGCTTAGAGAGGTTTTTTACAAAGCATAAGTGTTTATAAGAAGAGCAGAGTATATGAGAGTAAAAGAAAGTTAGAGATGGTGATATAGTGCAAAAGGAGAGCAGATGAAAGAGTGGGAGAGGCACCTGTTCAAAAATTTTAATGAAAATAAGAAAAAAAAATTTGGAGTGAGTTAAACAATTTAAGAAAAGCCTAGGGAAAAAATTGTCAGTTAAAAAACAGAGTAGGGGAGTTTTAGTAGATGGGAGATGGAGTATTGGGGTAGATGGCGAGAATATTTGAGGAACTTTTAAATGTTAACGTTATTCGGGGGGAGGGGGTGGAAGGGGCAGGGGTATGGTGCTTCATGACTGGTCAGGAGTTATACCATCTTTCAGGAGTGAAGAAGAGCAGAATGTAAGTGATGGGGGGAGGTACGTGAGGCATTACGTAAAATAAAGGGGTAAAGCAGCTGGAACTGATGGGATCAGAAGAAATGTTAAAAGCAGGGGGGTAAATATGTTGGAGTGGTTTGGTAAATTTGTTTTAATAAATGTATGAAAGAGGGGAAGGTACCTAGGGTTGCAGAGAGCATGTATAGTCCCATTAAATAAAAGGGAAAGGGACAAAAGAACCTGTAAAAATTATAGTGTAATAAGCTTACTGAGTATACCATGAAAAGTGTACGTAGGGTAATAATGAAAGAATAAAGGTAGACAGAATGTAGATTGCGGATGAGCAATGAGTGTTTCAGAGTGGTAGGGAATGTTTAGATCAGGTGTTTACATTGAAGCATATATGTGAATCAGTATTTAGATAAAGATAGGGAAGTTTTATTGCATTTATGGATATAGAAAAGGTCATATGATAGAGTGGATAGAGGAGCAATGTGGCAGATGTGCAAGTATATGGAATAGGTTGTAAGTTATATAAATGCTGTAAAGAGTTTTTATGAGGATATGAGGCTCAGGGTTAGGGTGTGTAGAAGAGAGGAGACTACTCCCGGTAAAAGAGGTCTTAGACAGGGATGTGTAATGACACCATGGTTGTTTAATAATTAATTGATGGGGTGTAAAGGAAGTAAACGCTAGGGTGTTTGGGAGAGGGGTGGGGATAAATTATGGGAAGCAAATTCAAAATGGGAATTGACCAGCAAGTTACTATTTTGCTGATGATACTGGGTGCATATGGGAGATTCTAAAGAAAAATTGCAAAGGTTAGTGGATGAGTTTGGGAATGTGAGTAAAGGGAGAAAGTTTAAAGTGAACCATAGAAAAGAGTAAGGTGATGAGGGTGGTCAAATTGATTTAGATAAAGAAAAATTTGAAATCAAATTGGAGGAGGAGTATGGAAGAAGTGAATGATTTCCGATACTTGGGAGTTGATGTTTCGCGATGGATTTATGAAGGATGAGGGTAATCAATAGAAATTGAATGAGGGAAAAAAGGTGAGTGGAGCTTGGGTATATGTGGATGTCAAAAAACGTTATCCTATGGTGAGGCAAAGAAGGGTATGTAATGAAAGTATAGTAGTACCAACACTCTTATTATGGGTGTGAAGCTTGGTGGTAAAAATGCAGCAGCGAAGGACGGTTGGAGCAGTGGAGATGTTCCTGTTTAAGGCAATGTGTGTGTAAATATTATGCCAGAAAATTCCTGAGTGTGGAAAATAGGAAGAAGGTGTGGAGTTAATAAAAGTATATCAGATGCAAAGGAGGGGTTGTTGAGTGGTTTGGTCATTAGAAGAGAAGATCAAAGTAGAATGACATGGAAAAGCATATAAATCTATAGGGGAAGGAAGGCTGGGTAGGGGTCCGTCCTCGAAAAGGTTGGAGAGAGGGGGTAAAAGGAGGTTTTGGTGGGTAAAGGGGGCTTGGACTTCCAGCAAGCGTGCCAAGCGTGTTAGATAGGAGTGAATGAGACGAATGTACTTGGGACCTGACGATCTGTTGGAGTGTGACAGGGTAATATTTTAGTGAAGGGATTCAGGGAACCGTTTTTTCATATAGTCGTACTTGAGTCCTGGAAATTGGAATATCTATTGCCTGCACTTTAAAGAGGGGTTTGGGATATTGCATTTGGAGGGATATGTTGTGTATCTTTATATGTTATGCTCTATACTGTTGTATTATGAGCACCTCTGCAAAAACATGATAATGTCGAGTGTGGTGAAAGTGTTTATGATGATGAAAGTATTTTCTTTTTTGGGGATTTTCTTTCATTTTGGGTCACCCTGCCTCTGTGGGAGAACGGCCGACTTGTTGAAAAAAAAAAAAAAAAAAATTATGGCTTTAATGTAAACACTTGATCAACAACAACCCCTACCCACTCTGAACCTCCTTGCTCACTGGCAATCTACATTCTGTCTACCTCTATTTCTTTCAATTGTAACCCTACCGTACACTATTTTATTCCCTGTATAACCTCATAAACTTTTTCCTCTAAATTTTACGAGTCTCTTTTTGTCCCTTTCCCTTTATATAAAGGATATACTGCCTCCGCCAATCCCTAGGTACCTTTCCCCATACATTTATTAAACAAAAGTTACTAACCACTCCAACATTAACCCCCCCCCCTGCTTTTTAACATTTCTGTCATGATCCCATCAGTTCCAGCTGAGCTTTAACAAACCCCCCTTTCAAGTTTACGTAAATGCATCACGCAACCTCCCCCAACTTACATTTGTCTGCTCTTCTTTTCACTCCTAAAAGATGGTATACCTCCCTGACCAGTGCATGAAATTACTGCAGTCTGTTTCTTCCTTAACATTTTAAAAAAGTTCCTAAAATATTCTCGCCATCTCCTAATACTCTCCATCTCCCCATCTAACTAACAGCCCCTACTCTGTTTTTTAACTGACAAATCCATACTTACCCTAGCTTTCCTTAACTTGTTTAACTCACGCCAAAATTTTTTCTTATTTTCATTAAAATTTCTTGACAAGTGCCTCTCCCACTCCTCTCTGCTCTCCCTTTTTGGCACTCTCTTCGGTCAACCACTTCTTTTCTTTACCTTTCTTTTACTCTCCATGTACTCGCTCTTCTTATAAACACTTCTGCTTTTGTAAAAACCTCTCATAACTACCTTTTTCTCTTTTATCACTCCCTTTACTTCATCATTCCGCCAATCACTTCTCTTTTCCTCCTGCCCCCACCCGACTATAAGACCACAAACTTCTGCCCCACATTCTAATACTGCATTTTTTAAAACTATTCCAACCCTCTTCAACCCCCCCACTACTCATACTTTGCACTAGCCCACTTTCTGCCAATAGTCTCTTAATCTCACCTCACCCGTACTTCTCCTCCCTTAGTTTTAAACACTTTTTCAACACCTCCCACTAACTTGTTTGTTTCCACCTTCTCCTCTTTTTTCCATCTACCTCTTACTCTAAACTGACTACAACTAATCATAAGTCCGATATATCCAGTTGCCCCTCATAAACATTACATCCTGGAGCCCACCCATCAACTTTTAATCCACCAATACATAATCTAATATACTACTTCCAATACGTCTACATCATACCTTGTATATCTTATTTATCCTCTTTTTCATAAAATATGTATTACTTATTACCAAATCTCTTTCCTAACATAGCTTCTATTAAAGGCTCCCATTTACATTTACCCCTGGCCCCCCCACCCCAGATTTACCTTATACTCCCTCCATAACATTTTTTACCCACTTTACATTGGTAATCCCCAACAACCATGACTCTCACACTTGATTCAAAACCTCCCCAGGCATTCACTCAACATTCCCTAAATCTCTCTCTCTCCTCTCACTACTCTCTCTCTCCAGGTGCAAACACACGCTTATTATAACCCACTTTTCACATCCAATGTTTATTTTACACTCCACATAATCCTTGATTAATACATTTATAGTCCCCTTTTCCTGCAATAGCTTATCCTATCAACATTATTGCTACTCCCTCTTTAGCACTTAACTCTATTTGAAACCCCTGACCTAATCCCATTATTTCCTCTCCACTGAAACCTCTCCTATCCCAACCCCATCAGCTTTGTTTCACTTTAAAGCCAAGGACATCCAGCTCTTCTCATTCTAACATCCACAATCATCTCTTTCCTTATCTGCACAACAACCACGCACATCACACTTCCCACTTTGACAATTTTCTTCTTCTTATTTCTTTTTATATCTTTAACAGGAAAAGTGTTACTAACCCATTGTTCCCGCATTTTAGTTGACTTTTACAACACGCATGGCTTACTTAGGAAAGATTCTTAATCCACTTCCCCATGATATAAAAGGAAAAGTAAATAAGACCAAAACTGTTAAGATAAAATCAAAGAAAACTCAGATGAGTGTGTATAAATAAATGTAACATAGTATGTTAGTGTGAACCCTAAGTGTAAGTAGAAGAGTAGCAAGACATACCTGTAATCTTGCATATTTATGATACAGACAAAAGACATCAGCAATCCTACCATCATGTAAAAACAATCACATGCTTTCAATTTACACTCACTGGCAGGGACGGTAGTACCCCCCTGGGTGGTTGCTGTCTACCAACCTACTAACTATGCTGACAAAAAAATGAGAATCACCATACTCAAAGAGTGAAAGTTATTAAATGGTGTGGATAAATGAGAAACAATTAGCAGGAGATACTCTATGACTTGATTATTTGTGAATAGGCTAGTGCAGTTCAAGAGATTTTGGTATAGAAATTGCCTGCAACTAGTGGGTATGTGAGTGATTTAAGGCCAGCAAAGGCTGGTTTGAGAGATTAAGAACATTACTGGCATACACAGTGTCGTAAGGCATGGTGAGGCTACCAGTTCCCGGACCACAAGGCGCTGAAAATTTTATATGTGCATGAATTCCAGGGAAAGGTACATAGGAAGGCTGAAGGAATGAAACCTGAACAAGGTGTTTCAATTGTGACGAAACCGGCCTCTTTTTGGAAAAAAGAAAATGCCAAAGAGGAACTCTTCGATACACAGAGGAAAGGCCATGCCAGACACAAGCCTTTGAAAACAGGCTGACCTAATGTTCTGTGCTAATTCTAGTGATATCAAAGTGAAGCCATTACTAAGTAACCATTCTGAAAAATCCCAGAGGTGTTCAGAAAAACAAATGTTATAAGAGTAAATAGTGAGTTTTTGGAAATCTAATTGTAATGCATGGGTCACGAGGGAAATATTCGTCGAGTGGTTCAATGAAGTGTTTGGCTTAGTGTGAAGGAGTACTACTTGTAATGGACAATGCACCTGCTCATCCTCCAAACTTGGATGACCTAATTTTCAAGGAGTTTTGGGTTCATCACAGTAGTAGTTTCTTGCCCCCGAATACACTCTTCCTCTCCTCCAAGCCCCATGGACCAAGCAGGTCTGCAAACATATAAAAAACTCTACACAAAAACAGACGTTTCACATGCGCCTTGGCTGTGACCACAGACACTCACTAGACCCTTGACCCCGTGACCCTAAGGGAATTTTTGGGAGAGAACACTTCAGGCATCCTCCATTGCATAACCCTTATAGGAATGGCTTGGGAGGAGTGACTAACCATGACTTTGAACTCTTGCCTGAGAAAATTGTGGGCCAGATTGTGTCGACAATGAAGGGATTTTGAAGGTTTTGGGACTGACCCTTATGATCCTATGTCTGCTGTAAAATCAATTATGCACTGTGGAATTCCATGGGGTTGGATGTGATTTTGGAGGATGTGAAAGAATTGGTGGAAGACCACAACGAAAGCTCACCACTGAGGGCTCAAGAGCTTTCAGCTCAGGAAGAGCAACAGATCGCAGCTCAGAAATTGCTGCAGAGGATGAGGAATAGAGAAGGAAGAAACGTGCCTTCTTCAGAAATAAAGGAGATTTTTGCAATGTGGGGTAAGATGGAAAGAGTTAATGGGAAACATCACCCTAACTAGGTTGTTGCAAGCCATGTTGGCAACATGTACATTGACAAAGTCATGGGCCTTTTTAGGGAAGTGTTAGAGATCCAGAAACAGAGCTCTCTGACAGTTGTTTTGCAAACAGGACTCCAGTGACTCACAAGTGTCCTAGTGGCATTAAGAAACAGAGAATAGAGCAACCCCAAAAAGCAATTGGTACCTGATTTGTTTGCTGGAAGGGGGAACCCCTTTCAAACTAGAAAACAATCACTCTCTCTCATCTCCTCCCCAGTCCTCCCATACACTAAAAGAATCGCCAAAAAAGGTAAGTGTTATCTGTTAATGTTCATTCATCATTTCCCATTGTATTGTTTATTTACATATGTATATTTTCATGTAAATAAATATTTTGTTTTAATACTCTGGGTTGTCAGGAACGGATTAATTGTATTTTACATTATTTCTTATGGGAAAATTGATTCGCAAATCGTAAATTTCGTTTATAGTTAGCTCCTCCAGGAATTGATTAATTATGAAAAACGAGGGACCACTGGTACAGTGGACCCCCGCATAACGATTACCCTCCAAATGCGACAATTATGTAAGTGTATTTGTAAGTGCGTTTGTACGTGTATGTTTTTGGGGGGTCTGAAATGGACTAATCTACTTCACAATAATCCTTATGGGAATAAATTCGGTTCAGTACCTGGCGCCTGAACATACTCTGCGGAGTGAAAAAAAATAATCGTAACCCTGGGTCCCCACTGTACTTTTTATTAACTCACAAAGTAAGGACAGAAAAACCAGCGGTCGAATCCAGCATCTAACTGCAAGTCTTGCTTTTATGGGTTTTAAAAAATTTTGTAGGTACAACACTTACAGATGTAGATGTACTACAATTATCGAGTAAGAGCTACAAGTATGTTCCATAGTGCCCCATCTTTCTCAAAGCCTATTCCGGTCATCCTACTTCTTGTAAAATCTACTTTGTTCCTTCTTTTTATACTGTTTTTTCCTGTAATTTTTAAAGTTTATTTCCTTGATGCGCCTAATTAGTTTTATGAAGCTTACCTCATCCTTTTCGTATATTCTTTTATGAACTTATAAATGGTTAACATGACAACTCTTACAACTGTTTAGCCAATAAATGCAAATTTTTAGTAATTATAATTTTTTGCATTTCAATTTTTTTTTTTATTTCTGCTATATTATTCTTTGTGTTTAATACTGTTTTCATATTGATGCATTTTTTTTTTTACACACGCTAGCCATATCCCACCGAGGCAGGTGACTTAAAAAGAAAAACTAATTTCTCCTTTTTTTTATTTTTTTTTTGAATTAGTAATTTATACGGATTGGTTACCAGCCCCTTGCTCCCAGCGTCTTAGTCACTTCTTAGGACACACTTGGCTTATGGAGGAAGATTCTTTTGCCCAAATTCCCACCCCCCACGGAGATAAGAGAAATAAAGAAGATAAGAAATAATAAGAAATCCAGATGGATTGTAAATAATATGCAGTGTACATGCATGTGTAGGTGACATAAGAGTAAGTAGGAGTTTAAGATATGGCCTGTTATCCTGCATGTTTGAAAGACGAAAAGACCAACCAGCATTCCTACCATCATGTAAAACAATTACAGGTTGAGGCACATATAACAAGTGGAACCCCCCCCTGATTTCATCCGATCCGGGTTATCGTAACCTGGAGTTTGCCTGGAGAGAGTGCTGGCCAGCAGTGGACTGTGTGGTGAGGATAAAGTTCCCAGAGTGAAGAAAACAGGAAGAAAAATTCATCATTGATCTCGAAGACAAGGCAGAAGTAGCCGTCCAACACACCACCAACATCACCATACCAGTCCACTTCCGTAGTCCTACCCTAAAATCAAAATTTGCCGCCACTTTTTTTTTTTTTTTCTGTGCCGTTATATACGAAAGAACAAAGGGGGGGTTCCCCCCCCCCCCCCATTATTTTCCCTCATAATATAATAGTAAAAATAAACTGATCAATGGATATACACTCATCAAAAAAATATATACACATATAAATAAAATCGTGCTCAAATTATATATAAAAACCAATTTAATAAGAAGAAAAAGATGTTTTGAGAGAGGTGTTATAATGTGAGGTCAGTGAGGAGATAAACATAACCAGGATGACGCTGACTCCAGGTGATCATCCAACCACCTCGTCCTTAATACTTTCTCTCTTTACTCTCCTTGTCACTCATGTGACGGGTGTTTTAATTGTCTGGCTGTAATTCTGAAACTTTCTTTTTGGGGGTTTTTAGTTTTTTTTTCCATTATAATTCATGTAAGGCAGTGGTGTGTTGTGTTGAAGTGTAACCTTTGTGCTTGACCCAGCCAGGTAACTTTTTAACTAAGTTTCTTTAAGTACAGGTACTTAATTTTTTGGGGTTTTGAGTTGGCTACATAAAAAAATATCGTGTGTGGCAAATTACTTAGAATAATCTCTAAAAATGTCCGTAAGTGACTAATTCCATAAGTCCTTGTAAAATACGTACCTTTTTATTTAAATCATTCCACAATGTACGACTTTTTTTTACCAGTTTTTTAGAACATAATGTTAGAACACAAGTATAATCGAACAGTAATTAATGTAATACTCCATTGCATTGTGTGGCTTCCTGGATGTCCTTTGGTCCAAGAAAACTGAGCTCTAACCTCGTCCAAGGCTCGAATTTTGATTGCCTCCAATTTCTCTTTTGTTTTACCTTTATTAACCACTAAGGGCAGAGGACAAGGACTGCATTTCTATATCCTATGTAAAAGAAAAACCATGTACAGTGATAAAACATAAGAACACAAGAGGAAAATAAGTCCGCTTTAAAACTTTATTGAGTTATTCTAGTTCACTTATACATAATTTGCTATATAAAACTATTGTATAAAGCCGAACAAACTCTTCAACCTCCAGAGCTTAAGTAGCCCCTCCGATGAATATAATTATGTATGTTTGTATATGGTGTATGTGGTGAGATATTTTTAGATGTATGTAATTTGTAAGACTCAACGACGACTACCTGGTATTGATTCAGTGAAATACTGCACTAGCCCAAGTACCATCGAACCCATGTTGTACTGGCCCACCTCATGGTGAGCTTGAACCACATGATGCCTTAACCCATAGGACCACCCAATCCTACAAAGATGGCACAGCCAGCAGAGCTAGCTGTTTTATCTATCGCCATCCGAGGACCTTCGGGTGTCGTGGGAGCTATATATATAATTAAATGTTATGCTGAATAGGTAAAATATGCAATTAGCAAGAACTCATTTAAAATTAAAGTCGTTCTCTAAAATTTTCTCTTATTGTTTTAAAGATATATTTTCCTCATTATGTTTAAGTATTATTATATAGATAAAAAAAGGCGCTAAGCCACAAGGGCTATGTTAATGTAAAAAAATAATAATTTTTTATACCAAAAGCACCTTAGAAAACTTACCAAACACTATGTAACAGGCGCATTTAATTTAGCCTAATCGAACTAAATATTTTAGATAAAGGTTACAGTAACTTAATTTTATAATAACAAACACAATGAAAATACATTATTTTCGTTACGTTTTTCAGAATGATTTTTGCGAAAATATGCATACACAAAGTTTTTTGCTTGTCTTATTCAGCAAGACGAGCATGCTGTTTAAGCAAAAATCGTAAATTTTAATTTTTACCTATTCGCACGAGACACATACACATATACACCTCTCATCACTTAACGATGAGTGTCGTTCCTAAGACCACGTTAACTAATTCGTCGCTAGATGAAGGAGCATACTATAATGGTAGTGGGTTTAAGTCAACCATCTTGTAAATGTTATAATGTCACCTTTGCACACATTTATAAAACATTTCTGTGTATATTTTTTTAAATGTTTATACGTAGTGACCTGTATATTGAAATAAACAGAATAGAAGAAATCGGCTTCTAAAGACATTTAGTAGGTATAAATGCTGGGGTCAAAGAGCCGTTTGAAAGTCCGGTAAATGAGTACATCATTAACCCTTAAACGGTCCAAACAGATCGAACGTTCAAATTCGTAGTGCTACAAAAGTCATTTTTTTTTTACAATTTTTTTCAAATATAACAAAAAAAAAGTAGATAAAAGTTTTTTTTACACATTTTCCAAATGTAAAACAAAAAAGATCTTCTACATTTTTTGTTTTACATACTTTCAGATGTTGAAAAAAACGTATATATACGTTTGGGACCATTTAAGGGTTTAAGTGAGGAGAGGCTGTGAGTGTATGTGTGTGTGTATGTCTATAAATTTTTTAAAACAATTGCAATTAGCAATCTTTAAATGTCAATACAAAACATGGGGAATGGAAATCTTCAGCTCAGATCTTTCCACTATTTTGTGCTTCGTCAGGAGTTATGCAGTATCACAGAAGACCTGAACAGGTAGATTGATGGAATGTTTTTTTGGGAAAAGTTGTCATGTAGATGCTTGCCTTTCCACCTCAAAAACAGGCAGAGTAGGCCATGTTCCTCATGGCTACTTTCCCTGAGTAAACTCCACTCAATATACCATTGGCAGGGTATTGCAACATTTATGCATAGCTCCTGGTGACACAGTATATGTGACATGTCTTGAGCTGAATATTCCATCCTTCCAGGGCTGTTTTTGCATGCGTGCACATACAGTTTTTTAACACTGGCTGGACGTATCCCATCGAGGTAGGTGACCCCAGAAAAAGAAACACTTTCACCTCATATTAACCCCATTATTGTCTTGGCAGAGGTGGCACTGATGCTACAGTTTTCAGATACCCACTTCAAACTGCAATATTCCCACACAGTTGATACTCTGTGGTGTATTCAGGGTACATAGTGTGCAGTTGATACTGTTGTGGTGTATTCATTATACATTGTTTGAATATACAATTAACTTTGGTAACGACTGTTGGTAACAAAAAAGAAAAGTACAGAAACTATGTGAAAAAGAAATTCCCATTCATTACATTCTAAGGTTTTATCTGTCCTATCTCACACATATTATCATTGGTAGAATTCCTCTTATTTATGAACTTTAAAAAATAGTGAATAAGTTGTTTATATATTTTGCATGATTATGATTTACTAAAAGTTACAGTATTGCCATATTTTAAGTGTATATGTTATGATACAGCAAATAATCTTTTACGTATTTCAGAATAAAATTGTGAGGCATGTCAGGAGGTGAGAAGAAAGTCCTCGCAAACCACAGAAATGGGAACCTAGTTGCCGATGAAGAACAACTAGCAACTATTAGAAGGAACTAGGGAAAGAAGAAAAAGCCCGTAATGAAATGTGCCAGCAATGATGGAGATTCTTTCAGAAAAATCACCAGACTGTGGTCCAGATGATGGAGGACGTTGAAATGATAAGGACACCACAGATGAAGAAGGCATTTACAGATTGTCATCAGAAAGAGGAAAGGAGACTTTCAAACAGATAAGATTAATTAAAGAAGAGATTTTGAAGAGGACACCACACTCTTAAGGCTTTTGTTGAATACAAACAGTTTGAGTGGTGTATTAAAAACATTTATATTCTAATGTCAACATTTGCAATTAGTCATTTTTTTCAGAGTTGAAAAATACATCATTGCGTTACTGTATAATTGACATTTGTAAAAATGTTCACATACTATAAAGTAACCTTGAAACTTATTTTAAAATTGCTTAAAATGTAATAAAATTGACAATTTTTACATTTTCAGAATTCAGTCATAAGTCCATGGTGATTCTTTTTTTTTAATTCCTGTACTACACTCTCTTCTTCCTCCACCCACTCTTCAAAGTGCTTCATTTTCATTTCAGAAAATTAAATAATGGCATTACTTGGTAATAAATTTATATCCAAATTTGATATCATTAATTAATTAAAGAATTCTCCTTGGTAAATGTTCTTCGATGAATTTATGGAGAAAATTTTTACATTACAAATTTGTGGGAAAGAAAAATGAATATGGCTTATGGTTATGTTAAGCTTGCTTTTTTCTGATTGCAAAATTGAAATTTCAATAATATTTTTTAGGTGTTGGAGGGTCCAGATAAAAAAGAGAACAGTGGTCTACCACTCAAGAAAAAAATAATGGGAGAAATGGATCGGAGACCTGTCCATATGTGGAATTCAGTTACGGGGATAGGCCTTCTACTCATAGCCATCTTAGATTCACCCGTCTTCAATATGTTCCACAAATGAATTATGGAAATGTCTGACAGCCCTTGCCAAAGTAATAACATCTCATCTTTACACTAACCAGTTTCGATGCATTAGGCTGTATTAAATGTATGTAAATACTAAAGTAAACCCTATACAGTGTACATAACTTCTTTTATTCATGTCATTTTTATTTATTTTCCTCCTGTGTTCACTGTGTTCAGGATTTCCATAGAGGACTGTTCTGTTTCTGTAACTGCATTAAAAAAAATTAAGTAGCTGGTAGACATTTAAGGGAACATGAGAAGTTCATTTAGAACGTATCCAGTATGATGCTGCAATTCAGAACAATACGACTTTATTTGGGGGCTTTTTGCAAATGCTATAGGTCCTATATACAGTAATTTGCAATGTTAAAAGCATTTTTTCCAGAATTTTAATGAACACTTGGTGGGATGAAAATTTTAATTGTGTTCTTGTATTCCTAGGTTAAATTGCCAAGTTGCCATCGAATTTGTCCATAACAGAGAAGTGTTGGCATATCATGCTTACACTGAGCATTATATAAAAACCGAAAAGATGCAAATGCTGCCCTTTTTGTAGCAAGAATTTCAAAGATATTGAAGATTTTCAAGACTCTTGACATGGGATATATTAGCTTTATGTGCCAAGTGAGTTCAGTTTACTTAGTGTATGCTTGTACATGTGTGTAATGCCTGCATGCATCTGTAATTTTTTTTTTTATTTTAACAAGTCGGCCATCTCCCCCGAGGCAGGGTGACCCAAAAAGAAAATCCCCCAAAGATAAAATACTTTCATAATCATTCCAAACACATTCACTCTCACTCACAACGATAATCACTATTTTTTGCAGAGGTGCCAGAATACAAAACATTATACAAGCATATATACGTATAAGATGCATAACAACATATCTTCTCCAAACTGCCAATATCCCAACCCCTCCTTTAAAAAAGTGCAGGCATTGTACTTCCCATTTCCAGGACTCGAGTCCGGCTTAACAAAAATAACCGTTTTCCCTGAATCCCTTCACTAAAAATTACCCTGCTCTCACTCCAACAAAGACCCACAGGTCCCAAATACCATTCGTCTCCATTCACATCCTCTTTTAACAACCCGCCCTCACCAACGCTTGCTGGAATTCCAACCCCTCGCCCACAAAACCTCCTTTTACCTACAACCCCCTCCCTCATCCTTTTTGAGACGACCCCTACCCCTGCCCAGCCTTCCTTTCCCTATAGTATATATATATAGGGGGCATTTATACGCTCTCCATTGTCATCTACTTTGATCCATTCTCTGTAAATGACCAAACCACCTCCAACAACCCCCTCTTCAGAGCCCTCTGACTAATACAGTGGTCCTCGCTTTTCGTAGTTCGCGGCAGTCGTAAATTTCTCAAATCATAGGGATAATTTCATATAAATCATGGCTCGCTTTTCATAGTTGACTCGCACGTCGGAGTTCGTCCGGACGTGTACCGCATGGCGTCAGCCGTGGCGGCAGCCAGCCTGGCATTGTTTTCCAGTGAGCGTAGGTCCCCCTTAACGTGCCCAGCGAAATATTTCATAAATTTCCATTTATTTTAGTGCTTGCAAGTAACTAAATAAGCTACATGGCTCCAAAGAAAACGCGTATGCCAAGCTTGTGGTAAAGAAGGTGAGAAAATACGATTTTGAATTTAAGAAAACCATCATTGAACACTATGAAAGTGGTACAAGTGTGGCCGATATGGCCAGGAAGTATAAGGAAAAAAAAACCCTACACAAACCTATGTTCCGTAGTGGCCATGAAAAAGAAATCAAGGACGCTGTTGTAGCAAAGGGGGTAACTTTTTTTTTTTTTTTTTTTTTTTTCAACACAGTCGGGCCGTCTCCCACCGAGGCAGGGTGACCCAAAATAATAAGAAAATCCCCACAAAGAAATACTTTCATCAACATTCAAACACTTTTCACATTTCACCACAACTCGCCATTATCACTGTTTTTGGCAGAGGCTGCTCAGAATCAACATTTAGAAAGCATACACAGATAAAGATAACACAACAATCCCTCCAAACTGCCAAAATCTCAAACCCCCCTCCTATTAAAGGTGCAGGCATTGTACTTTCCATTTTCCAGGACTCGCAAGTCCGACTATATGAAAAAAAACCGTTTCCTCCCCTGAATCCATTCACTAAATATTACCCTGCTCACACCTCCAACGATCTCAGGTCCCCAAGTACCATTCATCTCCATTCACTCCTATCTAACACGGCTTGCGCACGCGTTGCTGGAAGTCCAAGACCCTTGCCCACAAAACCTCCTTTAAACCCCCACTCTCTCTCTCTCAACCCTTTCGGAGGACGACCCTACCACCACCTCCTTCTTCCCCTATCATTTATATGCTTTCCATGGTCATTCTACTTACTTTGATCCATTCTCTCTAAATATTCAAAAACCACCTCAACAACCCCTCTTCTGCCCTCTGACTAATACTTTTATTAACTCCATACCATTTCTCCTATTCCACACTCCGAATTTTCTGCATATATTTACACCACACATTGCCCTTAAAACAGGACATCCCCACTGCCTCCAACAGTCTCCTCGCTACTGCATTTACACCCCCAAGCTTCACACCCTATATAAGAGTGTTGGTACTACTATACTTCTATACATCCCTTCTTTGCCTCCTTAGATATCATTTTTTTTGACGCCATGATTTTGACTTCTATGATAAACCTCATCCTCATAAATCCATCAGCCGAAACTCAACTCCCAAGTATCTGAAAACATTCACGTCTTCCATACCCTCCTCCCCAATTGATATCCAATTTTTCGTTAATCTAAATCATTTGACACCCTCATCACCTTCTCTTTTCTATGTATTTACTTCAACTTTCCTACCTTTACACACATTCCCAAACTCATCCACTAACCTTTTGTGATTTTTCTTTAGAATCTCCCATAAGCACAGTATCATCACAAAAAGTAACTGTGTCAATTCCCAGTGAATTTGATTCCTTCTTCCGCCACATTTTAATCCCCCCTCTCCCGAACACCCTAGCATTACTTCCTTTACAACCCCATCTGTAAATATATTAAACAACCATGGTGACATTACACATCCCTGTCTAAGAACCCTACTTTTAACCGGGAAGTAGTCTCCCTCCTCTTCTACAAACCCTAACCTGAGCCACTATCCTCATAAAAACTCTTTACAGCTTTTATATAACTTACCACCTATTTCCATATACTTTGCAACATCTGCCAACATTTTGCTCCTCTATCCACTCTATTCATATGCCTTTTCTAAATCCATAAATGCAATAAAAACTTCCTAACCTTTATCTAAATACTGTTCATATATTATGCAGATAGGTAGTAGGTTGGTAAGACAGCAACCACCCAGGGAGGTACTACCGTCCTGCCAAGTGAGTGTTAAAAACAAGCCTTGTGATTGTTTTACATATGGTAGGATTGCTGATGTCTTTTGTCTGTCTCATAAATATGCAATATTACAGTTACGTCTTGCTATTCAACTTACACATAGGGTCACACTACACATACATGTGCACATTTATTTATACACACTCTTCCTGAGTTTCTTTTGATTTATTTATTTATCTAATATGGGTTATAGTAAGCGAGTGTAATCACCTGGAGAGAGAGAAGTGTAGATAGGAGAAGAGAGAATCCAGGAAATGTTGAGTGAATGCGTGGGAGTTTGAATTCAAGTGTGAGAGTAATGGTGGTTGGTTGGATTTCATTGCTAAAGTGGGTAAAAATTGTATATGGAGGGAGTAGTAGGTAAATTTTGGGTGCCAGGGTAAATGTAAATGGGGAGCCTTAAATTGAGCTATGTGTAAAAGAAAATTTTGGTAATAAGTAATACATATTTTATGAAAAAGAGGATAAATAACTATGACAAGGTATGAGAAAGCACTAATTAAAGTATTTGTTAGATTATTTATTGGTGATAAAAGGTTGATGGTAGGCCTCCGAATGTACAATTTTAAGAGGGCAACTGATATATCGGATCATTGATTAGTTGTAATCTTACAGTAGAGGTAAGAGGTAGATGGGAAAAAGGAAGGTGCAACAAACAAGTAAGAGGGAGGTGAAGTGTATAAACTAAAGGGAGGAGGAAGTTCGGGCGAAGAAAAAAAATATAAGCGACTATTGGCAGAAAGGTGGCTAGTGCAAAGAAGGTAGGTGGTGGGTTTGAAGATGGTTGGAATAGTTTTAAAAATCAGTAATTAGAATGTGGGGTCAGAAGTTTGTGGTTTATAGGAGGTGGGGGCAGGAGGAAGAAGGAGTGATTGGTGAATGATGAAGTATAGGGTGTGATATAAGAGAAAAAGTAGCTTAGAGAGGTTTTTTACAAAGCATAAGTGTTTATAAGAAGAGCAGAGTATATGAGAGTAAAAGAAAGTTAGAGATGGTGATATAGTGCAAAAGGAGAGCAGATGAAAGAGTGGGAGAGGCACCTGTTCAAAAATTTTAATGAAAATAAGAAAAAAAAATTTGGAGTGAGTTAAACAATTTAAGAAAAGCCTAGGGAAAAAATTGTCAGTTAAAAAACAGAGTAGGGGAGTTTTAGTAGATGGGAGATGGAGTATTGGGGTAGATGGCGAGAATATTTGAGGAACTTTTAAATGTTAACGTTATTCGGGGGGAGGGGGTGGAAGGGGCAGGGGTATGGTGCTTCATGACTGGTCAGGAGTTATACCATCTTTCAGGAGTGAAGAAGAGCAGAATGTAAGTGATGGGGGGAGGTACGTGAGGCATTACGTAAAATAAAGGGGTAAAGCAGCTGGAACTGATGGGATCAGAAGAAATGTTAAAAGCAGGGGGGTAAATATGTTGGAGTGGTTTGGTAAATTTGTTTTAATAAATGTATGAAAGAGGGGAAGGTACCTAGGGTTGCAGAGAGCATGTATAGTCCCATTAAATAAAAGGGAAAGGGACAAAAGAACCTGTAAAAATTATAGTGTAATAAGCTTACTGAGTATACCATGAAAAGTGTACGTAGGGTAATAATGAAAGAATAAAGGTAGACAGAATGTAGATTGCGGATGAGCAATGAGTGTTTCAGAGTGGTAGGGAATGTTTAGATCAGGTGTTTACATTGAAGCATATATGTGAATCAGTATTTAGATAAAGATAGGGAAGTTTTATTGCATTTATGGATATAGAAAAGGTCATATGATAGAGTGGATAGAGGAGCAATGTGGCAGATGTGCAAGTATATGGAATAGGTTGTAAGTTATATAAATGCTGTAAAGAGTTTTTATGAGGATATGAGGCTCAGGGTTAGGGTGTGTAGAAGAGAGGAGACTACTCCCGGTAAAAGAGGTCTTAGACAGGGATGTGTAATGACACCATGGTTGTTTAATAATTAATTGATGGGGTGTAAAGGAAGTAAACGCTAGGGTGTTTGGGAGAGGGGTGGGGATAAATTATGGGAAGCAAATTCAAAATGGGAATTGACCAGCAAGTTACTATTTTGCTGATGATACTGGGTGCATATGGGAGATTCTAAAGAAAAATTGCAAAGGTTAGTGGATGAGTTTGGGAATGTGAGTAAAGGGAGAAAGTTTAAAGTGAACCATAGAAAAGAGTAAGGTGATGAGGGTGGTCAAATTGATTTAGATAAAGAAAAATTTGAAATCAAATTGGAGGAGGAGTATGGAAGAAGTGAATGATTTCCGATACTTGGGAGTTGATGTTTCGCGATGGATTTATGAAGGATGAGGGTAATCAATAGAAATTGAATGAGGGAAAAAAGGTGAGTGGAGCTTGGGTATATGTGGATGTCAAAAAACGTTATCCTATGGTGAGGCAAAGAAGGGTATGTAATGAAAGTATAGTAGTACCAACACTCTTATTATGGGTGTGAAGCTTGGTGGTAAAAATGCAGCAGCGAAGGACGGTTGGAGCAGTGGAGATGTTCCTGTTTAAGGCAATGTGTGTGTAAATATTATGCCAGAAAATTCCTGAGTGTGGAAAATAGGAAGAAGGTGTGGAGTTAATAAAAGTATATCAGATGCAAAGGAGGGGTTGTTGAGTGGTTTGGTCATTAGAAGAGAAGATCAAAGTAGAATGACATGGAAAAGCATATAAATCTATAGGGGAAGGAAGGCTGGGTAGGGGTCCGTCCTCGAAAAGGTTGGAGAGAGGGGGTAAAAGGAGGTTTTGGTGGGTAAAGGGGGCTTGGACTTCCAGCAAGCGTGCCAAGCGTGTTAGATAGGAGTGAATGAGACGAATGTACTTGGGACCTGACGATCTGTTGGAGTGTGACAGGGTAATATTTTAGTGAAGGGATTCAGGGAACCGTTTTTTCATATAGTCGTACTTGAGTCCTGGAAATTGGAATATCTATTGCCTGCACTTTAAAGAGGGGTTTGGGATATTGCATTTGGAGGGATATGTTGTGTATCTTTATATGTTATGCTCTATACTGTTGTATTATGAGCACCTCTGCAAAAACATGATAATGTCGAGTGTGGTGAAAGTGTTTATGATGATGAAAGTATTTTCTTTTTTGGGGATTTTCTTTCATTTTGGGTCACCCTGCCTCTGTGGGAGAACGGCCGACTTGTTGAAAAAAAAAAAAAAAAAAATTATGGCTTTAATGTAAACACTTGATCAACAACAACCCCTACCCACTCTGAACCTCCTTGCTCACTGGCAATCTACATTCTGTCTACCTCTATTTCTTTCAATTGTAACCCTACCGTACACTATTTTATTCCCTGTATAACCTCATAAACTTTTTCCTCTAAATTTTACGAGTCTCTTTTTGTCCCTTTCCCTTTATATAAAGGATATACTGCCTCCGCCAATCCCTAGGTACCTTTCCCCATACATTTATTAAACAAAAGTTACTAACCACTCCAACATTAACCCCCCCCCCTGCTTTTTAACATTTCTGTCATGATCCCATCAGTTCCAGCTGAGCTTTAACAAACCCCCCTTTCAAGTTTACGTAAATGCATCACGCAACCTCCCCCAACTTACATTTGTCTGCTCTTCTTTTCACTCCTAAAAGATGGTATACCTCCCTGACCAGTGCATGAAATTACTGCAGTCTGTTTCTTCCTTAACATTTTAAAAAAGTTCCTAAAATATTCTCGCCATCTCCTAATACTCTCCATCTCCCCATCTAACTAACAGCCCCTACTCTGTTTTTTAACTGACAAATCCATACTTACCCTAGCTTTCCTTAACTTGTTTAACTCACGCCAAAATTTTTTCTTATTTTCATTAAAATTTCTTGACAAGTGCCTCTCCCACTCCTCTCTGCTCTCCCTTTTTGGCACTCTCTTCGGTCAACCACTTCTTTTCTTTACCTTTCTTTTACTCTCCATGTACTCGCTCTTCTTATAAACACTTCTGCTTTTGTAAAAACCTCTCATAACTACCTTTTTCTCTTTTATCACTCCCTTTACTTCATCATTCCGCCAATCACTTCTCTTTTCCTCCTGCCCCCACCCGACTATAAGACCACAAACTTCTGCCCCACATTCTAATACTGCATTTTTTAAAACTATTCCAACCCTCTTCAACCCCCCCACTACTCATACTTTGCACTAGCCCACTTTCTGCCAATAGTCTCTTAATCTCACCTCACCCGTACTTCTCCTCCCTTAGTTTTAAACACTTTTTCAACACCTCCCACTAACTTGTTTGTTTCCACCTTCTCCTCTTTTTTCCATCTACCTCTTACTCTAAACTGACTACAACTAATCATAAGTCCGATATATCCAGTTGCCCCTCATAAACATTACATCCTGGAGCCCACCCATCAACTTTTAATCCACCAATACATAATCTAATATACTACTTCCAATACGTCTACATCATACCTTGTATATCTTATTTATCCTCTTTTTCATAAAATATGTATTACTTATTACCAAATCTCTTTCCTAACATAGCTTCTATTAAAGGCTCCCATTTACATTTACCCCTGGCCCCCCCACCCCAGATTTACCTTATACTCCCTCCATAACATTTTTTACCCACTTTACATTGGTAATCCCCAACAACCATGACTCTCACACTTGATTCAAAACCTCCCCAGGCATTCACTCAACATTCCCTAAATCTCTCTCTCTCCTCTCACTACTCTCTCTCTCCAGGTGCAAACACACGCTTATTATAACCCACTTTTCACATCCAATGTTTATTTTACACTCCACATAATCCTTGATTAATACATTTATAGTCCCCTTTTCCTGCAATAGCTTATCCTATCAACATTATTGCTACTCCCTCTTTAGCACTTAACTCTATTTGAAACCCCTGACCTAATCCCATTATTTCCTCTCCACTGAAACCTCTCCTATCCCAACCCCATCAGCTTTGTTTCACTTTAAAGCCAAGGACATCCAGCTCTTCTCATTCTAACATCCACAATCATCTCTTTCCTTATCTGCACAACAACCACGCACATCACACTTCCCACTTTGACAATTTTCTTCTTCTTATTTCTTTTTATATCTTTAACAGGAAAAGTGTTACTAACCCATTGTTCCCGCATTTTAGTTGACTTTTACAACACGCATGGCTTACTTAGGAAAGATTCTTAATCCACTTCCCCATGATATAAAAGGAAAAGTAAATAAGACCAAAACTGTTAAGATAAAATCAAAGAAAACTCAGATGAGTGTGTATAAATAAATGTAACATAGTATGTTAGTGTGAACCCTAAGTGTAAGTAGAAGAGTAGCAAGACATACCTGTAATCTTGCATATTTATGATACAGACAAAAGACATCAGCAATCCTACCATCATGTAAAAACAATCACATGCTTTCAATTTACACTCACTGGCAGGGACGGTAGTACCCCCCTGGGTGGTTGCTGTCTACCAACCTACTAACTATGCTGACAAAAAAATGAGAATCACCATACTCAAAGAGTGAAAGTTATTAAATGGTGTGGATAAATGAGAAACAATTAGCAGGAGATACTCTATGACTTGATTATTTGTGAATAGGCTAGTGCAGTTCAAGAGATTTTGGTATAGAAATTGCCTGCAACTAGTGGGTATGTGAGTGATTTAAGGCCAGCAAAGGCTGGTTTGAGAGATTAAGAACATTACTGGCATACACAGTGTCGTAAGGCATGGTGAGGCTACCAGTTCCCGGACCACAAGGCGCTGAAAATTTTATATGTGCATGAATTCCAGGGAAAGGTACATAGGAAGGCTGAAGGAATGAAACCTGAACAAGGTGTTTCAATTGTGACGAAACCGGCCTCTTTTTGGAAAAAAGAAAATGCCAAAGAGGAACTCTTCGATACACAGAGGAAAGGCCATGCCAGACACAAGCCTTTGAAAACAGGCTGACCTAATGTTCTGTGCTAATTCTAGTGATATCAAAGTGAAGCCATTACTAAGTAACCATTCTGAAAAATCCCAGAGGTGTTCAGAAAAACAAATGTTATAAGAGTAAATAGTGAGTTTTTGGAAATCTAATTGTAATGCATGGGTCACGAGGGAAATATTCGTCGAGTGGTTCAATGAAGTGTTTGGCTTAGTGTGAAGGAGTACTACTTGTAATGGACAATGCACCTGCTCATCCTCCAAACTTGGATGACCTAATTTTCAAGGAGTTTTGGGTTCATCACAGTAGTAGTTTCTTGCCCCCGAATACACTCTTCCTCTCCTCCAAGCCCCATGGACCAAGCAGGTCTGCAAACATATAAAAAACTCTACACAAAAACAGACGTTTCACATGCGCCTTGGCTGTGACCACAGACACTCACTAGACCCTTGACCCCGTGACCCTAAGGGAATTTTTGGGAGAGAACACTTCAGGCATCCTCCATTGCATAACCCTTATAGGAATGGCTTGGGAGGAGTGACTAACCATGACTTTGAACTCTTGCCTGAGAAAATTGTGGGCCAGATTGTGTCGACAATGAAGGGATTTTGAAGGTTTTGGGACTGACCCTTATGATCCTATGTCTGCTGTAAAATCAATTATGCACTGTGGAATTCCATGGGGTTGGATGTGATTTTGGAGGATGTGAAAGAATTGGTGGAAGACCACAACGAAAGCTCACCACTGAGGGCTCAAGAGCTTTCAGCTCAGGAAGAGCAACAGATCGCAGCTCAGAAATTGCTGCAGAGGATGAGGAATAGAGAAGGAAGAAACGTGCCTTCTTCAGAAATAAAGGAGATTTTTGCAATGTGGGGTAAGATGGAAAGAGTTAATGGGAAACATCACCCTAACTAGGTTGTTGCAAGCCATGTTGGCAACATGTACATTGACAAAGTCATGGGCCTTTTTAGGGAAGTGTTAGAGATCCAGAAACAGAGCTCTCTGACAGTTGTTTTGCAAACAGGACTCCAGTGACTCACAAGTGTCCTAGTGGCATTAAGAAACAGAGAATAGAGCAACCCCAAAAAGCAATTGGTACCTGATTTGTTTGCTGGAAGGGGGAACCCCTTTCAAACTAGAAAACAATCACTCTCTCTCATCTCCTCCCCAGTCCTCCCATACACTAAAAGAATCGCCAAAAAAGGTAAGTGTTATCTGTTAATGTTCATTCATCATTTCCCATTGTATTGTTTATTTACATATGTATATTTTCATGTAAATAAATATTTTGTTTTAATACTCTGGGTTGTCAGGAACGGATTAATTGTATTTTACATTATTTCTTATGGGAAAATTGATTCGCAAATCGTAAATTTCGTTTATAGTTAGCTCCTCCAGGAATTGATTAATTATGAAAAACGAGGGACCACTGGTACAGTGGACCCCCGCATAACGATTACCCTCCAAATGCGACAATTATGTAAGTGTATTTGTAAGTGCGTTTGTACGTGTATGTTTTTGGGGGGTCTGAAATGGACTAATCTACTTCACAATAATCCTTATGGGAATAAATTCGGTTCAGTACCTGGCGCCTGAACATACTCTGCGGAGTGAAAAAAAATAATCGTAACCCTGGGTCCCCACTGTACTTTTTATTAACTCACAAAGTAAGGACAGAAAAACCAGCGGTCGAATCCAGCATCTAACTGCAAGTCTTGCTTTTATGGGTTTTAAAAAATTTTGTAGGTACAACACTTACAGATGTAGATGTACTACAATTATCGAGTAAGAGCTACAAGTATGTTCCATAGTGCCCCATCTTTCTCAAAGCCTATTCCGGTCATCCTACTTCTTGTAAAATCTACTTTGTTCCTTCTTTTTATACTGTTTTTTCCTGTAATTTTTAAAGTTTATTTCCTTGATGCGCCTAATTAGTTTTATGAAGCTTACCTCATCCTTTTCGTATATTCTTTTATGAACTTATAAATGGTTAACATGACAACTCTTACAACTGTTTAGCCAATAAATGCAAATTTTTAGTAATTATAATTTTTTGCATTTCAATTTTTTTTTTTATTTCTGCTATATTATTCTTTGTGTTTAATACTGTTTTCATATTGATGCATTTTTTTTTTTACACACGCTAGCCATATCCCACCGAGGCAGGTGACTTAAAAAGAAAAACTAATTTCTCCTTTTTTTTATTTTTTTTTTGAATTAGTAATTTATACGGATTGGTTACCAGCCCCTTGCTCCCAGCGTCTTAGTCACTTCTTAGGACACACTTGGCTTATGGAGGAAGATTCTTTTGCCCAAATTCCCACCCCCCACGGAGATAAGAGAAATAAAGAAGATAAGAAATAATAAGAAATCCAGATGGATTGTAAATAATATGCAGTGTACATGCATGTGTAGGTGACATAAGAGTAAGTAGGAGTTTAAGATATGGCCTGTTATCCTGCATGTTTGAAAGACGAAAAGACCAACCAGCATTCCTACCATCATGTAAAACAATTACAGGTTGAGGCACATATAACAAGTGGAACCCCCCCCTGATTTCATCCGATCCGGGTTATCGTAACCTGGAGTTTGCCTGGAGAGAGT
>NC_069461.1:20936709-20968223 GCF_026875155.1 Cherax quadricarinatus
TTCAGTCCTATGAAATCAGCCAAGCCCGCAATAAAGTAGGCGGAGACTTGATTTGACATTTATTAGGGGAATTCCATTGATAATTAAATGACTGAGTGATTTGTGATCACTTTCCCCAGATTCATCATTATCCTTCAAGATTATTAATTAGTGTTTCCATACTGGCAAGAACCAAGTCAATGGAGAGTTATTTCCCCTAGTTGGCTCTGTCACAAACTGTTTTTAAAAAACAATCCTGGATCGTATCACGAAGTCAACTGGACTCTAAATTTCCTGTCAAATTGCCTCCAGTCAATATGTCTTTAGTTGATAATCTCCAATTAGCACACATTTTCGTATGTAGATGCTTACGAATTTCGTCCCATAGAAGTTAGTTTCTGCAACTCCCTATCAGTTTGGGGGGCCCTGTAAATCACACCCAAAATTAGTTTTTCTCGGCCCTCGAGAAGCTGTAACAAAACAGATTAGTGGCTGACGCTTCTAATTTAATATCTTGTCTACACAACAATTTAAATTGTCTCTCGACATACATCGCTACTCAACACATTTACCAGGTTGACCCTGTCAGTGTGGAATAATTATAGCCTTGTTTGTGACATTCAGAGGGCATCTCTCTATCATTTCAGATTGGAGCCAGGTCTCTGTTTATAGCAATAATATCTATGTTTCCTGCACTTGCAATTAATCGTAGCTCATCTATTATTTTCTTACACTCCTGCTATTAGCTTGTAATCCTTAAGGGAGCTGGCCCTTGCTGCCCTCTGCTGTCCCACTTTGTTTGCTGACCTGATCTATTTGTCTTTATTTATAAACTTCCTGTGAATGCCTTTTATAATTACTGTTTTCAAACCCAAGTGATTGCTACCTGCTTGTTTCACACACCACTCCCTTACCTCTATCTTCCATCAGTTTTAAATCATAGGCATTTCACCAATGGCCTTCTCAATCGAGTAGTCCTGAAAGTTCTACCACACAAAGCCCCAGAGAGATGGTATCCCCATCCCTTGCATTCATATAGCACAGCAAGGCAAGTGCGGTGGAGGTGCTTATATGGGGCCGTCTAGAGGGAAAATATTTACCCTGAAGATGACCCTAAGACATTCCATACCGTTTATGTGTACTGGATGACTTTAGAACGCAGGGTTATTGTATCATACGCTGGACTGCGACGTATCGTGCCGGTTATGTGGGGCCTTAGTCATTTAGGACGGCTCCTATGTGTGTGAAGAAGCGGCCAGGTGCATGCACAAACTAGGGAAGCACCTGTTACCGTGTGGACGCTGTTGCTACGAGCCCCAGGACAAGCACGAGCGTGGGCAATTGTGGAGTGAGGTGGTGGTGCCTCTCGAGAAGCCTGGCGTGTGTGCAGGTCAAGCTGTGACTCACCAGTAACCAAAATTTGATGGAAGCCGAGTGCTGATGTGTGTGTGTGGAGGAGGTAAAGCTGATGAGGAGGTGTGAGGTCTGTGTCACCGCATGTAGTGGAGGAGGATGTACCTGCAGGGGTGCGAAACACGAGATGACAGACCCCCTGAGGAATGGCGCCATACAAACACATAGCAGGGAAGACGTGTGAGTGGAGTGGTGTGGGAGTAGAAGAAACGTCGCCGTCGTTTCGTGGCGGACGAGCACGTGGAGGTTGAGGTCCATCGTGCGGCCTCCTTAGAGGATAACATGGAGGACGGGTGGTCATCACGAGGGAAGGAGAACGGCGGCCAACAGACTCTGATGATGTCCTGACGCAGTATCAGAGAACAGGGAGGGTGGATATGAAATTTCGCTGTGGTAGCCATTCAAGAGGCACCGGAGGAAGGGGGGGGATGGGGGCGGGGGATATTAAAGGTTGATGTGAGACTTGTAAAAACCAGGTGCAGGTTGAACCTGGGAAAGAATGGTGAAAGAGGCAGGGGTGGAAACTTTAACAGCGGCCTCAGGTTTATGACTGTGAATGTGATGGGGACTGTGTAAGGGTGTATAGTTAAAAGGGAATGGTTTAGAATTCTTTCTGTCAAATTTGGTTAGTTGTAGTGTTTCTTCAGGAGCACTATTTTATGGAGGGGGGAAAGTGCTGGAAATGGCAGGGTTTCAGGTGGTGACTGTTGCCTTTGTACGCCTGAAAGGTCGGTTGTGGGTATCATGATCAGGATGGCGAAAGCCCTTTTGTGTTGTTAAGAAGTGAGGGGGAGGGGGGAAGCGTACGGCGTGTTGAGGGTGGTGGATGATGAAACAGAGGGGTATCTTTTGTAAGTGTGTATGGCAAACGGCAGAAGACAGAAAATGAATGTAAGGGTAAAGAGAGATTTTCAATGTGAAGAACTGGTTTTCTTCTTACGTTGTTTACCTGCAGTGGCCATCGTTGGTGGGGACTGGAACTGCGTTATTAGGAGGGCTGACGTGAAACTAAAAGGGGAGGGGCACGTGTCGGCGGCCTTGCGAAATCTATTGAGGGATATTCATTTGCAGGATGCAGTTGGAGGAGGGGGATGGAGAACCCAGCACACTTTTGATAAGAAAGGGTTATGTGGCTAGGTTGGATAGGCTGTATATATCTCAAGGGGTTTGACATTTTTCCGTACAATAGAAGTAGCTTATTTGGAACATCGGGCGGTAGTTTTTTTTTATATTTTATTTAAAAGACATCCATAGTACATAAAAGCAACCGACAAATTGCTTAGCAAAAAGAGTGGTGAAAAAAAAGAAAGCAATAAACACCTCAATTACAACAATAAGTCTTGCAATATATATTGAAAAATTATGACAATAGTACATGTACTTTCCAATTATATTGTGTAATCTGAAAGACACAAATGTGCTACAGTAAACAATGGGACCCCATTCCAATCCTTGGAGTAATGACAGTATGCTGGAACAACTAAAAATAACCTAATGACCCCTTGGCAAGTACATATAATTCTGATAGTACATCCTGCCAAGGAATGTACACATTACATTGTACCATCCTGCCATGAATGTTACAACTTACATTGTTCATCTGCCATGGATTGTACACCTTACATTGTACATCCTGCCACGGAATGTACACCTTCCTTTCTGAAAAACCACTCCCTCCCCCCTTTTTTGCCTGTCAAGTCACCTGAACGTAAACAATCTTTATTTTAACTTTATATTGTATGAAATGCTTTCTTTTTCCATAATGAACAACATGAGGATGTTCGGTATATAATCATTATATTGAGATTATTAAAATCAATTCTACATGATTCATGACATATATATTTTTTTCTACTAGACACCCAAGCATTTCACTTCTCGAGGAGGTATAAATATATACATATGTTACATACACTTTACAACAACTAACAGTGAAAACAAACAAAAAACCTAATCCTATGTCATCCATCAAAATACCATACAATATATGTCGTCTCAACGGTAACCTAAACCTACGGCTCTATAGAGCTCCATGAAAATAACAATTGTAATAAGAAAATAAGGTAGAGTCTAGCTTTTCTAAATATAGTTAAACCATTCATTAAAACCACTACTAAGATGTAATTCTTTGCACATAATATATAACATTGATGACCTTACACTTCGATATATACTGATTGTCTCCTACCACACTCAATAACTCTTTTTATATATAGATTTCACATTCACACAGTGCACCCACATTGTCATTCATTACAAACATACCAATAATTTGTTTGTATATATAATATTCCATCACACTACGACATCTGTCGCCTTTTTCAAATTGAATAATTAATAATTAAATTGAAGAACTTGTATTCATTCACAACACACAACCCGCTCATCACACAGATCAAAGGCACTTAGGTCTCAGTCTATATTCATTTCTTCCTCTACTAAACCTTTCACACTATCCTTATCGGGAAGCCAGCCCGACCGCGACCCCTTACATTACACAGTTAAATCCCATAAAATCACTCAACCTAAAAACTCTGACTGACTCAGTTAAAAGCAGTCTCCCCATCACCTCCAAAATTCCCTATTACGACCTTAGTTCTGTAAATTGTCAAGCCCTAACACTCTTTATCCTCATCCACGCCCACCTCCCTCATGGCCCATGTCGTATATTTATAACTCTGTAACCAAATAGCCACTGCATTCTCCACCATCTTACTCGCCCCACTTTATCCAAACTTAAGCCCGTCAAACACCTGCAACCCTACCCCCAACATAACCTAAACAATCCTTTCCTAACTCAGACCCGGAACCACTTCTATACACTCACAAAATATACTGCATGAAAAAATTGTTCCATGCTTCACATGCTCTACATTCCATCCCTCCCTTATCCTCCTATTGAATGGACAACCCCAGAATGGCAAAAATCCCATGTTTAAAAATCTTAATTACTCCTGAAGCACCGGTTTTACATGTAATTGTTTTAGACGTGTCCACATTTTGCTCATGCAACATAGGGTGTGCCCTTCAACAGCAGCCACCCCTGCCTACCTTTCAGTCCTTCGAGGGACCGCCAATTTAACCACACGATGGGTCCCTCACTGTCATTAAAACCTTCAAATGGCCTCACCAACTATTAAATTTCCTACACCACCACCACTGCATACTTTTCCTTAGTATTCTCACAATGTAAACCTCCCCTCCCGCCCCCTCACTTATAAAACTTCGTTTTAGGTACACGCGCATCATTCTTTTTTCCACAGGTATAAGCCCAGCCCTCCCTGACTGTCAGGAGCTGTTAACGCGCTTTACTTAACCATTCGCAGCCCGATCCTCCATATAAACTAAAAAAAACCATTTTGCAAAAACGTTTTTCCTCACCTAGCATCAGTGGGTACAGGACAACCACATGCCATACTTGCTGTACAATAGCAGTTTCGTTACTATTACTCTTTGATGCAGTGTTAGTTGTGCCACCCTCAAACACCAAGTCTTTTCAATACTCCATCCACTTTTTGCACTGAATTCACCTCTTGGGGAGCACCCGTGTATCTCTCACATAAACTATCCCACTTATAAATAGTTGATCCACCCACATTCCACCCACCCTACCACCTCCATACCCCATGTGTAATATCCCATTGGTGTCCAGATAATTAGTCTTATAAACATTTATTTTCATCCCTGAAGCTTTCACAAACCACATCCACACCTTACCCACCCTATGCATAGTCAATATTACCTTCACCATAACTAGTCGTTGTTCCACATATCCAATGTATACCAGCCCCTCCCCCCCGTTTATTACCCTACCACCTCCCGCAACTCACCTCAGAATGGCCCTATAAAATGGTTCACTGTTATACAAGCAATCAATATTTGCGGATAGTGGGTGTGGCATGCAAAGTTACGTAACATTTATTCGGCGCATGTACACACCTCATTTACTGGCTATCTCCCCAAACCAGCAAAAAAGGTAAATTTTGCTAAAAAGGTTGATGATGGGGCACCATCGTTCAACTAGTGACCAGGTTCTAGCCAGTAAGAAGATGGTTTTGGCAATCGCAGAGGTTATGTGGGTACCGCCTCTCTGTCTGCCCTTGTCATTCCATTTTGAGCTGGTTGATGCACGGTGTCTGCTATCTTGTGGCTTCTTATTTCGCCTTGCTTTCCGTGGAGTGCACTATACTTATCACTGTACATAGTGTACATATTGCTGTTATAAATTGGTGAAGGTTAATATAAGTCTAAACTTTTTTCTGGCTGTGTTGATTTTTCCCATGACACCGGGGTAACAGGCTTTTGGAATCCTGGGTTGTCAATATGGGGGCCTGTACAGATATGGCGATGGACATTAGAGAAACGGTATGAGTTTTAGGGTGAAGCTCGTCGTTGCAGGAACATTGTGCAGCTTGCTGACTGCATTGCTTTACAAATTTTGCGTGTCAGATGCTTTTGATCGCCTTGCTATTGTGTGATCGTCTAAACAGACTCGCCCTATAGCTTGTTCAAGTGTGCTCGCTTCTTACGGTCAATCTTCTAGAACAGTGTAGCTTGTATGGCATTGCTTTACAATGTTGCGTGTCAGTTTTACTAGCTGTCGGTGTGGAGAATTTTTGCAGTCAGCTTTGCTTGGTATGAGTATCCTGCAACGTACTGTGCATAGATAAGGTGTTCTGCCCAAATTAAAGTGTTACGTTGGGGTATTCTGCAATCGTATGTGCATAGCGAATTAACGTATGCCACTAGATGAGTCTTCAGACGTTCTTGGTGTCGGCATATTACTTTTGGCATAAACCTACCTAAATTGTCCCTACAGCGTTTTGGCAAATTGTTCGTTCCATTGGCTTTACATACAAACGCACTTTCACAGCCTGACGGTAACTGGTTCAATGATTGCATGGACAAACTTATACGAAGAAGAGATGGCACATCAGACTACTCTCTAATGGGAGCTAGGGACGAAATACTATGTTATCGCAGAGGAAGATGCATACACCTACGGAAGGACAAAATTGGTCAGTATAGTGCTGCTGGGTTGTATCAGGGGTGATGAATCAGCGTCTCGTTGGAACTTGAGATGGCAAATATAATCTTGAGCAAACTAGGGAACAGAGAGCATTTGCAGGGAAGAATTTGATAGGGAAAAGAGAAAGGAGGCAGTTTTTCGTTATTCTTGTAAAATGATTTTAGTTTACAGAAAGCGTAGAGTTTGTTCCCCACTTCAATGAGCGCCGAACCAGAGCAATTTTTTCGAAAGCTTCGAAAAATCAGGCTCGAGCCTTGAGGTGGCCGGAACAGCATTGGGCATCGTTGGTTCATACAGCATTATGGGTAAGGCACAAGAATTCTGTCAGTATTTAAATGGAGTTGAATTTTCTGATTATCAAGTAGTGAAGACCACAGTTGTTGGGAGCATTTACGTGTATCCCAGCAAATACCTCAAGCATTTTAAATTGAGCTGGCGGCTGCTTGGTCAATCCCTAGTGGACTTTGTGTGCGACAGCAACCAAAGCTTTTACAAGCTGGTATAAAGACAAGTGGTGTTCTCTACCTTTGAGGAGCTGGTGCAGCTTATTCTGATTGATAACCTGCTGGAGTATGTGGGACCAGAGGTACGTAGTCTTTCTGCTGGATCGTGACTTAATCCACTAGACATTGGAGGCAGCCAGGTTGGCCTGATGCCATTCGAAACTAACGCTCCTTGTCCGGTGGTCCCGTCTCTCTATTTTCAAATGCCTGGCATGAACTGAGATCGTCAAACTTGGAGGAATGAAGTGCCCAGACCGGAGGGAAGGAGGAGAACGTCTATGTCAGCACAACTAAGTCACCTGGTTTGAGACACGCCTTCTCACCATCAAGGTCCCATCTGCGGAGAGGCAAACTTACTCATGGTGGCATCTCGACAACGTATCCAGAGAGAAACAAGCCAGAATGACACCATTTGCAACGTAAACAGGGAGTTAAAGGGCAAGCCTGTCCTCTGCTTTCTCTGCAACAAAGTAGGTCACATCGTCCCAACTGCCCCCATAAACCCAACCCATTGGGAAAATCTCTAATTTCTAGTAACATGTCCCTAGAGAAGTAGAAAAAAGTATGGCCCACTTATTATTGCAAAGAGTCTTATTTCCCTTCAGGGAAAACTCAGAAAACAATTAAAGTTAAAGACCTTTAGAGATACTGGATCATATTGCTCACTTGTAAGAGAAGGATATTACCCTTTACAGAGAATACTTCTTTGATTTCCTCTGTTTTATTGAAGCATTTGGAGGAGCTATATATTCTGTTCCTTCGCATAAAACTTTTATGTACAGTGCAAATATTACACTGGGTATTGACTGTAGGGTCTCAAAGGATTCCATGAAAGTTGCCATGTTATTACTGGGTATACATTACTTCTGTTAGTTCGTGTCCTGAAACCTATATGATTTAATGCTACAGGTGTTGGCCATAACTACGGGCAACATCCCAAGGGTTCTGTCTGGAGGGAATGTTGACTATCCTGGGACGACTACGTTCTCGAATAGCCACTTGTTTTTAAGAGGAAATCTGGCAAGAGCCCGTTACGATCATGTAAACAGACCCCGATCAAGCCTTCCTATTCCCGGTTGCAAGATTGCCAGATGTATCTGTTTCCATGTCCGAGTGATGACTGTCCTTCAGGGAGGAACAACGAAAGGACCTTCTTTAAAATTCGCTACTTTTGGAGGCAGCCTATGGGTAAATCCTCTTAGGGTCATCCAGGTCAAGTATGAAGTTAAAAACGATTTTTTGATCTGCACTGATGACTGGAAGGAGATAGAGGGCCGGCAATTGTATTTAACTAGGTTGTAGTTCCAACAAAAGGTATAGACCTCAAATATTGATTATAGCTCATAATACGTCATTTGGAGGTCTTAGGAAATTACAAAAACTTTTATGGAATCACAAAAGAATTTTATTGGCCAAAGTAAAGAAAGATGTGATGAATCATATTAGGTGTTGACGAGAATCGTCAGCAGTTGGGAAACATGGACTTTCCATTAAACATGACACCTCTCCAAACTTTTACTGCTGATGGAGTACCTTTTGCAGATTAATTATAGTTGTGTAGGATCCAATACCTAGTCTGGAAAACAGTTTTATTTATGTATTATGGATTAAAGTATTCAGATACCCTGAAGCAATTCCCATGAAATTAGTATTATTACTACAAGCTATTCTCCAAGCTTTAACACAAAATTCATTTTTTTTTTTCTTTGTTTTTTGAGCATTATTAAAAAATTTTCAAAGTGATCAAGGTACTAACTTCTACTACCAAAAGCATTTAGGGAAAGTTTTAACTAGGTTAGGATAATCTCAACTTATCCTCTGCTATAATCCTCAGTCCCAAGGCGCCTTGGAAAAAAATTCCATCAGAAATTTTAAAACATGATGAGAAGTTTTTGCATGACACTTTCCTACAGAATGGGATGAATCATACCTTTGTTGCTGTTCTCTGTATGAGAGACTGTTGCAAGAGTCTCCAGGGTATAGTCCATTCTTGAGATGATCTTTGGGCACATTGTACAAGTTCCTCTTAAGGGCGTGCTCACAAGAAGATGGCTGGGAGAAGACGTTAGTCAACAACTCTACAACCCGTCTTCAAGGTTGCAGTCTGGCACGTCGTTAGCCAAGGCCTAACCTAAAGATCAGCTCAAGTAAACATGAAACAGAGGTATGACAGAAAGTGCATAATTCGTACTTCCTTCCAGGAGACAAGGTGTTGGTGCAGGATACCTATACCTGGCCACACCTTGAAAGCTAGATTTACGGGACATATGCAGATTGTAAGTAGATTATTGATGTAATTATGTGGTAGCTCAATTGATTAAGGACCTATCAACAAACTAAAACTTCACCCACATTAATCAATTAAAATACTTCATACAAAAGATAAAGTCCAAGTAGGACGCTGTCCTATTCATTTGAGGACGACACTGACTCTGTGCACTTATCTCTGAAATTTTTATAAACTTCAAATTCTGTCCTCTCATAGATACTACTGCCCTTTAATGGAGGGATTATTGAACTTGTCAAGCTACAAATTTAACTGAGCTTCTTACAGTCATATACTAATAATTTTTTTTCGGAGACTGTGCCGAAAAATGTACGTTAGCGTTATAATGATGTTGATGTGGGAACTCTAAAACCAATTAAACTCTCCCACTCACAACAAGCTAATCCTGAAAGAAAAGCAAAGGCTACTTCAGCAGGAAGTAGAATTTTTGTTTTAAAGCATGGTTTAGTGAGGAGTAATCTAGTCCATGGGGCTTCACCGTGATCCTTGTGAAGACAGGGCTGATGGTGGGTTTCGTAAGTGTACAGGGACTACTGTAAGGTGATACGGATGAGTCACCTTTACAGATGCTTACCCTCTTTTCCTCGTCCTGGATGACGTAATTGACTTTGTGGGTAAGGCTATTTTGTGTCCAAGTTAGATCTCCTTAAAGGCTACTATCAGGTCCTTTGACAGATAAGGCGAAGGAAATCTCTGCATTCGTATTCCAGCGAGAGTCATTATCAAATACCCAGTTACCCCCCTTCGGAATGAAAAATTCCCCCTTTCATTCCAGAAGAACTTATACTTCAGGTTATTAAAGAACTTGAAGGTACGGCAGGTACTAGATGATATTGTTGTGGTGTTAATACTTGGGATAAACAACTACTTAGACTTTGGCTCTTTTGAGACCTTTTAAGAGTTCCCATTTAACAGTTAATTTATCTAAATTTCCTTTGGCCAGGCCACTGTCACTTTTCTTGGCATGAAGTAGGTAGTGATGAAGTTGCACCAAAACTTGCCCAAAAGTTCTTTTCTATTTAAGATTATCCAGTTCCTCGTGATAGGAATTCTCTTCAACGTTTCCTAGGCGATGATAGGATTTTACAGAGTTTCTGAAGAATTTCTCAGATATTGTATGCACCTCTTACATCTCTTACCAGTCAAAAGTTCCCTTCATTGCATGATCAGATCTATAACACTGCTTTTAATAAGCAAAAAGATTATTGTGTACTGCACCCATTCTCTTGTCTCACAGACTTCACCAAACCTTTTTTTCATTAATGGTTGATGCTTGTGGAGTTGGGGTTGGGGCAAGGAATATACAAATCGGGAAACAAGGAGTTGACAGCCTGTTGTAGCATACTTTTCGCCCAAGTTCCAGCTACATAGAGGGCTTCTCTACCATTGAAAAAAAGCCCTCGCGCTGGGTTCTGGATTCTGGAGCTTTTCGATGTTTATGTGGGCCAGACATCGCAGGTGGTCTCAGTCTACAGTGATCACAATCATCTAGTAAATCTCCAAGCCTTGAAGAACCACAACACAAGGCTTATGCGCTGTATGCTAACGGCTGACCAAAGCCCTATATGTCCATTAAATATATTGCCAGCAAAGAAAATATGTTGGCAAGATCTTTATCTAGAGTATTTTATTTTTAGGTTAGGATGTTATTTGAGGTAACCCTTTCACGCCTCTTTTTTTTATCCCCTGGTGTGGTGGAGGGTTTTTTTTTTTAGTGAGGGGATGCGGGTACTGTCCGCTGTTATCTTGGACTATGCAGCCTGTCTGAATGCCGTTCTCACTCTAAGTTTAGGGGTTTGGCTTTTTGGTAACAAGAAAAGCTGAGCTCTATCTAAGAGGTTGTGGATGGTGGAGAGGGAAAGGCCTAGTCCCATTTTATTGTGCATGGCGGCACGGTACCACTGGGAGGTGGCAGCCTAATCCTGAGCCATCTCGGGGGTTGGTGTGTGGCGTGCAAAGAGTACGTATCCTTTATTCGGAGCATGTTAACACACCTCATTTACAGGCTATCTCCCCCAACCAGCGGAACCAGGTTGACTTAGTAGGTTGATGATGGGGCACAGTCGTTCAATCTAGTGACCTGGTTTATAGAGCAATAGAAGATGGTTTTGGCATCGCAGAGGTTTTCGTGGGTACCGCTCTCCTGTCTGCCCCTGTCATTCCCATTATAGAGCTGTGTGGAAGCACGGTCTGCTATCTTGTGGCTTCTATTTCGGCCTTGCTTTCCGTGTGTGAGTGCAATATAATTATCACTGTAACATTGTGTACATATTGATGGTATAAATGGGTGAAGGATAATATAAAGTCTAAACTTTTTCTGCTGTGTTTATTTTGCTCCCATTATAAACCATGGGGTAACCAGGACATTTGGAATCCTGGGTTTATAATAGATGGGCAACTTGATGCAGTTCCCTTCGACATCTGTATTTTAACCACTAGTCTCACAATAAACTTTGACTCTCATCGACACCCTCTGATACAATAATTTTGCCAAAGATATTATTTCTTCCCCAAAACCTTGCTAACACATGAACCTCCATAACACTTCCCTTTCCACACTATCATAAGCAGCCTTCCAATCTAACGCCAATACACCCAACTCTCCCAGTTTCTCTATAAATTCTCGAATCATGCCATGCCCTTCATTAATTGTCCTTCCTGGCACCCCATATTGCCCCCTATCAATTACCTTGCCTATCACCCTCTTGATTCTGTTCCCTAATATTCTCGCGAACAACTTATAATCTCCACACATAAGCAAAAGAGCCTGATAATCCATTACGGTTGACTGCTCCCCTTTCGGTACCAACACCACAACGGCCATCCGTTGCTGCTCTCCCATTACCACAGCCACCTTAAGTATGTTAAACAACCTTAATAAAAAGCCCATCAGAACTCCCCAATTCTTTACGTAAAAATCATTTGGCAGCCCATCTAAAACCCGGCGCCTTTCCCAAGCTCACCCTGACAACGCCTGCCAAATCTCCACTCCGTAATCGGCCCCACTAATGCCCCCCGATCTTGACCATCAAGCTCACACTGCACATACCTACCATTTCCCCCAATGCCACTTCACAGATCCCCACTCTTTGCATATGTGACTTAAAACCAAGCATCTACATATCCACTCATACACTCCGTCGTTCCCAATGCTTGACCCGCTCTATACCCTTCCATCCCTACATGTACGTTTAACCCCATCTTTCTCCGTGTCACTCTCCTCTTTCTCTGGCACCTTAACACGCAAGCTGACGGCCGATCACCCCATAGCACTTTTTCCAATCCTCCCATAATTCGTGCACCATCAAAACGTCATTTTGCAATACCCAAATACTCTCCTTTAACCCTCAATGTCCTGCACTGGATAGCTTGCTCCTCCTCGTGCATAGTAGTCACGCAGCTGCCCTTCAAGATATCTTTGAAAACCCTACTTTGACCGTTTTATATTCTTTCCCACGACAAATATAAATATTCTCTGATGCGAATTTTCGCCACCAAATCCCAAACAAACTTACCAGAGCATCATCACACGGGCCTCTCCACCAACCATTCCCACAATGGCACAAAAGATGACGATATTCCCTCACCCTGCAACAAAATTCACATTTAACTTCCAATAACCTTGTCCCCTTCTAGGCAATCCCTCCCATTCTAGGTCCACCAGTACTCACCTGTGATCCGAGAAAACCGCATCCACCACATGCACTCTGCTCACTATTACTGTTCGGGGCACGTACAAGCAATTGAGCTAGTCGAAACCCACACTAACAAAAGTATGTTCTAAAACCCCCCCCCCCCCCAACGTCCCTTTCCCCCCACCCATTTATAATTCCCCAAAATCCCAAAAAATTTTTCCCCCCCCCTCCCCCCTCTGGGCCCCATGTCCTTACCCTTATACACAATTCCAATCCCACCAATCACGCTACCCCAAGAAACCCACGAAAATAATAACGAGGACATCCTTCCAAAAATTTATTCTAATACCACATCCCCCTGCCGGCCCATACCAACACCCCCAAAACTCTTCTGTACCCTACCCCCCACCCATCCACACGAATCACTCCCCTCCCTCCCCCTCACAATGCCTCACTCGAACAGGCTAGTTTCCCTTACAAGGAGGGCAAGTCCTCCTTTCAACCTTATCACATGCTCCACTAACTTATACCCATTCCCCTTCAACTCTGCCTGGTCGTAGTTGATCCCTGCCGAATAAACACTATTTTGCCCCAAATATTCATAAGCCATAAATTTTCTTCTGATCACAATCATGGTTTAAAAATTAGATAATTTTTGATTTGAAAAAAACATAGGAAATTTTTGGGTTTGGGAAAAATAGGTAGTTGTGAGGGAACAGTCTACCTAGTTGGGTTATTGGGCTGGCTTGGGTATTTTAAAAATTTAGGTTTTCAGAGCTATAAAAAAAAGATCCAGTAACCGCTAAGGATCCTAACATCAAAGGTGAAACCAGTAATAACACAGGAAAATTTGTGGTACTGCCACCCGGGAAACAAAAACTTCATCACCACCAGCATACCCACAACACAAACAGACAACAAAAAACATGGGTCCACAGCCCAAATAACCCCTTTCCCAGGATTTGATGTAAAGAAGATCACCGACCAGAAATAGAAAACTCCTTATGATTCAGAAAAAACTTCACCAAACAACTCAAAAAATGCGGGAAACAAAAAGCTGCAATGCAGAAAAACCTCAGCAAGTCACTGCTCTGAAAAAAACTAGAACTCTGGAAAAAAAAGCAAAACCCTATCCAGTCCCCAGACCCATAACACTCTAGAAGCCCCAAGCACCCTCCTTACTACCAAATTACAGAGGAAAGATCAAGATGGACCAAAAAATTGCCATGTCAAAACCCAACTTCCAAACCATAAGCCCAACGCAGCATCTGACGCTTTTGTAGTTAACAGCAAAATTTCCCCCCACCCACGTCACACAGAGCCCTGCATGGGAAACCCTCAGCTTATAAAGGACCACTTCGCTTAAATAAGTAGTGACGCCCTAAAGGTTGCAATGATGGGCCCCAAAGGAAAAAAAACAGTGCTGTTAAATTCCAAACTAGCCTACAAAAAAAACCTACTAAAAACATCTATTTCTATGAAAACTGTGTTACGCAAGATGCCCTTTCCAAAACAAGACAAAACCTCCTTCATCGGCAAGAAAATTTTTTTTTTATATTTTTTTTAAAACTCAGGGACAAATATTGGTCATAATCAATGTAACAAGTACAGGTATAAAAACAATATCTGCTTGGAAAATACCAAATACGAAGAAGCACTTATACAAAAATCGACTGGCTGCTGCAATTATGTGCTTCAGTGGAAAAAATGGTCTTATAAAAAGATAGAGCCTACCTAGTAATGCTTAAACCCCCTCCCCCCCCTTGAAAAGCACCACTTTCACCTTGTAAAATCTTAAAATCTCTTAAATTTAAAGACATTAAGGGCTTCAAAGACAAAATATTAAACACAATCAGCCTCTAAAGGCTGTATAAAAAAAGGAAAGTCTGAACTGAGGCACCACCACCGGAACACAATCCCACCCAAACCCCCCATACCCTCTAAAAATCAATACGTGCACGGTGGTGGATTTTAAAAATTACCTGCACTTCAACCCCCCCCCTGCCTAGTAACTGTGTCTTCCGTCTCACTCATAACCACATCTCATTGTGGTAATTTTTTTGTTTTATATTTTATTTAAAAAACATTAACAAATACATTAAAAAAAAAAAGAATAAACGAACCTCTTTTCGACTCCGCCCGAGGAAAAAAAAATTTTTTTTTTCCCTTTTTAAAACCACACTGTGGTTCATCTTTTTGCGACACAAAATTCCCCCCTCCCTGCTTTTTATCTCTTTTCTCCAATGCAAATACCAGATTATACATTTCATCAATCAAAAATATATTACAATAAGCATAAAAATATCAATTATACTTATCATCTAATAGGTGTACGTTGTTATTACGCTGGATTCCATGAAATTTACAAAAGAATTAATACATATATTGACAATCCTCACAATCCTTCCCGTCTTCTAAATACAGTGTACATACATTCAATGACATATCGTTATGATCCAATCATAATTAAATTACACTTCCCCTTTTTCCCAGTGCAAGATAAATGCCACTTGCACTAGACGTTACAACACCTTACATTTGTTCACTTAAACTTATAAAATAAGAACTAACATAAATAAAACTTATAACAATATGTAGTTAGTAATACTTGACAAAGTGAAGGTTACCAACTAATATGGTAACAGTACACTAGATATTGAAGCTCATACTCTAATACATATTCCCATATTTATGTATTATCATGCTCAACAAGATATATATATTTATTAACAATGTTCCAGAGCAATATCAGACTTACTCTGTCACGCACTAAGTTACATAATATAACTTATGGCTCCTAATAAAACATGTACCGGGCAGTACTACCTCAATCATTAAAACACCATCCTGGCACAAGACACTTCAGAAAGCCACCCCCTGCCATCCCCTGACCCCATGCTATCTGTAATAAAAACACTAACTCACGTTCCCTTTCATGCTCAAGTCCGTACCTTATGTCTAAAGTCATGAAACCCCTGTCTCTTAACCAAATGTCACCAGTTCACCCCCCCCTACGCCCACCTCATTCCTAAAGACTTTACACCCATATATTCCACTACCACACACTTTTATTCCACCTTCCATCCTCCACTAAACTCAAAACTGAACAAAAATGCCAGTTTACGGAGAAACAACCCATTCCAGCTCTAAACTACACCCAACCCTAACATTACACCTACCGTCAGATTACGATAACCCAAGGGAAAACTATTTACCCACACCCTCCCACATAGTAGCCTATTTCTGCAAACTGTACGATACACACTCGCCACAAGCGCCCGCACCCTACAATCACCCCCCTCCTCCCGCATGCTCCAAGACACATACGAAAAATCTGCCACTACATACATCACTGCCCTCCGAATGTCATTGAAAACCCCGCCCACATCAAAATGCAAAGCCCTCAAAGTCGAAATGTTTCTTCCCCCTCCCGCCATTATACCCAGGACCCTCGCTAACCATGTCCTTACAACCTCCAAGTTTTCACAGAAATATGCAGCATGAAAAGCCGTCTCCTCTTCCCCACAATGCAAACAAGTGCCCGCACCTACATAACCCATTCTATATAGCGCTGACCTTGTAGCTTGAATTCCCATAAAAAATCTATAAATCACTTCACGAACCCTTGGCTTTAATCTGATATTCTGAAAGTCTTCCCAAATGCCCCTCCAATCATACATCATGTATGTTGCTACTCCCTGTATCACTTTACCCTGCCTACCTGTCCTCCAAAGCCTACTTACCCTTACTTTTTTTTGCATCCTGTACTGCCAACAAATTACGCACCATATCTTCACACACCAGTAGCGTCTTCCCCTTCCACCATTTTCTCACATCCTCCATGACCGCTCCAACCCTTCTACCCCTCTCCCCTCCCACCGTTAAGTACCACTGCTTCATATACACTGCCGTCACTCATTTGTCCAAAGGTATAAGACCCAGCCCACCCTGCCGCACGCCCATCATCACCACCTCCTTCCGTAGCCATGGCTTCCCATAACCCCACACATACCTCAAAACCACCCTCTCCAGTTCCTGAATATCACATGACCTTAGGGGATATACTTCTCCCACTCCCCCCTTTATGTACACAAGTTGGATCCCACCACCCTCTGCTGAAAAATTTAAACCCCCCCCCCCCCTCCACCCACGCATCCCCCAATGCTTACTCATAATTTCCCTTGAATTTATTCCTGCACTCTAGGGTCCGCCATGTACAAAACCCCCCAATATCTTAATTCTGTCCTACGTTCCCCCCATACAGTTCCCCCAACCCTCCCCACCCTGTATATTTCTAATAACTTGACTTTGCTCCTTAAACCCCCATCCCTGTCCCCCCACCAAAAAATCTTATTATACGTCCCCACTTTCCCCAACCCTATTTTCCCTCCCACCAAAACGTGGTGTCTCTACATACCCCACAATACCACATTGCCAGGGCCCCTCCTCCCCCTGCCCCCACCCCCTTTCTCTAAAAGCCTATAAAAAAGGGTACTGATCATGCAAAGGGGGTTTGAGAAAAAGGGGCCCCCCTGTCGAAAACCCCTTCCCACAACTGCACTGGAAACCCCTAATTTCCCAATTAACCTTCCCTGCCCCTCGCGGATATAAAATAGTCCCGCACAAATTCACCCCCAAACCCCCTGTTTTGTAAAATACTCCACAACATACATCGTTACACTGTCATAACCCTCTTCCAATCAATCCTAAGATCCCCAACAAAACCCTAATTCTTCCGCCCCTCACGATATTTCGCCCGGAACCCCCACTGTCCTCTATGTAGGACTCCGTCAGCATTTTTCATACGATTACCAAAAACCCTTCGCAAAAACTTTATAATCAGCACACATGAGGAGATCGCCCTAAAAGCACCCAATCCCCCCCTCTCCTTATGGCCCAAAAAACTCCCCTGTCCCTAGCGTTTCCCCCCAAGACTCCTTCCCCTTCATACATTTTTAAACAACCAGACCAGACTTCCCTTCATACAATTCCAATGTGTAATATAAAAAAACTTTTGGAATTCCCATCAATCCCCGGTGCTTTTCCTCCCAAAGCCCATTACACCCCCTCCACCTCCTCCCACTGTCCTACCCTTATTACCGCTCTCTCCTCCTCCCTAAAAATCCCCTAAATTCCTTATCCTAGAATCTCCCCCTCCCTTCTCCTCCATCCCCCTTTAAAAATTTCTCCCAAAACCAATAATCAGCAAAATTACCATTCCATCGTGGTACTAAGTACCTGCCCCACCTATATCCTCCCCCCCTTTACACCCCCTTTATTCCTAATTGTGGTCATTGTTGCCTATTCTTAAACCCCAAAAACACATCCTGACGGTTTTCACCCCATAGAACCCCTTTAAAAACCTTCCCCCCCAAAATTTGCATCAAAACGAAAAATTTTGAACCTAAATTTCCCCCTTTAAAACCTCATTTCCCCAAAGATTGTCTGCATCGCTTTTGGGGGCCGTTTAGACCCCCTTGCCTGCGTCCTCTAACCTGACAGCAGGGGTCGAGGGGGTGTTGTGCTTTCGTGCTGGATGGGGTAGATTCTGTCGTCTTTGCTCCCTCTTTTTTTTCCCCCAACGAGCTTCTCAGTAAACGACAGGCGCCAGGTGTGCGCAGGGGTGAAACTGTGGGCATTGAACTTATTATGGGGCTTTAACGCCTACGTCGCCCGAGGTTATTCCCCAAAAATTTATACGGGACATTGCCAGGACGGGATTTATATGGAGTGGCATGAACGGTGTATATAGATTTTGTGAAAGTGCTAATGCTCAAGTATGGGGAGGTTTTTTTTATCGTTCCCAAGATGTCAGCATAACGTAACCCGGGGCAGTGAGGGCAAGTTGACTGATGTACCCAACATTTTTCGGGGGTTAAGCTCCGAAACGTCCCTTTTTGAGGTGATGGGGTAGATATTCGAAATGTTTCGAACTTTTTGGAACGTAAATCGGGCCCAAACCCCTGGCAAATGGGAAAAAAGGTGCTTACACAGGTTTTCCTGAGGGTTTTTTTAAATTCTCAAGTGACGCTTAGGCATCCAAACCCCGTATGTAATCTCGAAGAGTTTTGAACCCAGGTAATGGTAGCGTATGGGGGGGAGAGATGTATGCCGACTTTTTGTGGCGATATGCCCATATGGCGGCGACTGTGGCAAGCGGAGTAGGGCCCCGGGCCCGGAAAAGGGGGGAGCACCTGTGATGAGCCCCCGATGCCAAAGGAAAGGGGGGGCAAGGAGGAGGGGTGGTGCTGTGGGTGAAGAGGTAGTGGCCCTCCGGGAATCGGAAGAAGTGGGATCTGAATCACCTGGCCCATAAAAACAGGGCCCCGGGCCCCGGCAAGGGGCAGAAAAAACTGTGAAATGAGCCCCCGATCCCTAAAGAAAACGGGTGCAAGGAGGAGGGCGTGGTCGCATGTGGGTAAAGGGGGGGTGGCTCCCCCGGGGAATGGAAGAAGTGGGATCCATGAATCCCTGGCCCATCAACATGCAGTTGTAAGTGAGGAGGTACGGAGGGCGCAGCAGTGAAGGCTTTGGAGGAGTTGGGAGGGTGTACAGGCTAGTTCAGTCTACGGGGGTAGAGATTTTACAGCGAACAAGACCCGGGTCAGGGCAGAAGGTGTGTGTGGGAAGGGAGGGATGGTGGCCCCTGTGGTGGACAGTGCGAGTCCCGGGAAAGGGGCATGGAGGCAGTTTAAAGGGGGGTAGGGGTGGAAGTCTTGTGCTGGCCCCCAGGACTCAGTAGGGAAAAACTGAGGGAGCACAAGGAAAAGGGCAGCAGCGTCAGTTCGGCGATGTTTGACCCGGCGCAAAGGCGGGAAAAAAGACATGGGGTTATGGTCCAGAGTGACTCTGCGAGAGGGCCACAACAGAAGGGGGGGGGGGGTTGGGGGAAGGGGGGGGGAGTTTGGCAAAGGCACAGTCCAGGGGAACGGCGGAAAGGGAGAATTTTGACATGGGGGGGGAAAAAACCCTTAAAAACGGGCCCTCGGTGTGAACAATAAAAAAATGTCGTGTTGTGGGTTAAACGGGGGTGTTCAGGATTTTTTTTGAATAGGTAAAAGGGTTTGACGTGTTTTTGAGGAGCACAATTTTAAGCTTGGTGTGAATTAGTGGGCCGGGGTATAGGCTTATGTGTTGCCGTCGAGCGTTTAAAAAGGGGAGGGGGTGTTTTGATCAGGGAGGCGAGCCCATTTGTATTGAAAGGGAAAAGGGGGGGGGAGGGGGGGGAGTATTACGTGGGAAGGATGGTGGATGGGAGAGAGAGTGGGTTTTGTGTTGTATGCCCAGCAGAAAGTGACTGAAAGTAAAAGATGGTTTTTGTCGGAGGAGTCGTGTATTCCTACCACGTTCCGTCTGTGGGTTGGGGGGGGGGGATTGCAATTGGAAATTAAGAGGACAGATGTGGGAACCCCCAGAGGAGCGGGATATTTTTCCTCAGTTTTTGGGGGGCCCCGCTTAGGACTTCATTTTATGATGCTTTCGGGAGGGTCTGTGGGAGGGGGAACATAGTTTTAAGAAGGGGATATGCGGCCCGTTTGGACAGGTTATATTTTCTCAGAGGGTTTTTGGTAGGTCTTTTAAAACATTGAGATGGTGTCTTCCGTCATGGGGCGGTATTAGTAGGTGGGATGGGATGTTTTGGCTCTAGGCGGGGAAGTTTTGGAAAACTGAACCGAGGGTTTTGGGGGATGGGAGGGAGGGAAAGCGTTTGAAATTTTTTGGGAACAGCTCTGTGCCGACAGAAGGACGAGGAAGGGGGTTAGGTGGGGGGAAAAGTGGGGCCCAAATTACGAAAACGTCAATTTTTTTGGGGGGAGGGAAAAACGATTAATCAATTGCGGTATGTTGTCAAATTACTTAGAATTAGATTACGGAATTGTTACGGGGGGGGGGGCGGGGGGGCCGGGGTGTACCCGGTGGAGGTATAACATGTTGAAGGACAGAATCGGGATTTGAAAGAAAAAACTTTTTGCGCTTACGGTACAGGCGGGGTTGGCGAAGTACTTGGGGCGACAACCCATCGTTTGTGTGCTGCGAGGACAAAGGTACGACACAATAACAATCCCCGGGTTTGAAAGTTTTTCTTGGGGGGTTTTTTTTAGAGAGGGTCAGGTATAAGGGACCCAAAGGGGGATGAGTGCATATGAATAGATGATTTGGGGGAATACGGGAAAAGTAGGGGGGTGGATGGTGGGTTTTTGGGAAGGTATGTGAGTATGTCCCTTTGAAACGGGGGGGAGTGATCGGGGGGCCGGGGTGGGGTCATTGAGGGGGGGGAAAATTTGGAGACCCCCTTTGGGACATGAGGAAGGGTAGGGCCCCCGGGATCGAGGTTTACCTAGCGAATTTTATGTAAGCACGGGGGTTGCTTAGGGGTTTCCTAGTAAGGTTAATGAACCCATGAAGAGGGGGTAAGATGGGAGAATCTCAGGCAACGGCGGGGGTGGTGTTGGTCCAAGGGGTAAACAGCAGAGCCCTTCGGGTTTTTCCGAGCCATTTCGTTGCTTTGTGTGTTATAAATTTTTTGCGAAAATTTTGGGGAAGCGGCTTAAATGTGTTGGGGGGAGGGTGTGTTTGGTTCAGTTTGGTTTACCTGGTAGGTCAATGACGTGGGCCGGGGATTATCAAGGGGTTCGGAGGACATGGAAAGGGGAAAGGGGCGTTGGGGGGTTTTTGGATTGGAAAGGGGGTTTATGATGGGTGGATATGGGGGAATTCCCTAAAAGGGGGTTTTTGGTGAAGAAATAGTGGGGTGGGTCGATACGTTTACTTAAAAAGCGAAAGGGAAGGGTGCAAATCAATGGGTGTGTGGGGGGGGATCAACTTGGACGGGGGTCTTCGGCAGGGATGTTCTTTATCACAAATTTGTTTTCATTGTTTAGGACCCTTTTAAGGATGGTGGGGATCGTCTAAGGATGGGGGGGGGGGATGGTGAGTAAGCCGTGGCCTGGTTTGTTTGGGTTGTTGATGCCACTATTTTGGCAAGTGAGGGACACGGTTTGGCTTTTGGGGGAAGTTGTACACCCTTTTGGGAAGCTACTGGGATGAAGGTAAATTGGAAAAATCATGATATGGGGCTGGGAGAGTGGGCAGAGAGTTAGATTGGGGATGTGTGTTGGCAGGGAGGACCGGGAGTCGAAAAAAACTGCGGTTTTCATGTATGAGGTGACCCGGTGCTGCAAGGGGTTTGCAATTCAAAAAGGTGGGGAACGGTGCAGCGACGGTTGGGAATGCTGCGACCTACCATTTAACCTTAAGGGAAGTGCAATTGTCATAATGTATTACATAAGTAAAGTTGGTTTGTTTCGGCTGTAGCATTAACAGGAACGGCGATCATGAGTTTCTTTAAAAGGTGTTTAAATTTTGTGGGGGGTTTAGGGGGCAACTGGGGTTTCGAAGGGGGGTAGTTTACATTGCCGGGATGTAGGGGGGGGGTTTGGGTTTGTTGGATTGAAAAGCACGGAAATGTGTTTTATTAAGAGGGAAGTGATGGTGCAGGTGGATGGGGGGGGGTCACTAGATAGGTACATGTCATGAGGAAATGGTAGGGGGGGGGAAATGAAGGAATGCGAGACAGTGTTACGCGCCCCTTTAAAGTTGCCGGGGAACCCCGGAAAAGTAAAGGGGGAATTTGTTAAATTGTTAGAGGACTTTAGTGGCGCCGGTTAAGGGTCTACCCATTATGCTGGGTTTAAAGGCGAAATTTATAAAATTAAAAATACGACCTAGGGAGTGAGGTTATGACCTTTCCCCGCTGGGATTTTGCCAACGGGAGGATGTCCGGGGATAGGAGGGTTATTGAGGGGGGGGGGTGTGGCAGTGCAGTGGGGGGAGGTGCATATCTGTGTTATTTTTGTGAAGGTTTGGAGTGCATCAGGGATGGATGCATAAAGGGGTGGTGAGGTGGGGGGTCAAGGTGTGTCGGTTTTGCGAGCGTTTAGTTTGTATGGTGGGTGGAGGAGAGTGTGGTAAGAGGTTTAGCTATGTCATCGTGGAAAATATGTTTTTTGGGGGTTGAGGGGGGGGGTGGGTGGGGATGTGCGAGGGAAAGGGCTTTGGCGGGGCGTTTTATCAAAAATTTTTTTCGCAATAGAGACATTTTGGGGAAAAAGGGGGAAGAGTTTTTTTTGGGTTTAGAGGATAACAATAGGGGGAATTTTTTGGCGTTATAAGGGGCTTTAACGCGGGGTGAGTGGTTGGTAAAAGGGGGGGGGGGGGTTTAGGGGATTTCAACGGCTCACCTCCTTGGGAATCAGTGATGTGGTTGGGTGTATTGGTGGGTTTCTAGGTGTACCAAAATGAGAGGTTTTTTGCAAGAAAAGTTTTGCTTAGTTCCTTGATGGGGAAGGTGTAAGGAGCAGATTAAAAATTTAACATGTTTAAAGTATAACCTATAAATTATAAACTGTATATTTTTGGTACGTATTTTGTTCCCTTACTGGGATTTCAATTGAATTTTAATTTTTTTGAGGGGTTTTCCTTTCACTTTTCCCTTTAAGCATAGTTTTTTTTGCCCTTTTTTTGTAAAGTGGCCAGCATCGTTTTTACGTAATTACCCATTTTATTTTCTTATTTAAGGTATTGTAATTTTGGAGTCCGTACCATTTTTGGTTTTAAAAAATGTTTTTTCAAATTAAAATTTTCATAAAATCCTAAATTGAGGATAATTAAAGTCATGATTATTTGGTTGGTGATGGGGTTTTGTTTTTTAATGTGTGTGGTGAGTGGGGGGGGGGGGGATGATGGGGTTCCCGTGTTGCAGCACAGGTTTCTTAATAAAAACATATTGAGGTCGGGTATTTGTTGTGGTTTTATTTTGGGTGATTGTCATTAAACTTTGGGAAAATTATTTTGTTGGGTTGTAATTTTTGGAGTTTTTTTTATGCCTTTTGTGGCCTTTTTATTATAAATTTATTCCTTCTTAAATTTGATAGTTTTTAAAAAATTTTATTAGTGACTGTCAGATGTTCCGGATTTTTTTTGTGTTTTAATTGTTTTACTGATGTTTCCTTGTTCATATTTTTTTTTTGTACCTTTTAAAATTTGACTGAAGTTTTAAAAAAAAAAATAAAAAAAAAAAAATTCCCATGTCTAGCCCCCCCCCCCTTTAAACAAACATTTAGCTGCCCCTTAAAAAATTTCTGTAAAACCCAAACCCCCACTCGCCTCTCCCATCCTCTATGCTGAAAAACTTCTTAAACTGCAATTTAAAATGTTCTCCCCCTTCCAATACATTCTCCTCTTTGTTTCCAACCTCCCGAGTTGCCTCCCCCCATTCCTAAAAAACAACCCCTCCCCTCCCCTGCGTAGCCTCCATTCAATTTCCCCAATAACCCACATATACGAAAAACACTGCCAAAAAAAGCGATGGTCCGAAAAACCCAAATCTATGTCATTACACGTTCCCTGTTAATCTCGAGTTTATTAATATATGGTCCAAACCCGGCAGCTAAACCCCCCCGCATAAAAGTGTGTCTACTCTCCCCCCAACACCCTGACATGTCATAAAACCCCCGCATCTCTCAAAACCCCCAATACCCCAAACACACACCCTGCCCTCTTGGCTCCTTCCCTTTTTCCTGTTACACAGTTCCAATCCCCCCCTATTATAGAAACCAGGGTAAAAAAAAGCATTTTTAGAAAAGCTAAACCTCCCCTTTCAAAATTTAAACCTCACCCATATGTTCTTCACCGGCATATATATCCCCCAAAAAATCTCTAATCTCGCCCCATATCCCCTTAAACCCCCCCCCCTCCCCCCCCCCTTTTCCCCCATGAGCACGTGGAAGGGCTGGACTCCGCCACTGCCACTGCCACCCCACCCTTTAATTTTTCCCGAACTACCGCATACTCCTAAAACCGTTCAGCCCCAAACTCTCTCCCCGCTTAAAACCGTGTTTTTTGAATAAAAAAAACACATCATTGTTAAAAACGCCGCAAAACATCCCCAACCATACTCGTTTACCGTCAGCTCTAACGTCATTCACGTTTATTTTAGAACTTAAAGATTCAGAAAGGGGGGCTTTCCTTATGTCTCTGGTCTGTCTATTTCACTTTTTGCTGCTTTTGCCTTTCCCCTGCCTATTGCCCGCCTGGACCCCCCCCCCCCCCTGTCATACCCCTTCCCCCCCCCCTTTTTCACCCTGCCCCCATCTTCCCCGAATGCTGAGTGGTGTTTTTAACCCCCCTCATCGATAGGGCCCCCAGCTCTCTTTTTAGATGTACCTGGAGTTTCCCTGGAGAGAGTTCCCCGGGGGGCAAAGCCCCGGCGGTCCGGTCTGTGACCAGGCCTCCCGGTGGACAAGCCCGACAACCCCGGCTGTTGCTGCTGGCTGAGCAAACCCAAAGTACGAGCCCCAGGGCCCGGCTGGTCAGGAAACCGGGCTTTGGTGCTTGTCCAGGCCAGCTTGAACGCCGGGGTCTGTTGGTAATCCCCTTATTGTGCTGGAAGGCGTTGAACAGTCTCGGGCCCCTGACATTATTGTATGGTCTCTTAAGTGCTGTGCACCCCGCTTTTCATTGGGGGTGTTGCATCGTCTGCCCAAATCTTTTTCTTTCGTAGTGAGTGATTTTCGTGGCAAGTTTGGTATAGCCCCTAGGATTTTCCAGGTGTATATAATATGTATCTCTCCCCGCCCGCATTCCAGGGGAATACAGGTTCAGGAAAACCCCAAGCCCCCAATAATTGAGGTGTTTTTTCTCCATTTTTGCACGCCCTGAAGGTTTTCGTACATTTTTAGGTCAGCAATTTCACCTGCCCTTTAAAGGTGCTGTTAGGTGCACAATATTCCAGCCTAGATAGAAAAAAGTGCCCGAAGAGTGTCTCTTTTGGGCCCTTTGGGCCCCCCTAGTTTTTAAGGTTTTTATTACCATCTGTCATTTTTCTAGGATGCGTTGATACAATTTAGGTCCTTTAAATTGAGATCCTCTGGATGATCATCCCAGGTCTTGACGTTGGTGTTTGCTCTATTTTGTGGCCAGAATTTTTTTGTACTCTGATGAAGATTTAATTTCCCCGTGTTTACCATATCTAGTAAATTTAAATTTTTTTCACGTTGAATTCAATTGTTTTCTGCAGCCCACTGAAAGATTCGGTTGATGTCCGCCCGGAGCCTTGCGTGCGCAGTGGAAGACCCCTGTCGCAGATTCGGGTGTACTGCAAAAGAAGACACAGTGTGTGGCGACACCCTTGTCTATGTCAGTATGAGGTGGGAACAAGATGGGACGGTATGTGCCTTGTGGAAACAGAGCTTTTCACCGTATCTGCCTGGGACTTTACTTTTGACGACTACTTCTGTGTTCTGTTAGTGGGGAAAATTTATAGACCTCGAGACTTTTCCTGTTCCCCCTTTAGCCCCGCTTTTTGTGTGCTTTACCCCATGGTACATTTGTTAAGGGCTTTTGCAAAGTCGATATATACATCAGCATTTTTTTATCTTCGGGCATTTAGGATTTTGTTGTGGACCCAATAGTTGGGACAGACGGGGAGCGCCCGTTCTAAAACATGTTCCCCTGGTTGTGTAACTGAGGGTTTTTTGATGGGTGGTGATTTGCTTCTTAGGACCCTTTCAAAAATTTTTTTTGATATGGGATTTTTTGCTTTTGTTTTTGTAGTTCTTTTCTGTTGCTTTATGCCCCCCTTTTTGGGGGTGGGGTTTTGTTGTTATTTTTGTAAATGTGGACACCCCTGCCCTGCTCCCTCTCCCGGGGGGGAAAAGGCTCGTAAGGGGCTTCTTCATTCTTGATGAACACGGGGTTCCAGAGTCTGGCCCTGGGGCAGAGTGCATGGGCTGTATTTATCGCCTGTTCGAAAAACATTTGGCGTCGGATAACATCGGGTAGGCTTGTGTTAACCCAAATTTTGTGGCTCTCTCATAAAAAATTTGTTTTTTATCTTCACTCTAGTTGGGTTTGCGGCTTGCAAAAACGAGTCATATTGGGACTTGAGTGCTCACTCTTTCCTTGCTGTCACTGGTTTTGGACCCATCTTGTTTAAGTAGGGGCCCCAAAACTGGTGTTGTTCTCGACTTTGATTTGGATAGGAGAAGAAATACTTTGGGGGTTTTTTTCGATTTCATTATGGCTTTTAGTTCTTCCCGCGATTCCTGACTCCTATAAGATTCCTTTAGCTTGAGATCGATGCTTGCTATTTCTCTGACCAGTATCTCCCTACGCATTTCAGATATATTGACCTCTTTTAGCCGCTCTGTTATTCTTTTCCGTCGCCTGTAAAGGGAGCGCCTGTCTCTTTCTATTTTACATCTACTCCTCCTTTTTCTTAAAGGAATAAGCCTTGTGCATACATCGAGTGCCACGAAGTTAATCTGTTCTAGGCATATGTTGGGGTCTGTGTTGCTTAGTATATCTTCCCAGCTTATATCGGTTAGGACTTGGTTTACTTGGTCCCACTTTATGTTTTTGTTATTGAAGTTGCATTTGGTGAATGCTCCCTCGTGACTAATCTCATTATGTCGGTCTGGGGCTCCATGCATACATGTCTGAACCTCAATTATGTTGTTATCTGAGTATATTGTTTTTGATATGGTGACATTTCTTATCAGATCATCATTGTTAGTGAAGATGAGGTCTAGTGTGTTCTCCAGTCTAGTAGGCTCTATTATTTGCTGGCTTCAATTGAATTTTGTGCAGAGATTTAAAAGCTCGTGTGAGTGTGAGGTTTCATCAGAGCTGCCTCCTGGTGTTATTACTACAAAAATATTATTTGTTATATTCCTCCATTTTAGGTGCCTTAAGTTGAAATCCCCCAGGAGCAAGATATTGGGTGCAGGAGCTGAAAGATTTTCCAGACAGTGGTCAATTTTTAACAGCTGTTCCTGGAATTGCTGGGATGTTGCATCCAGAGGCTTGTAGACTACCACAATGACTAGGTTTTGGTTCTCGGCCTTTACTGCTAAAACTTCCACTACATCATTTGAGGCATTTAGCAGTTCTGTGCAAACAAGTGACTCTGCAATGTACAGGCCAACCTCACCCTTTTGCTTGTTCACTCTGTCACATCTGTATAGGTTGCAACCTGGGATCCATATTTCGTTGTCCAAGTGATCCTTTATGTGGGTCTCAGTGAAAGCCGCAAACATTGCCTTTGCCTCTGCAAGCAGTCGACGGATGAAAGGTATTTTGTTGTTTGTTGCTGGCTTTAGACCCTGTATATTTGCAAAGAAGAATGTCATCGGACTGGTGGTATTGTTGGTACTGGGGGGGATTTTTTTTCCGGCATTAGTATCTGTATCTGTTGGTTTGGAGTGGATGCCATCGACTGTGGTTCCACTCCAGGAATGACTGGATTTGGTGTACGATTTCTGCCATTTCCTGCCAGTTTTTTTTCCTTCCTGGCACTAAAAAACCTCTCTCTCTTGAGTGGCTGTGGCTACCTAGGTTTTCCCATGGCCTGGATGTTTTGTATCTTTTTGTACCCTTTAGATGGTTTGCCTGGAATTTAAGTTAGCACAGTCTTTCCTGTACTGAAGAGGTACAATTTCAGGGTGAAAAAAGCAGTTTCCAAGTGCACAGTATGTGCACAGGGGTTGGTTTCTGGTTTGCTTGGGTTTCCCGTGACTGTTTTCGTGTTGGTGCATGTTTCCCTTCTTATTCCTATCCTTCCTAGCACTTCTGCATATAATTTTTCGCTCCTGGACAAAATTCTCCAGCTTCAATTACTTCTCCCAGGAAAAGCAACCCCCAGGTTCCCATTACTGTCTCCCAGGCAGCAACCTCCATTTCACCCTTACTGTCTTCCAGGACAGTTATCTCCAACTTCACATTATGCTCCAGGACAGCCCTCCAGCTTCACCATTCCCGTCTCCCAGGAAGCACCTAAAGCTTCACCTTACTGTCCCCCCAGGACAGCACCTCCAGCTTCACCATTACTGTCTCCCAGGACAGCACCTCCATCTTCACCATTACTGTCTCCCAGGACAGCACTATCAGCCCCACATTTACTGCTACCAGGACATCACCTCCAGCCTTACAGTTTCTGATTTCATGGCCAGTATCAAGGGCAGTACCATTTAGCCCAGACTTTTTATGTTCCCATCTGTTGTAGAAAGCTTCCAGGTTGTCTATGAAAGCAGCTTTGATGTTGTCCTCTTTTAATACCCTTGTGATTTTAGTCCACAGATTTTCCTCATTTGGGCATACCCAAAAACACTTCCCTGTTTTAATACTGCTTGTAAACTAGTTATTTGGGTATCTGCACAAGGGGCGTGACACCCAAATTTTCCCCCAAATGACAATTTATCCATGTGGAACCCCGTTTGTTTGTTGACTGCAGACTACTCACAACTTCATAATGATTTGAGTGGTTGATTTACTGTAATTCAACTAGCAACCTCTTGAATACTCTATTAATAACCTTAAATGAAGCTCTAGCTATTTGTATTTCTATTTCTAACTAATTGGACATCTTACCGTGTACGTTCCTGATTTATTTTTATTGTTTGTGTTTGATAAGGGCGCCTAAAACCCCCCACCCTTTACAGTCTGCTTTTATTGTCCAACGAAACCGTTTGAAACCAGTTAAGGGTTCGGACCATCAAGGGTTCGGACCAGTCAAGGGTTCCGACCATCAAGGGTTCAGACAGTCGAGGGTTCGGTCCAGTCGATCTGATCTGATCAGTGGGTCACTTATTTAAAACATACTAGTCGGTGATTTGGGCTAACACATGAAGGATCTACTTGAAATTATCTACCCGAGTAATATGTGATTAGATTGATACAAAAGTATAACTTGCGTGTTGAAGAGCCAGTGATTTCTGGCAACTCCTACAGTGACGAACGGTCAAATTCAAATTCAAATTCAAATTCAAAGTTTATTCTCTATAAGGATTACAATGCTGAGTTAACAGAAATTTGGTTATTGTGTGGTTTACATGTAGTAAAATTGCGATTACAGAGTGTACCACTAGAACGCTTAGCATGGCTAGGCATTTCGGGCAGACTTAGTTTTATTCTTAATTGTAAAATATTACAAATTATGAGGTAAGTTGGTATTATGGCTAAGTGACTAAATACTAGTTTGTGAGTTTAGCAATGTGAATGCTTTTGTTTTGGCACAGTACATAGTTTCAGTATTGGAATATCACAGGATTCATTATTTTAAGATTGAGATTAATATTTCTGTTTATGGTCAAATGAGTGAGTGTAAGTGTGAACCAGATTTTAGGGCCTTTGACATACATTGAATTTTTGTAAAGGTTTAGTCGGACACAGGGAATGTCGTAGAGATGTTTGTGTCTGGTGTTATGCCTGTGGGTTCTGTCACAACTATCAAGAAAGCGTTTTAGGTCAAGGTTGATATTAGAGTTTGAGGCCCTTAGATGTGTTTTGCACAGTGTAAGTGTGGATGTACTGAACTGGGAGTAAGTTTAGGTCTATGAAGACTGGGGGGGGTGTTGCCAGGGATGGAATTTTGTTGGGTTATTATTGGCTTTAGCTGTGTTGCTGCAGTTGATCCCCAAGCACAAATAGCATAGGTGAGGTATGGAAAAAAATAAGTGGGGTGGTATAGCATGAGAGGGGCATTTTGCGGCACGTAGTATGTATCTTGGAGAGGATCCAACCGTTTTGGATACTTTTTTGGTTATTGCTGGATATGGGTGCTGAAATCAGGTTGTTGTCAAGGTACAAGCCTAGGAATTTGCCCCCATTATTTCTGGTAATTAGAGTGTTGTCAATCTTAATGTTAATTTGAGCATCTCCTGCTCTGCTACCAAACATAATATGGTAGGTTTTGTCAGTGTTAAGGGTAAGTTTATTGGCTGTCATCCAAATCGATATTTTATCAGCTCCTCATTCACAATGGTGTTGGGGGGTGGCAAGAATAGGGTGAGATGACATAAGCGTGTCTCAGCAAAGAAAGGGTTTAGGTGTTGGGATATGTTTGGGAAGACATTGAGGTATATGAGGAAGAGAGGGGACCAAGGACACTTCCCTGCGGAATCCAGTATCAAGTGGGCCGTGTTGTTGATGCGTGTCCTTAATGGTGACACTGATACCCATTATAGTAAGATTTGAAATAAGCAAGCGCATGGCCTCTTATACCGTAATGGTCAAGTTTGTGGAGTAGGATGTCGTTTGGGCTACTGTGTCAAAAGCTTTTCTTAGGTCCATAAAAATTCCTAGTGGATTTTCCTTATTTTCCAATGCTGTGTAAAAGCAGATCTAGCATTTTTTTGATTGCTCATTAGTGCTTTTATTTTTCCTGAATCCAAATTGGCAGGGGTTGAGTATGTTTTTGTGTTGTTATAAATGAATATAGTCTCCTGTGCACGAGTTTCTCAAAGATTTTGGATTTGCAAAGGTAAGTTTGATATTGGCCTATAGTTGTTTAAGTCTGTAGGTCACCACCTTTATGTATTGGGGTAACCCTTGCCATCTTGGAGTAGTTTTGGGAAGGTGCTAGTTTCTAGTGACTTGTTAAAAGTAATGAAATAGCATGCAAAAGGTTAAAGGGCCACTCGCTTGTACAGTAATGGTGGGACATTTGACAGATTCCCTGAGTTGTTTTTAAGTGACTTTTTTAATCTCGTGACTTCGGGGCCTCAGAGCTGCAAGATGAAGGAAATTTTGGGAAAATTCCCCTCTAGGATACACAGCAAAACCAAAAAATGCAGACCATACCAAGTTGGGGGGGGTATTGCAAAACTATT
>NC_069461.1:20968723-21001223 GCF_026875155.1 Cherax quadricarinatus
AGGGCAAAACCAAAGGAAAAAACCCAAATGGCTTAAAACCCAAAGGGGGACCAAAGACAACATCTCTCCATGGGTCCTTAAAGAGGAGCAGAGAATATTGTGTAGCCATTAAAAACAAAGATCTTCAACACATCATTTGAAATGGGCAACTCCCTGAGGTATGGAAAATTAGCAAATGTAGTCCCAAATTTTTAAAAAGGGAGACAGACTAGGCACTAAACTACAGACCTGTATCACTAACGTGTATAATATGCAAGGTCATGGAGAAGATCATCGGGAGGAGAGTGGTGGGGCACCTGGAAAGAACCAAGTGTATAATTGACAACCAGCACGGTTTTCAGGAAGGAAATCCTGTGTCACAAACCTACTAGAGTTTATGACAAGGGACGGGAAGTAAGACAGAGAGAGAGGGGTGGATCGACTCCATATTTTGGACTGCAAAAAGGGGGCCTTCGCCACAGTTCCTCACAGAGGTTACGGGCAAAAGCTAGGGGATCAAGGCACACATAAAGGAAAGGCCTGCAATGGACAGAGAAACCTGAACAGGGAGGGCAACAACGTGTCTGGAAACGCACGAGGTGTCAGAGTGGGCGCCTGTGACAAGCGGGCCAAACGGGGCATTTCCTAGGACCTGTGCTGTCTTGGTATATGTGAACGACATAACGGAAGGATAGACTCAGAAGTGTTCCTTGTTTGCAGAGGGATGCGAAGTTAATGAGAAGAATCAAATCGGACGAGGATCAGGCAGGACTACAAAGAGACCTGGACAGGCTACAAGCCTGGTCCAGCAACTGGCTCCTTAAATTTTAAACCCTGCCAAATGCAAAGTCATGAAGATTGGGGAAGGGCAAAGAAGACCGCAGACACAATATAGTTTAGATGGCCAAAGATTTGCAAACCTCACTCAAGGAAAAAGATCTGGGGGTGAGCATAACACCGAGCATATCTCCTGAGGCGCACATCAATCAGATAACTGCTGCAGCATACGGGCGCCTGGCAAACCTACGGATAGCGTTCCGAAAACCTCAGTAAGGATTCTTTTAAGACTCTGTATACCATTTACGTCAGGCCCATACTGGAGTATGCGACACCAGTTTGGAATCCACACCTAGTTTAAGCACGTCAAGAAATTAGAGAAAGTGCAAAGGTTTGCAACAAGACCTAGTCCCAGAGCTACGGGGATTGTCCTACGAAGAAAGGTTGAGGGAAACGGCCTGACGACACTGGAGGACAGGAGGGTCCCGGGGAGACATGATAACGACATATAAAATATGCGCGGAATAGACAAGGTGGACAAAAACGGGATGTTCCAGAGAAGGGAACACCCGACACAAGAGGTCACAATTGGAAGTTGAAGACTCAGATGAATCAAAAGGGATGTTAGGAAGTATTTCTTTAGTCATAAGTAGTTTAGCAAGTGGAATAGCCTAAACAAGTGAAGTTTGTGGAGGCAGGAAACATACATAGTTTTAAGGAAGAGGGATAACAAAGCTCAGGAAGCAAAAGAAGAGAGGATCCAGTAGCGATCAGTGAAGAGGCGGGCCAGGAGCTGAGTCTCGACCCCTGCAACCACAATTAGGTGAGTACAATTTTGGTGAGTTCACCCCACACACACAGACAACACACACACACAACACACACACACACACCACACACACACACACACACACACACACACACACACACACACATGCACACACACACACACACCACCCATTATACATATAAAGTGTAACACCGAATGTGAAGTGTATTTTGTAATAAGTGAAAAGTGAAATCACTTGAGGAACGCGGGATGCATGAGCATATATGGTTTTTTAAACATCACGGGTGAAGGAGTTACAAAATAGTGAGAGAAGGCCTATGTACGACGTACGTCATCAGCTTCGGCAACTTGTCATCACAACCGTTGTCAGCGCAAGTATTTCACCTGTTTAAAAGGGTTAAAATTTGCAAAAAAGAGACGTCCTGCATCACTGATAGAACTGGTCACCACTCCTGCAAACCATTAAAAATTAAGTAAAAACATAGAAACAAATAAAAACCCAAAAAAAACCAACACAACAACACTAAATTTTACAACCCAAACCTACTTTCTGAATTTAAAGTAGAATCGAATAAGTGTTAACAATATTGAAGCTTAGAATTACTGGTATCAAACCCGTAATTATTACAAAATACTAAGTGGGGCCCAACACACCACACGCACTCACACCACACACCGGGCCGGAGCTAGATCACCTGCAACCACAAATAGGTGAGTACATACAATACACATCACCCGCACCACACACAACACACACATACAAAACACACCACACACACACAAACCAACACAACCACACACACACAACCACCACATACACAAACACACACACACACACACATACAACAACATCACCACTACCAAACATATCACATCACTTCCACACACACACCCCCACACACACACACCCACAACCACCCCACACACCACACACATACCAACACATACATACACCCCACACCATAACACACACACACACACACACTTCACAACACACACACACACACACACACACACACACACACATCACACACACACACACACACATACACACACACACACACACACACACACATACACCACACACACACCACCCATACACACACACAATACACCACACACACACACCATACACACAAAACACATAACACCCCACAAACACCACACAACCACAACACACACACACAAACACACCACACACACACACACCACACAACAGAACAAGCACGTAACTATACACATCAAACACACACACACAATTTCAACAACGCCGTAACTACCATCGAACCTTCACCCCTCCTCTCCCCCACCCTCCTACCAATAACCAATTCCCTTTTCCCACCTTTAAACCATACCTTCCATACCAACACCCACATCTCCTCTCTCTCATCTCCCTCTCCCATCCCCCCCTAACACCTCCCCCTCTAACTTTTCCCCCCCTTAACATCTCTCCCACCAATTTCCCCTTTCCCATCAACCATTCTCCTCCCTCTTCCCCTCCCTTCCCCTGGGGCCTTCTCACCTTTCCTTTTTCATACCCCCTCTTTCTCCTATCCCCCCTTCCCTCTCTCTCCCCTTTTCCCCTTCTCCCCTCTCACTCTCCCCCTCAACCCCCCTCAAAAACTCCATCCTCTTTCTCTCCCCTCTTCTTTTCCAACTCTCTCTCTCCTCTCTCTCTCTCTCTCACTCTCTCCTCTTCTCTCCCCCTTCTTTCCCTCTCTTCTCCTCTCTCCCTCCTCTCTCTCCTCTTTCCTCCTTCCCCTCTTGCCCTCTCTTCCCCATTTCCCTTCTAACTCTCCCCCTCTCCTACTCTTCCTTCACTCTCTCTCCCCCCTCTTCTTCCCCCCTCTCCCTCTCTCCCCTCTCTCCCTCTCTCTCTCTGCTCCACTCTTCCCCATTTTCCCCTAACTCCCCCCATCCTACCCTTCCCCTCACCTCTCTCCCCCCTCTCCACTCTCACTCTCTCCCCTTTTTCTTCTCACAATCCCCCCTCTCTACCTTCCCTTCCTCCACTCTCTCGCTCCTCTCTCTCAATCCTCTCTCTCTTACTCCTATCTCACTCATCTCTCCCCTCTCTTCTCTCCCCTCTCCCCATCTCTCTTTTTCTCTCTCCCCCTCCCCTCTCCCTCGCTCTCTCGTCTCTCTCTCTTCCCTCTTCCCCATTTTTCCCTTCTCACTCTCCCCCTCTCCTTCCCTTCCCTTCTCTCTCTTTCCCCCTCCCCACACTCTCTCTCCCCCTTTCCCTTCTCACTCTTCCCCTCTCTCTCTCCTCTACCTTTCCCTTCTCTCTTCTCTCCCAAAAAAAAAAAAAAAAAAAAAAAAAAAAAAAAAAAAAAAAAATGGTGGGGATTCGCGGGAAACCCAAAGGGATCAGTGAGAATGGTTCTGGTAGGGAGGAATGGATGGAGGAGCAGTGGAAAAGGATGGAACAAGAGTGGAGAGAAAAATTAGGAGAGCTTCTGAAAAAATGGAGAAAGAGCTCTCTGTGAAATTGGAAAAGAGGTTGGAGAAGGAGACAAAGAAGTGGGAGGCACAAGTCGAACTGCAGTGGGCCAAGATAAGGGTCCTAGAAGTTGAGATAAATAGGCTGAAGCGAGTTACAGGGGCAGTGACCAGAGAAGACACAGCATATGAAGCTGCGAGGCCGAACAGGAAAGGAAAGGGAATTAAGAATTATGCTAAGTCATATCAGCCTGCCAAGGGGGACCAAGGAGTGAAAGGGAAGAACAGCTGTTGCAGAGGGAGAGGTGATAGGTCGAATGCTGAGGCACAACCGGCTATCAAGAGCCACGGGAAAAAATCAAGGGAGAGACTGACCACATACAGGGCAGGATCCAGAGTCACAGAGGGTGAGGCAATGGGAGGAAGAAAGGGCAAAATCAGTGTTTATCCATGGGCTTCAGGAGAGAGAGGAAAGGACACACACTGAAAGGCAGCAGGAAGAAAGAAAGGAGATTGAAAAAATCATCACAGAAATAGGGGAGAGATGGACGAGATTGTAAATTTTCAGAGAATGGGGGGGTACTCGAAGGGGAGAAACCGACCAATCAAGCTGATTCTCAGGACGGAAACAGTGCGGAACAGGATCCTCCAAGAGAAACCACGATTGAAATACTCGGAAGAGTACAAGAGGGGTGTTCCTAGACAGAGACAGAACAAATCGGAACGACAGCAGCTGAGGGAGAGGACAAAAAAGCGAAAGGAGCTAGGAAAAGAGACAAGGGGATGGAACCAGCAGAGGTCAGTCAGAGCAGAACAGAACACCCAAGGGCAAGCACACACACAACTATTCTCAGAACCATACAACCTATCACACCATCCCAACACACACTACAATCCATACCCACACCTCCCCACCCAACACCGAGCATAGAATCCCACAGTATGCCACCAGGTCTCCCCCCCCTCACAGGCCCCCCAAACCACAGTGTTGGAAAGGAAACTGAAGGTATGGTACACAAAAGCTGATGGAATAACAAATAAGAGGGAGGAGTGGCATGAAAGAGTCAAAGAAGCATCACCGGACATCATAGCTCTCACAAAACCAAGCTTACAGGTATGGGTAACAGATGCCATCTTTCCAACGGGATAAACCAAATCCTGAGGAAAGACAGAGGGAACAGGGGGGGTGGAGGAGTGGCGTTGCTGATCAAAAATTTGCCCGGAAAATTTTTATGAGCTGGAGAGAGGAGACAGCGGAGAAGAAAGTGATTACATAGCGGGAACACTTCACTCTGGAGGTCCCAAGGTGGTAATAGCAGTGATGTATAACCCACCACAGAACAGCAGAGGCCAAGGGAAGAGTACGACGAGAGCAATAGAGCGATGGTTGACACACTGGCTAGAGTGGCCAGAAGAGCTCATGCATGCAGGGCAAAGCTCCTGATCATGGGTTTACTTTAACCACAAGGAGATCGATGGGAGAACTTGGGCCCACAAGGGGCCAAGATACATGGAGGGCTAAGATGATGGAGGTGGTACTGGAAAACTTCATGTGCCAACACGTAAGGGACACTACAAGAGAGAGAGGAGAGGAAACCAAACAAGGTTGGACTTAGTATTCACCCTTGAGTAGTGCAGATATCGAGGACATCACATATGAAAGGCCCCTTGGGGGCCCGTGACCCCTGTGGTTTTAAGCTTCGAATACACAGTAGAGCTACAAGTGGAGGGAGAAGCAGGAAGGCCAGACGAATGAAGCCAAACTACCAAGAAAGGGGACTACACAGGAATGAGGAACTACCTGAACGGGGTTCAGTGGAACAGAGAACTGGCAGGGAAGCCATTAATGAGATGATGGAATATGTAGCAACAAAATGCAAGGAGGGTGAGGAGAGGTTTGTACCCAAGGGTACAGGAATAATGAAAAAGCCAGGATGAGCCCATGGTTTACCCAAAGGTGCAGGAGGCAAAAACCAAGGGGTTTCTAGGGAATGGAAGAAATATAGAAGGCAAAGGCCAGGAGAATAGGAGAACAGTCGTAGAGCCAGAAACGAATATGCACAGATAAGAAGGGAGGCCCAAAGACAATATGAAAACGACATAGCAGCAAAAGGCAAATCTTTCCCGAAGCTGTTATACAGCCACATCAGGAAGAAAACAACCGTCAAAGACCAGTAATCAGGCTAAGGAAGGAAGAGGAGAGACAACAAGAAATGACAGTGAAGTTGTGAGGAACTCAACAAGAGATTCAAAAAGTGTTCACAAGAGGAGACAGAAGGGGGTCCAGAAAGACGGAGAGGTGGGGTACACCACCATGTGCTGGACACAGTACACACAACCGAGGAAGAAGTGAAGAGGCTTCTGAGTGAGCTAGATACCTCAAAGGCAATGGGGCCAGATAACATCTCTCCATGGGTCCTGAGAGAGGGAGCAGAGGCGCTATGTGTACCCCTAACAACAATATTTTAATACATCTATTCGAAACAGGGAGATTGCCTGAGGCATGGAAGACAGCAAATGTGGTACCAATCTTTAAAAAAGGAGACAGACATGAAGCACTAAACTACAGACCAGTGTCCACTGACATGTATACATGCAAAATCATGGAAAAGATTGTCAGGAAGAATGGTGGAACATCTAGAAAGGAATGATCTCATCACCAGCAGACAACTGGTTTCAGAGACGGGAAATCCTGTGTCACAAACCTACTGGAGTTCTAAAGACATGGTGACAGCAGTAAGAGAAGAGAGAGAGGGGTGGGTGGATTGCATATTCTTAGACTGCAAGAAGGCGTTTGACACAGTACCCACACAAGAGATTAGTGCAAAAACTGGAGGACCAAGCAGGAATAACTGGGAAGGCACTGCAATGGATCAGGGAATACTTGTCAGGAAGACAGCAGCGAGTAATGGTACGAGGCGAGGTGTCAGAGTGGGCACTTGTGACCAGTGGGTCCCGCAGGGGGCAGTCCTAGGACCAGTGCTGTTTCTGGTATTGTGAACGACATGACGGAAGGAATAAACTCCGAGGTGTCACTGTTTGCAGATGACGTGAAGTTGATGGAAGAGTTCATTCGATCGAAGACCAGGCAAAATACAAAGGGATCTGGGCAGGCTGCAGACCTGGTCCAGCAACTGGCTCCTGGAGTTCAATCCCACCAAGTGCAAAGCCATGAGGATTGGGGGAAAGGGGAAAGAAGACCGCAGATGGAGTACAGTCTAGGGGGTCAGAGACTAAAAAACATCACTCAAGGAAAAAGATCTTGGGGTGAGTATAACACCAGGCACATCTCCGAAGCGCACGTCAACCAAATAACTGCTGCAAACATATGGGCGCCTGGCAAACCTCAGAACAGCAAATTCCGACATCTTAATAAGGAATCGTTCAGGACCCCCATACACCGTGTACGTTAGCCCATATTGGAATATGCGGCACCAGTTTGGAACCCACACCTAGCCAAGCATGTAAAGAAACTAGAGAAAGTGCAAAGGTTTGCAACAAGACTATCCCCGAGCTATGAGTATGTCCTATGAGGAGAGGTAAGGGAAATCAACCTGACGACACTGGAGGGCAGGAGAGATAGGGGGGACATGATAACGACATACAAAATACTGAGAGGAATTGACAAGGTGGACAAAAACAGGATGTTCCAGAACTGACACAGTAACAAGGGGACACAGTTGGAAGTTGAAGACACAGATGAAATCAAAGGGATGTTTGGAAGTATTTCTTCAGCCACAGACTAGTCAGGAAGTGGAATAGTTTGGGAAGCGATGTAGTGAGTCAGGATCCATACATAGCTTTAAGCAGAGGTACGATAAAGCTCATGGTTCAGGGAGAGTGACCTAGTAGCGACCAGTGAAGAGGCGGGGCCAGGAGCTTGGACTCGACCCCTGCAACCTCAACTAGGTGAGTACAACTATGTGAGTACACACACACACACACACACACACACACACACACACACACACACACACACACACACACACACACATATATATATATATATATATATATATATATATATATAATATATATATATATATATATATATATATACATACATATGAATGACGTCTAGTGTGTTTCTCTCGTGACAGAGTTACCAAAACATTTTAGAATTAAATGCGAGAATTTCAATTGGTGGACAAAATACCTGGTGGACAAAAATTCCTAATTGCCTCTGGGAATTTGAGAACTCCGGAGGAGAAACTGTATAGAATTAGGGGGCGAGAATTTCAGGTGAGACTTATGTGGGGGGGAAAATTCCGATTCCTGAGAGAGAGGGGGTCGAAAAAAAATTCTTAATTGGCCCTGAGAATTCTGAATTCTGAGCGTGACTCTGAACGTGTCAGGAAGGGAAGGAAGGGAGAGGGGAGAGGGAGGGGAGGGGAGGGGAGGGGAGGGGAGGGGAGGGGAGGGAGGGAGGCTAGGGGAAGGGGTAATAGAGACATGACTATTTTCCCCCACTCACTCGTTACCTCAACTCATTTCTCCACCACCATTCCTCTATATTCTCCTTTTTTTTTTTTTTGCTCTTTGGTTTTACATGGTTCGGTTAAGAGTTCCTGCCTTTATTTACCAGGACTCTTACCTACTTCAGCTTATTTGAGAGCCTTTTCTTTATTGTTACAAGACATTCACATAAGGAATAAGAGGAAGTTGGAGCCATTGATGGGCCAGAGATTTCATTTGGTCAGTTCACTTTATTTCATTGATGTCGTTATGCAGTATGAACATGTATGAACATGTTCCAGACTCGAGTCATTATAGGAATGAATGATCTTAGATGAAATGGCGTTCTTAAGAAGGGTACAGCAAGAGTGTAGTTGCAGCTTGCTGCCCGTCTTGTTGTGTAAAGATATAGCCAGAGTGTAGTTACAGTTTGCCGTCCGTCTTGTTGTGTAAAGGTACAGCCAGAGTGTAGTTACAGTTTGCTGCCCGTCTTGTTGTGTAAAGATATAGCCAGAGTGTAGTTACAGTTTGCTGCCCGTCTTGTTGTGTAAAGGTACAGCCAGAGTGTAGTTACAGTTTGCTGCCCGTCTTGTTGTGTAGAAGTTGGCTTGTCGCTGTCCATGAAGAGGGGCCAGGTGTGGTACCTTGACAACATTGGTCATATAAATAACTGTAGGGTCACTCACATCTCTCCTGTGTTGATGACTTTGCTGAAATGACAGATCTGTCCAGGCTGGGTCCAGACGAGAGATGAGCCGTCTTGCTCTGTTCTCTATTCTGTTAGGAAGTCGTATTTGAGATGTGGGCAGCCAATCCAAGAAAGTGGAGCATACTCAAGGTGTGAGCACACCTGTGCCTCATACAGCCTTGTAGCCTCTACTGTGCGAGATATGTCTAAGTGCTGTTAGCTTCCTGGCCGCTTTGTTTGCAAGATTTACTACATGGTTCTTCATAGTCAGTTTGGAATCTAATTTCACCCAAGGGTATCAACCTCATCCCCAGGTTCCAAAACTCTCCCATTCATTCTTACCACTGCTCCAGCATTGCCATCATGGTACCTAGACCATCATTCTTACCACTGCTCCAGCATTACCATCATGGTACCTAGACCATCATTCTTACCTCTTCACCAGCATTACAATCATGGTACCTAGACCATCATTCTTACTACTACTCCGGCATTACTATCAGGGTACCTAGAGATCATCATTTGTGTTTTCTTAGGAGCAAAGTGATCTTCCAACGTTTCCTCCAGGCTGATATAACTGAAAACTAGTGATTGATGTAACTGAGAGCAGCTGGCATTGTCCCCCCTTGTCTACATATGCATGTGTTTCTCAGATGAGTTTCAGAAGGCCCTTGAAATAAACATCAACAATGGACGAAGCACACTTCCCTGTGGAACACTTGGACCAAATGAGTGTCTTCTTAACTCTGTTCCATTGAGAACTACGTTTCGAGATCTCCCTTGAAGGTAATCACTGAGGAGGCATAGTGAAGAGCCGGTGACTCCCAGTGCTTGCAATTTTGCCAAGAGTCCCTGGTGCCCCTCTTGGTCGAAAGCACCAGCAATGTCCAGTGCTACTACACAGCTACCTTTGGATTCATCCAGTGACTTGTGCCATATAGTGGAGAGGTTTAACAGAAGATCGGCAGCAGAGTGACCTTTTCTGAAGCCATACTGACGCTCATAGATAAGTGAGTTGTAGTCGAAAAATGCTGTCATCTGCAGTGAGAATATTGTCTCAAGGATCTTACCAGTGATTCATAGCAGTGACACTGGTCTTAAGTTGATGATTTCCGCTCTGCTCCTTTCTTTATTGACAATAACTACATTTTCCTCTTTCCACAGAGAAGGCTGGTCTGTCTCCCCCTCTCTGTCTGTCTGTCTCTCTCTGTCTGCCTGTCTGTGTGTCTTTCTCCCAATACTCTTCCATCATCACCCCTCTTATCAGTACCCTTTAAATTAAAACCCTTTCTACAATGCCCCTCCCCTCACTACCCCTCCCCTCACTGCCCTTCCCCTCACTACCCCTCCCCTCACTACCCTTCCCTCACTACCCTTCCCTCACTACCCTCCCCTCACTACCCTTCTCCCCCTCACAACCCCTTCCCCCCGTTTACCCTCCCAACAACCCCTTGCTTCTCTAAAATATTTTCTGAAGACATCAATGGTTTTCCTACGAAAAAATTTAAATTTTAGAGGATGTCATCCAGAGGGGAACTTGGCCATATAGTGGAGAGAGAGAGAACAGAAGATGGAGAGAGTGAGTTTGAAGCCATAGAGTCATAGAAGAGTGAGAGATGAGAGAAAAAAAATGCTGTTTTGAGAATGTATAAGAATATTGTCTCAAGGATCTTTACCATGTGGATTATAGAGTGACAGGGACTGCATGAGTTGGGTTGATTTGTCTGAGTGTTTCTTTATTGAGGATGAAATACGTGTTGGGGTTTTCACAGGAGAGGGGATGTTTATCGTGTATGAGGATGTTCTGTATGTGTCTGCTGTCTGAGGGTCTGTAATACTGTTCGGATTATGACCCGTGTTATAGGTATTTAAGTTAATAAACCTATGACTATGAGATGATCTACTGTATAGGATGTTATACGCTCTATAGGATTATGACGGTGTATAGCTTCATACCTTTATGAGATTCATGGGGGTGTATGAAGATATACGGTGCTATAAAATTATACTGTGAATAAATGGGATTTTACTTATGAGCGAGTATATGTATAGGGGGATTTGGTATGTAGAAGGAGAGAGGGGAGAGAAGTATGAGGGATGAGGGATGAGAGGGGTATGAGGGATGAGACGGGTGTATGAGGGAGTAGACGGGTGAGAGGAGTAGAGGTTAGAGGGAAGAGAGGGGAGGGATGGAAGGTGAGGGGGATGAGAGATGAGAGAGAGGGAGAAGGATTATGACTGTATGAGGAAGGGGTTATAGGATGTATGGCTGTATGAGGGATGGATGACATGTATGAAGAACTATGAGGATGTATGAGGGTGTATGAGGGAGGGATATGTATGAGTATGTAACGGATGTATGAGGGATGTATGACGGGTGTATGAGGGATGTATGACGGGTGTATGAGGGATGTATGACGGGTGTATGAGGGATGTATGACGGGTGTATGAGGATGTATGACGGGTGTATGAGGGATGTATGACGGGTGTATGAGGGATGTATGACGGGTGTATGAGGGATGTATGACGGGTGTATGAGGGATGTATGACGGGTGTATGAGGGATGTATGACGGGTGTATGAGGGATGTATGACGGGTGTATGAGGGATGTATGACGGGTGTATGAGGGATGTACGACGGGTGTATGAGGATGTATGACGGGTGTATGGGGGAAATGTATGACGGGTGTATGAGGGATGTATGACGGGTGTATGAGGGATGTATGACGGGTGTATGAGGATGTATGACGGGTGTATGAGGGATGTATGACGGGTGTATGAGGGAAGTATGACGGGTGTATGAGGGATGTATGACAGGTGTGTATGAGGGATGTATGACGGGTGTATGAGGGATGTATGACGGGTGTATGAAGGATGTATGACGGGTGTATGAGGGATGTATGACGGTGTGTATGAGGGATGTATGACGGGTGTATGAGGGATGTATGACGGGTGTATGAGGGATGTATGACGGGTGTATGAGGGATGTATGACGGGTGTATGAGGGAGTATGACGGGTGTATGAGGGATGTATGACGGGTGTATGAGGGATGTATGACGGGTGTATGAGGGATGTATGACGGGTGTATGAGGGATGTATGACGGGTGTATGAGGGATGTATGACGGGGTGTATGTGAGGATGTTAATTTAAATCTTTGAGTAAAAATTCTATGAGGGTTACTTTAGGGTTCATACGGTTAAAAGGCACTACATAAAGGTGTAATAGGTAAATTATGAGGTCAAATATGAAAGGAGTCAAACTCATGAAAGATCACATTGTCCAGGAAAGGTCATAATTTTTTTTAATTCGTCAAACTACTTCAATGATAAAAGGTCCTACCAAAAATGTTCACACTACTAAGGTCACAACTACCATAAAAGGTCACAACTATCATAAAACGTCACAACACGTCACAACTACTATAAAAGGTCACAACTATCACAAAAGGTCACAACTACCATAAAAGGTCACAACTGCCATAAAAGGTCACAACTACCATGAAAGGAAAGAACTATCATGAAAGGTCACACCTGTCATAAAAGGTCACAACTATTATAAAAGGCCACTGATATAATAGGTCGCAACTATCAAAAAATTAACAATAATAAAGGCAATAATAATAATATAAACACATTTAGATCTAAAAAAAAGATCATTTGGATAGGTCTATAAATCCTCTCCCTCACCCTGGGAAGAGAGAACAGGACAGACAGCAGACATGAGGGGAAACTAGGACGTAGGCAAGAGAAGGACAAGCCTGACTAGCAGCCCATAATGACGAGTACTGCCTGACACAGCCACTGCATGACACAGCCACTGCATGACACAGCCACTGCATGACACAGCCTGAGGGAGGGAGGACGCAACTAGAAAAGGGAGAGAAACAACGTATATGTGGCCACACTGTGACAACACATACAGGGTGGTCACACAGGGTGGTCACACACAATGGTCACACACAGGGTGGTCACACAGGGTGGTCACACACAGGGTGGTCGCACAGGGTGGTCACACACAGGGCGGTCACACAGGGTGGTCACACACAGGGTGGTCGCACAGGGTGGTCACACACAGGGTGGTCACACAGGGTGGTCACACACAGGGTGGTCGCACAGGGTGGTCACACACAGGGTGGTCACACAAAGTGGTCACACACAGGGTGGTCACACAAAGTGGTCACACACAGGGTGGTCACACAGGGTGGTCACACACAGGGTGGTCACACAAAGTGGTCACACACAGGGTGGTCACACAGGGTGGTCACACACAGGGTGGTCACACAAAGTGGTCACACACAGGGTGGTCACACAGGGTGGTCACACACAGGGTGGTCACACAGGGTGGTCACACACAGGGTGGTCACACAGGGTGGTCACACACAGGGTGGTCACACAGGGTGGTCACACACAGGGTGGTCACACAAAGTGGTCACACACAGGGTGGTCACACAGGGTGGTCACACACAGGGTGGTCACACAAAGTGGTCACACACAGGGTGGTCACACAGGGTGGTCACACACAGGGTGGTCACACAGGGTGGTCACACAGAATGGTCACACACAGGAAGGTCACACAGGATGGTCACACAGAATGGTAACACACAGGGTGGTCACACACAGGGTGGTCACACAGGGTGGTCACACAGAATGGTCACACACAGGGTGGTCACACAGAATGGTCACACACAGGGTGGTCACACAAAGTGGTCACACACAGGGTGGTCACACAGGGTGGTCACACACAGGGTGGTCACACAGGGTGGTCACACACAGGGTGGTCACACAAAGTGGTCACACACAGGGTGGTCACACAGGGTGGTCACACACAGGGTGGTCACACAAAGTGGTCACACACAGGGTGGTCACACAGGGTGGTCACACACAGGGTGGTCACACAGGGTGGTCACACAGAATGGTCACACACAGGGAGGTCACACAGGATGGTCACACAGAATGGTAACACACAGGGTGGTCACACACAGGGTGGTCACACAGGGTGGTCACACAGAATGGTCACACACAGGGTGGTCACACAGAATGGTCACACACAGGGTGGTCACACAGGGTGGTCACACACAGGGTGGTCACACAGGGTGGTCACACACAGGGTGGTCACACAGGGTGGTCACACACAGGGTGGTCACACAGGGTGGTCACACACAGGGTGGTCACACAGCGTGGTCACACAGAATGGTCACACACAGGGTGGTCACACAGGATAGTCACACAGAATGGTAACACACAGGGTGGTCACACACAGGGTGGTCACACAGGGTGGTCACACAGAATGGTCACACACAGGGTGGTCACACAGAATGGTCACAAACAGGGTGGTCACTCAGAATGGTCAAACACAGGGTGGTCACACAGAATGGTCACACACAGGGTGGTCACACAGAATGGTCACACATAGGGTGGTCACACAGAATGGTCACACACAGGGTAGTCACACAGGGTGGTCACACAGAATGGTCACACACAGGGTGGTCACACAGAATGGTCACACACAGGGTGGTCACACAGAATGGTCACACACAGGGTGGTCACACAGAATGGTCACACACAGGGGGTCACACGATGGTCACACACAGAATGGTCACACACAGAATGGTCACAACAGGGTGGCACAAGAATGGTCACAACAGGGTGGTCACACAGAATGGTCACACACAGGGTGGTCACACACAGGGTGGTCACACACAGGGTGGTCACACACAGGGTGGTCACACACAGGGTGGTCACACACAGGGTGGTCACACACAGGGTGGTCACACACAGGGTGGTCACACACAGGGTGGTCACACACAGGGTGGTCACACACAGGGTGGTCACACACAGGGTGGTCACACACAGGGTGGTCACTGATACAGCAACAAATTTCGGGTAAAATATTCAGACAGAAAAATGGCATCGGAAACTTCCGTCTTCCTGTCAGAGTCCATCATAATGGTAGGGAGAGTAGGGAGAGTAGGGAGAGTAGGGAGAGTAGGGAGAGTAGGGAGAGTGGGGAGAGTGGGGAGAGTGGGGAGAGTAGGGAGAGTAGGGAGAGTGGGAGAGTGGAGAGTAGGAGGTAGGGAGAGAGTAGGGAGAGTAGGGAGAGTGGGGAGGTAGGGAGAGTAGGGAGAGTGGGAGAGTGGGGGGAGTGGGGAGAGGTAGGGAGGTGGGAGGTAGGGAGAGTGGGGAGAGTGGGGGAGTAGGGGGGGAGTGGGAGAGTAGGGAGAGTAGGGAGAGTGGGGGAGAGTGGGGAGAGTGGGAGTGGGAGAGTAGGGAGAGTAGGGAGAGTAGGGAGAGTAGGGGGAGGTGGGGAGAGTGGGGGGGAGAGTGGGTGAGAGTGGGGGAGTAGGGGAGAGTGGGGAGAGTAGGAGGAGAGTAGGGGAGAGTAGGGGAGAGTAGGGAAGGTGAGAGTAGGGAGAGTGGGAGAGTGGGGAGAGTAGGGAGAGAGTAGGGAGAGTGGGGGAGAGTGGGAGAGTAGGGGAGAGTAGGGAGAGTAGGGAGAGTAGGGAGAGTAGGGAGAGTGGGGAGAGTGGGTAGGGAGAGTAGGGAGAGTAGGGAGAGTGGGGTAGAGTGGAGGGAGAGGTGGGGGAGAGTGTAGGGAGAGTAGGGAGAGTGGGGAGAGTAGGGAGAGTGGGAGAGTGGAGAGTAGGAGAGTAGGGAGAGTAGGGAGAGTAGGGAGGAGTGGGGAGAGTGGGGAGAGTGGGGAGAGTAGGGAGAGTAGGGGAGGGAGTGGGGAGAGTGGGGAGAGTGGGGAGAGTAGGGAGAGTAGGGAGAGTGGGGAGAGTGGGAGGAGTGGGGAGAGTAGGGAGAGTAGGGGAGAGTGGGAGGAGTAGGGAGAGTAGGAGATAGAGTGGGGAGAGTGGGGAGAGTGGGGAGAGTGAGGGAGAGTAGGGAGAGTAGGGAGAGTGGGGAGAGTGGGGAGAGTAGGGAGAGTAGGGAGAGTAGGGAGAGTAGGGAGAGTAGGGAGAGTGGGGAGAGTGGGGAGAGTGGGGAGAGTAGGGAGAGTAGGGAGAGTGGGGAGAGTGGGGAGAGTAGGAGAGTAGGGAGAGTAGGGAGAGTGGGAGGAGTGGGGAGAGTGGGGAGAGTGGGGAGAGTAGGGGGAGAGTAGGGAGAGTAGGGAGAGTGGGGGAGAGTAGGTGGAGAGTGGGGAGAGTAGGGAGAGTAGGGAGAGTGAGAGGGGGAGTAGGGATGGGTGGGGAGAGTGGGGAGAGTAGGGAGAGTAGGGAGAGTGGGGAGAGTGGGGAGAGTAGGGAGAGTAGGGAGAGTAGGGGAGAGTGGGGAGAGTGGGGAGAGTGGGGAGAGTAGGGAGAGTAGGGAGAGTAGGGAGAGTAGGGAGAGTAGGGGAGAGTGGGGGAGAGTGGGGAGAGTGGGGAGAGTGGGAGAGTAGGGAGAGTAGGGAGAGTAGGGGAGAGTAGGAAGAGTGGGGAGAGTGGGAGAGTGGGAGAGTGGGAGAGTAGGGAGAGTGGGAGAGTAGGGAGAGTGGGGAGAGTGGGGAGAGTAGGGAGAGTAGGAGAGAGGGAGAGTGGGAGAGTGGGAGAGTAGGGAGAGTGGGGAGTGGGGAGAGTGGGGAGAGTGGGAGAGTAGGAGAGAGTGGGGAGAGTGGGGAGAGTGGGGAGAGTGGAGGTAGGGAGAGTGGGGAGTGGGAGAGTGGGAGAGTAGGGAGAGTGGGGAGAGTGGGGAGAGTGTGGGGAGAGTAGGAGAGTAGGGAGAGTGGGAGAGTGGGAGAGTAGGGAGAGTAGGGGAGTAGGAGAGTGGGGAGGTGGGGAGAGTAGGGAGAGTAGGGAGAGTGGGAGAGAGTGGGAGAGTGGGGGGAGTAGGGAGTAGGGAGAGTAGGGAGAGTGGGGAGAGTGGGGAGAGTGGGGAGAGTAGGGAGAGTAGGGAGGAGAGTGGGAGAGTAGGGAGAGTGGGAGAGTGGGGAGAGTAGGGAGAGTAGGGAGAGTGAGGTGGAGAGTAGGGAGGTAAGGGAGAGTAGGGAGAGTGGGGGAGAGTAGGAGAGGGGGAGGTAGGGGAGAGTAGGGAGAGTAGGGGAGTAGGGGTGGGGAGAGTGGGGAGGTAGGGAGAGTAGGGAGAGTAGGGAGAGTGAGGGAGAGTAGGGAGAGTAGGGAGAGTGGGGAGAGTAGGGGAGAGTGGGGGTGAGGAGGGAGAGTAGGGAGAGTAGGGAGAGTGGGGAGAGTAGGGAGAAGTAGGGAGAGTAGGGGAGAGGGGAGTGAGGAGGGAGAGTGGGAGAGTAGGGAGAGTAGGGAGAGTAGGGAGAGTGGGGAGAGTGGGGAGTGGGAGTGGGATGGGTGGGGAGAGTAGGGAGAGTAGGGAGAGTAGGGAGTAGTGGGGGAGAGTGGGAGGTAGGGAGAGTGGGAGAGTGGGAGAGTAGGGAGAGTGGAGAGTGGGGAGAGTGGGGAGAGTAGGGAGAGTAGGGAGTAGGGTGGAGAGTGGAGAGTGGAGAGTGGGGAGAGTGGGGGGAGTAGGGAGAGTAGGGAGAGTGGGGAGTGAGTGGGAGAGTAGGAAGTGAGGGAGAGTAGGGGAGAGTAGGGGAGAGGGAGAGTGGGGAGAGTAGGGAGAGTAGGAGATGGGAGTAGGGAGAGTGGGAGAGTGGGGAGAGTAGGGAGAGTAGGGGAGAGAGTAGGGAGAGTGGGAGAGTGGGGGAGAGTTAGGGAGAGGGAGAGTAGGGAGAGTAGGGAGAGTAGGGAGAGTAGGGAGAGTGGGAGAGTAGGGAGAGTGGGGAGAGTAGGAGTGGGGGAGTAGTGGGAGAGTAGGGAGAGTGGTAGGAGTGGAGAGTAGGGAGAGTGGGGGGAGAGTAGGGAGAGTAGGGAGAGTAGGGAGAGTGGGGAGAGTAGGGGAGTAGGGAGTGGGGAGAGTAGGGAGAGTAGGGAGAGTGGGGTAGAGAGTAGGGAGAGTAGGGAGAGTGGGAGAGTAGGGAGAGTGGGGAGAGTAGGGAGAGTAGGAGTGGGAGAGTAGGAGAGTAGGAGGTGGGGAGAGTAGGGAGAGTAGGGAGAGTGGGGAGAGTAGGGAGAGTAGGGGGTAGGGAGAGTAGGGAGAGTAGGGAGAGTAGGGAGAGTGGGGAGAGTAGGGAGAGTAGGGAGAGTAGGGAGAGTGGGGAGAGTAGGGAGAGTAGGGAGAGTAGGGAGAGTAGGGAGAGTGGAGAGTAGGGAGAGTGGGAGTAGGGGTAGGGAGAGTGGGGAGAGTAGGAGAGTGGGGAGAGTGGGGTAGAGTGGGGAGAGTAGGGAGAGTAGGGAGAGTGGGAGAGTAGGGAGAGTAGGGAAGAGGGAGGGAGGGAGAGTTGGGAGAGTAGGGAGTAGGGAGAGTGGGAGGTGGAGAGTGGGGAGAGTAGGGAGAGTAGGAGAGTAGGGAGAGTAGGGGAGGAGAGTAGGGAGGAGTAGGGAGAGTAGGGAGAGTAGGGAGAGTAGGGTGTGGGGAAATGGGGAGAGGGGTGGAGAGTAGGGAGAGTAGGGAGAGTGGGAGAGTAGGGAGAGTGGGAGAGTAGTGGGAGAGTGGGGAGAGTAGGGAGAGTAGGGAGGGAGAGTGGGAGAGTGGGGAGAGTAGGGAGAGTAGGGAGAGTAGGGAGAGTGGGAGAGTGGGGAGGAGTAGGGAGAGTGGGGAATAGGGAGAGTGGGAGGGAGAGTGGGGAGGGAGAGTAGGGAGAGTAGGGAGAGTAGGGAGAGTAGGGTGGAGAGTAGGGAGAGGTAGAGTAGGGAGAGTGGGAGAGTGGGAGAGTAGGTGAGGGGGAGAGTAGGGAGAGAGGGAGGGGGAGAGTAGGGAGGTGGGGAGTAGGGAGAGTAGGGGAGAGTAGGGAGAGAGTGGGAGAGTGGGAGGAGAGAGTGTGGGAGAGTAGGGAGAGTAGGGAGAGTAGGGAGTAGGAGGTGGGAGAGTAGGGAGAGAGTGGGAGAGTGGAGAGTAGGGAGAGTAGGGAGAGTAGGGAGAGTAGGGAGAGTAGGAGAGTAGTGAGGAGAGTAGGGAGAGTAGGAGGAGAGTGGGGAGGTGAGGGAGAGTGGGGAGAGTAGGGAGAGTAGGGAGAGTAGGGAGAGTGGGAGTGGGTAGGAGAGTAGGGAGAGTAGGGGAGAGTAGGGAGAGTAGGAGTGGGGAGGTAGGGAGAGTAGGGAGGTAGGTGAGAGTAGAGTAGGGAGTAGGGAGAGTAGGGAGAGTGGGGGAGAGTAGGGAGAGTAGGAGAGTAGGGAAGAGTTTGGGGAGAGTAGGGAGAGTAGGGAGATGTGAGTAGGGAGAGTAGGGAGAGTAGGGTGGGGAGAGTGTGGAGCGAGTAGGAGAGTGGAGAGTAGGGGGAGAGTAGGGAGAGTAGGGAGAGTGGGAGAGTAGGAGAGTAGGAGAGTAGGGAGAGTAGGAGAGTGGAGTAGAGTAGGGAGAGTAGGGAGAGTAGGAAGAGTGGGGAGGTGGGTGGAGAGTAGGGAGAGTAGGGAGAGTGGGAGAGTGGGGGGTGAGGAGTGTAGGAGAGTAGTAGGTAGGAGAGTAGGAGAAGATAGATGGTTGGGAGTAGGGGAGAGTAGGGGAGTGGGAGTAGAATGGGAGAGTAGGGAGAGTAGGAGAGTAGGGAGAGTAGGTAGGAGAGTGGGAGTTAGGGAGGAGTAGGAGAGTGGGGAGAGAGAGTGGGGAGAGTAGGGAGTGGAGAGTAGGGAGAGTAGGGAGAGTGGGAGAGTTGAAGGGAGAGTTGAGGGAGTGGTAGGAGAGTGGGGAGAGTGGGAGAGTAGGGAGAGTAGGGAGAGTGGGGAGAGTAGGGGAGAGTAGGGAGAGTAGGGAGAGTAGTAGAGTAGGGAGAGTAAGGAGAGTAGGAGAGTAGGGGTAGGGGAGTAGGGGAGAGTGGGAGGGAGAGGAGATAGGAGCAGTAGGAGGAGTAGGAGAGTAGGGAGAGTAGGGAGAGTAGTGAAGAGGAGAGTAGGGAGAGTAGGAGAGTAGGGAGAGTGGGAGGAGTGGGAGAGTAGGGAGAGTAGGGAGAGTGGGGAAGAGTAGGAGAGTAGTGGGAGTTGGGAGAGTAGGATAGAGTAGGGAGAGTGGAGAGTAGGGAGAGTAGGGAGAGTAGGGGGAGTGGGGAAGTTTGGGAGAGTAGGGAGAGTTGGGAGAGTAGGAGAGTAGGGAGAGTAGGGAAGTATAGGTAGGGAGGAGAGGGGAGGGAGAGAAGAGGAGGGAGTAGGAGAGTAGTAGGAAAATGAGGGAGGGGAAGTGGAGAGTAGGGAGAGTAGGGAGAGGGGAGAGTAGGAGAGTTGGAGAGTAGGGAGAGTGGAGAGGTAAGTAGGGAGAGTAGGGAGAGTAGGAGAGTGGGGAGAGTAGGTAGAGTAGGGAGAGTAGGGAGAGTAGGGAGAGTAGGAGAGTAGGGAGAGTAGGAAGAGTAGGGAGAGTAGTGAGAGTAGAGAGAGTAGGAAGAGTAGGGAGAGTAGGGAGAGTGGGGAGAGTAGGGAGAGTATGGAGAGTAGGGAGAGTGGGGAGAGTAGGGAGAGTAGGGAGAGTTGGGAGAGTAGGTAGAGTAGGGAGAGTGGGGAAAGTAGGGAGAGTAGGGAGAGTAGGGAGAGTAGGGAGAGTGGGGGAGAGTAGGGAGAGTAGGGAGAGTAGGGAGAGTTGGGAGAGTAGGTAGAGTAGGGAGAGAAGGGAAGTATAGTGATAGTATGTGAATTGGGGAAGGGAGGCAGAGAAGAGAGGGAAATGGAAATACGTAGAAAATGGAGGGAAGGGGAAGTGGTTAGAGTATGGAAATTAGAGAAAATTTGGGAAGTGGGTAAGGGATAGAGAATAGAGTAAATAGAAAGATTAGGTGAAGCAGAAGAATTGGGAGAGGTTGGCACCCGTAAGTCTAAGACGGTTCAGGCTGGGAGGAGTGGCAGCCCTGAGAGGCCTAGGGAAGTAGGTCCGAGACCAGAACTCAAGTATTAGTAGGGAAGTTAAGTAAGTTTATTCAGTTACATGCAACCACAATTAACCAAATTTTGGGTGATGACAAGTGTCTTACACGGCAGCAGTGTCAACCACCCGGCAAGACAACCAAGAAAGTCACTTCAAGAGGCTCATTTCCACCAGGGTCCTGGAAATATCTCACTGTCTCTCACAGAAAATAGAAATGAACCATGAATACAACCATACGAATAAAATATAATCAACCTACTGTATGAAATCAGACACAAGAAGTATGAAGTCGGGTGTTGACGTGAAGGTTAGAGATGATCAACTTAATATAACTGGAACACCAGTGTTAACTGTACAGGAAATCCCTTTCATTATGTACGTGTATCTGCATTCATTAGTAATCCTAGTTTCATCTCTCTGCCTGAGCTGGTTCATGCTGAGACTGGCTGCGTCATGTTCAGTCAATCATTCCCACTCCCGTTGGCGGGTTGAAGATCAGGAGTTTGAGGTAATCGGTCCCTCAGCCTGGAGTCGATGTAATCAGTCCCTCAGCCTGGAGTCGATGTAATCAGTCCCTCAGCCTGTAGTCGATGTAATCAGTCCCTCAGCCTGGAGTCGATGTAATCAGTCCCTCAGCCTGGAGTCGATCTAATCAGTCTCTCAGCCTGGAGTCAATGTAATCAGTCCCTCAGCCTGGAGTCGATGTAATCAGTCCCTCAGCCTGGAGTCGATGTAATCAGTCCCTCAGCCTGGAGTCGATGTAATCAGTCCCTCAGCCTGGAGTCGATGTAATCAGTCCCTCAGCCTGAAGTCGATGTAATCAGTCCCTCAGCCTGGAGTCGAAGTAATCAGTCCCTCAGCCTGGAGTCGATGTAATCAGTCCCTCAGCCTGGAGTCGATGTAATCAGTCCCTCAGCCTGCAGTCGATGTAATCAGTCCCTCCGCCTGGAGTCGATGTAATCAGTCCTCAGCTGGAGTCGATGTAATCAGTCCTCAGCCTGAGTCGGTATCAGTCCTAGTGGAGTCGATGTAATCAGTCCCTCAGCCTGGAGTCGTGTATCAGTCCCTCACTGAGTCGATGTAATCAGTCCCTCAGCCTGGAGTCGATGTAATCAGTCCCTCAGCCTGGAGTCGATGTAATCAGTCCCTCAGCCTGGAGTCGATGTAATCAGTCCCTCAGTCTTGATATGAATACAGCATCTGTTAGGTTAGGTAAGTTTGGTCAGGAAACAGGACAAGTATTTCCTGACGCTGGTCTTAATTATATGATGACACCGCAGACGAAGCTTTTAGTCATCTGATCGAGGCCTTCCGCTGGCTTAGAGGTCCAGTCCAACGGTATACAAAATATGGTTATGATTACAACCATTAGAAATGTTATATTTGTTAAAGCAGCATGTAGGGGTTTATATTACTGGAAAAGACACGTGAGTAGAAGCAGTCTGGGCACAGCAACATCTGTCAGCCAGCAACATCCCTGTCAGACACAGCAACACCCTGTCAGACACAGCAACACCCTGTCAGAACAAAAGCAACATCCTGTCAGACACAGCAACATCCTGTCAGACACAGCAACACCCTGTCAGACACAGCAACACCCTGTCAGACACAGCAACACCCTGTCAGACACAGCAACATCCTGTCAGACACAGCAACATCCTGTCAGACACAGCAACATCCTGTCAGACACAGCAACATCCTGTCAGACACAGCAACACCCTGTCAGACACATCAACATCCTGTCAGACACAGCAACATCCTGTCAGACACAGCAACACCCTGTCAGACACAGCAACATCCTGTCAGACACAGCAACATCCTGTCAGACACAGCAACATCCTGTCAGACACAGCAACATCCTCTCAGACACAGCAACATCCTGTCAGACACAGCAACATCCTGTCAGACACAGCAATATCCTGTCAGACACAGCAACACCCTGTCAGACACAGCAACATCCTGTCAGACACAGCAACATCCTGTCAGACACAACAACATCCTGTCAGACACAGCAACACCCTGTCAGACACAGCAACACCCTGTCACACACAGCAACACCCTGTCAGACACAGCAACATCCTGTCAGACACAGCAACACCCTGTCAGACACAGCAACACCCTGTCAGACACAGCAACATCCTGTCAGACACAGCAACATCCTGTCAGACACAGCAACATCCTGTCAGACACAGCAACACCCTGTCAGACACAGCAACATCCTCTCAGACACAGCAACACCCTGTCAGACACAGCAACACCCTGTCAGACACAGCAACACCCTGTCAGACACAGCAACACCCTGTCATACACAGCAACATCCTGTCAGACACAGCAACATCCTGTCTGACACAGCAACATCCTGTCAGACACAGCAACATCCTGTCAGACACAGCAACACCCTGTCACACACAGCAACATCCTGTCAGACACAGCAACATCCTGTCAGACACAGCAACATCCTGTCAGACACAGCAACACCCTGTCAGACACAGCAACATCCTGTCAGACACAGCAACATCCTGTCAGACACAGCAACATCCTGTCAGACACAGCAACATCCTCTCAGACACAGCAACATCCTGTCAGACACAGCAACATCCTGTCAGACACAGCAACATCCTGTCAGACACAGCAACATCCTGTCAGACACAGCAACATCCTGTCAGACACAGCAACATCCTGTCAGACACAGCAACACCCTGTCAGACACAGCAACATCCTGTCAGACACAGCAACATCCTGTCAGACACAGCAACATCCTGTCAGACCCCAGCAACATCCTGTCAGACACAGCAACACCCTGTCGGGACACAGCAACATCCTGTCAGACACAGAAAACATCCTGTCAGACACAGCAACATCCTGTCAGACACAGCAACATCCTGTCAGACACAGCAACACCCTGTCAGACACAGCAACATCCTGTCAGACACAGCAACATCCTGTCAGACACAGCAACATCCTGTCAGACACAGCAACATCCTGTCAGACACAGCAACACCCTGTCAGACACAGCAACACCCTGTCAGACACAGCAACATCCTGTCAGACACAGCAACATCCTGTCAGACACAGCAACATCCTGTCAGACACAGCAACACCCTGTCAGACACAGCAACACCCTGTCAGACACAGCAACACCCTGTCAGACACAGCAACACCCTGTCATACACAGCAACATCCTGTCAGACACAGCAACACCCTGTCTGACACAGCAACACCCTGTCAGACACAGCAACATCCTGTCAGACACAGCAACACCCTGTCACACACAGCAACACCCTGTCAGACACAGCAACACCCTGTCAGACACAGCAGCACCCTGTCAGACACAGCAACATCCTGTCAGACACAGCAACACCCTGTCACACACAGCAACACCCTGTCAGACACAGCAACACCCTGTCAGACACAGCAACACCCTGTCAGACACAGCAACACCCTTTTCACACACAGCAACACCCTGTCAGACACAGCAACACCCTGTCAGACACAGCAGCACCCTGTCAGACACAACAACACCCTGTCAGACACAGCAACATCCTGTCAGACACAGCAACACCCTGTCAGACACAGCAACATCCTGTCAGACACAGCAACACCCTGTCAGACACAGCAACACCCTGTCAGACACAGCAACACCCTGTCAGACACAGCAACACCCTGTCAGACACAGCAACACCCTGTCAGACACAGCAACACCCTGTCAGACACAGCAACACCCTGTCAGACACAGCAACATCCTCTCAGACACAGCAACATCCTGTCAGACACAGCAATATCCTGTCAGACACAGCAACATCCTCTCAGACACAGCGACATCCTGTCAGACACAGCAACATCCTGTCAGACACAGCAACACCCTGTCAGACACAGCAACACCCTGTCAGACACAGCAACACCCTGTCAGACACAGCAACATCCTCTCAGACACAGCAACATCCTGTCAGACACAGCAATATCCTGTCAGACACAGCAACACCCTGTCAGACACAGCAACACCCTGTCAGACACAGCAACACCCTGTCAGACACAGCAACATCCTCTCAGACACAGCAACATCCTGTCAGACACAGCAATATCCTGTCAGACACAGCAACATCCTCTCAGACACAGCAACATCCTGTCAGACACAGCAACATCCTGTCAGACACAGCAACACCCTGTCAGACACAGCAACATCCTCTCAGACACAGCAACATCCTGTCAGACACAGCAACACCCTGTCAGACACAGCAACATCCTGTCAGACACAGCAACATCCTGTCAGACACAGCAACATCCTGTCAGACACAACAACATCCTGTCAGACACAGCAACATCCTGTCAGACACAGCAACATCCTGTCAGACACAGCAACACCCTGTCAGACACAGCAACACCCTGTCAGACACAGCAACATCCTGTCAGACACAGCAACACCCTTTCAGACACAGTAACATCCTGTCAGACACAGCAACATCCTGTCAGACACAGCAACACCCTGTCAGACACAGCAACATCCTGTCAGACACAGCAACACCCTGTCAGACACAGCAACATCCTGTCAGACACAGCAACATCCTGTCAGAGACAGAAAACATCCTGTCAGACACAGCAACATCCTGTCAGACACAGCAACATCCTGTCAGACACAGCAACACCCTGTCAGACACAGAAAACATTCTGTCAGACACAGCAACACCCTGTCAGACACAGCAACATCCTGTCAGACACAGCAACATCCTGTCAGACACAGCAACATCCTGTCAGACACAGCAACATCCTGTCAGACACAGCAACATCCTGTCAGACACAGCAACATCCTGTCAGACACAGCAACACCCTGTCAGACACAGCAACATTCTGTCAGACACAGCAACACCCTGTCAGACACAGCAACATCCTGTCAGACACAGCAACATCCTGTCAGACACAGCAACATCCTGTCAGACACAGCAACATCCTGTCAGACACAGCAACATCTTGGGATTTTGATACAGGTAACTCTATGCTTGCCTAACTATACTGCCGTTCAGTGGAAGATGTCTGAGGTCTGGCCACCTATTGCAGGTATTACAAAACTGTATCCGCTTCCCCTAGCACCTGACTGCCTTAGCAGCGACACATTATACACACTGATTGTCAACTACTTCATAGACATTACCTTGCCATCAACATTCACCCCATCCTGTTGTTGTAGTTCATCCTGGCTTCTCTCGGCACTCAGCTGTTGGAGGGTCACCGGCACTGCCGGCCCGGGTCTTCTCCAGATGGCGACCCAGTCCGGCACTCACAGAAAACATCAATCTCATTACCGTTTTCTGGAGAGTTTCTGTTTTTTTCACTTTTTTCTTGCTATAGCAGAGTGCCATGAAGAACAAGAATAATCTACATGGCAGTGTATAAGAGCTAGACATAAGGTAGTGCCAGCCTCTATGGGTTGGCACTGTGCCTGTTTATAAGAGGAACTTCAACTTATTTTAATGTATTGTTTATAATCAATTCTAACATTCTTGTAGCTATATGTATCACCTGTATCATGTGGCCATATGTATCACCTGTATCATGTGGCCATATGTATCACCTGTATCATGTGGCCATATGTATCACCCGTATCATGTGGCCATATGTATCACCTGTATCATGTGGCCATATGTATCACCTGTATCATGTGGCCATATGTATCACCTGTATCATGTGGCCATATGTATCACCTGTATCATGTGGCCATATGTATCACCTGTATCATGTGGCCATATGTATCACCTGTATCATGTGGCCATATGTATCACCTGTATCATGTGGCCATATGTATCACCTGTATCATGTGGCCATATGTATCACCTGTATCATGTGGCCATATGTATCACCTGTATCATGTGGCCATATGTATCACCTGTATCATGTGGCCATATGTATCACCTGTATCATGTGGCCATATGTATCACCTGTATCATGTGGCCATATGTATCACCTGTATCATGTGGCCATATGTATCACCTGTATCATGTGGCCATATGTATCACCTGTATCATGTGGCCATATGTATCACCTGTATCATGTGGCCATATGTATCACCTGTATCATGTGGCCATATGTATCACCTGTATCATGTGGCCATATGTGTCACCTGTATCATGTGGCCATATGTATCACCTGTATCATGTGGCCATATGTATCACCTGTATCATGTGGCCATATGTGTCACCTGTATCATGTGGCCATATGTATCACCTGTATCATGTAGCCATATGTATCATCCTCCACGGCCATTATGACCTCTTGAACATGATACCTGCTTGAAGATGACACCTCTCTAAATATGACACCTCCCTGAATATGACACTTCCTTAAATATGACACCTCCCTGAATATGACACTTCCTTAAATATGACACCTCCCTGAATATGACACTTCCTTAAATATGACATCTCCCTGAATATAAGGCCATGAAACTTAAGTCTTCGTGAAAATGAGGTCTCCCTGAACATGACACCTCCCTGAGAATGAGCGACCTCAGCTAGCTGAGGTTCTTGACACAGGCGGCGCTGGTAAGCACCTTGTAAGAGGCTTATCATCAAGGCTCCACAAGCCACTTTTACGCTAGAGCAAATAACTTAAAGGGGGAGGGAGGGGAGGGGGAGGAGAAGGGAGGGAAGGGGGGAGAGGGGATGGGGAGGGGAGTGGAGGGGGGAGGAAGAGGAGGGGGAGTAGAATATTGAAAAGAAGAACGACGGGAGAGAGAGAGAGAGAGAGAGAGAGAGAGAGAGAGAGAGAGAGAGAGAGAGAGAGAGAGAGAGAGAGAGAGAGAGAGAGAAGAGAGAGAGAGAAGAGAAGGAGAGAGAATGAGGTCAAGAGAGAGCATGAAGAAAGAAAGGGAGAGGGAGAGTTAGAAGAAAGGGAAGAAAGAAGAGGAGCACAAGAGGTTAAGGAGACAGCAAGAGAACAGGGAGGAGGGGAGACGAGAGGAGACAATACATTGCGGATTAGATCAAGAGGGAGTGGAAGGAAGAGAAGGAGGGAAAGAGAATTAGAGTGAGGAAGAGAAGGAGGAAGAGGAAGATAAAGGTAGTGGAAGCACCAGTATCTGAAATAAAGTGAAGAACGACTCACGACATTGTAATATCGTGATTACAAATACATCACAGAAGGGGCGGGTGTCCACCCATGGTAGGTGAGTTTCAGGACTCACCTGTCATGGTAGGTGAGTTTCAGGACTCACCTGTCATAGCAGGTGAGTTTCAGGACTCACCTGTCATGGTAGGTGAGTTTCAGGACTCACCTGTCATGGCAGGTGAGTTTCAGGACTCACCTGTCATGGTAGGTGAGTTTCAGGACTCACCTGTCATGGTAGGTGAGTTTCAGGACTCACCTGTCATGGCAGGTGAGTTTCAGGACTCACCTGTCATGGTAGGTGAGTTTCAGGACTCACCTGTCATGGCAGGTGAGTTTCAGGACTCACCTGTCATGGTAGGTGAGTTTCAGGACTCACCTGTCATGGTAGGTGAGTTTCAGGACTCACCTGTCATGGTAGGTGAGTTTCAGGACTCACCTGTCATGGTAGGTGAGTTTCAGGACTCACCTGTCATGGTAGGTGAGTTTCAGGACTCACCTGTCATGGTAGGTGAGTTTCAGGACTCACCTGTCATGGTAGGTGAGTTTCAGGACTCACCTGTCATGGCAGGTGAGTTTCAGGACTCACCTGTCATGGTAGGTGAGTTTCAGGACTCACCTGTCATGGTAGGTGAGTTTCAGGACTCACCTGTCATGGTAGGTGAGTTTCAGGACTCACCTGTCATGGCAGGTGAGTTTCAGGACTCACCTGTCATGGTAGGTGAGTTTCAGGACTCACCTGTCATGGTAGGTGAGTTTCAGGACTCACCTGTCATGGCAGGTGAGTTTCAGGACTCACCTGTCATGGTAGGTGAGTTTCAGGACTCACCTGTCATGGTAGGTGAGTTTCAGGACTCACCTGTCATGGTAGGTGAGTTTCAGGACTCACCTGTCATGGTAGGTGAGTTTCAGGACTCACCTGTCATGGTAGGTGAGTTTCAGGACTCACCTGTCATGGTAGGTGAGTTTCAGGACTCACCTGTCATGGTAGGTGAGTTTCAGGTCTCACCTGTCATGGTACCTGGAGTTTACCTGGAGAGAGTTCCGGGGGTCAACGCCCCCGCGGCCATGTCTGTGACCAGGCCTCCTGGTGGATCAGAGCCTGATCAACCAGGCTGCTACTGCTGGCTGCACGCAATCCAACGTACGAGCCACAGCCCGGCTGGTCAGGTACCGACTTTAGGTGCTTGTCCAGTGCCAGCTTGAAGACTGCCAGTGGTCTATTGGTAATCCCCCTTATGTATGCTGTGAGGCAGTTGAACAATCTCGGGCCCCTGACACTTATTGTATTGTCTCTTAACGTGCTAGTGACACCCCTGCTTTTCATTGGGGGGATGTTGCATCATCTGCCAAGTCTTTTGCTTTCGTTGTGAGTGATTTTCGTGTGCAAGTTCGGTACTAGGCCCTCTAGGATTTTCCAGGTGTACATAATCATGTATCTCTCCCGCCTGGGTTCCAGGGGATGCAGGTTCAGGAACTTTAAGCGCTCCCAGTAATTGAGGTGTTTTATCTCCGTTATGCGCGCCGTGAAGGTTCTCTGTACATTTTCTAGGTCAGCAATTTCACCTGCCTTGAAAGGTGATATTAGTGTGCAGCAATATTCCAGCCTAGATAGAACAAGCGACCCGAAGAGTGTCATCATGGGCTTGGCATCCCTAGTTTTGAAGGTTCTCATTATCCATCCTGCCATTTTTCTAGCAGCTGCAATTGATATAATGTTATGGTCCTTGAAGGTGAGATCCTCCGACATGATCACTCCCAGGTCTTTGACGTTTGTTTTTCGCTCTATTTTGTGGCCGGAATTTGTTTTGTACCCTGATGAAGTTTTGATTTCCTCGTGTCTACCATATCGGAGTAATTGAAATTTCTCATCGTTGAACTTCATATTGTTTTCTGCAGCCCATTGAAAGATTTGGTTGATGTCTGCCTGGAGCCTTGCAGTGTCTGCAATGGAAGACACTGTCATGCAAATTCGGGTGTCATCTGCAAGGGAAGACACGGTGCTGTGGCTGACATCCTTGTCTATGTCAGATATGAGGATAAGAAACAAGATGGGAGCGAGTACTGTGCCTTGTGGAACAGAGCTTTTCACCGTAGCTGCCTCGGACTTTACTCTGTTAACTACTACTCTTTGTGTTCTGTTTGTGAGGAAATTATAGATCCATCTACCAACTTTTCCTGTTATTCCTTTAGCACGCATTTTGTGCGCTATTACGCCATGGTCACACTTGTCGAAGGCTTTTGCAAAGTCTGTATATATTACATCTGCATTCATTTTGTCTTCTAGTGCATCTAGGACCTTGTCGTAGTGATCCAGTAGCTGAGACAGACAGGAGCGACCTGCTCTAAACCCATGTTGCCCTGGGTTGTGTAATTGATGGGTTTCTAGATGAGTGGCAATCTTGCTTCTTAGGACCCTTTCAAAGATTTTTATGATATGGAATGTTAGTGCTATCGGTCTGTAGTTCTTTGCTATTGCTTTACTTCCCCCTTTGTGGAGTGGGGCTATATCTATTGTTTTTAGTAGCTGTGGGACGACCCCCGTGTCCATGCTCCCTCTCCATAGGATGGTAAAGGCTCGTGATAGGGGCTTCTTGCAGTTCTTGATGAACACGGAGTTCCATGAGTCTGGCCCTGGGGCAGAGTGCATGGGCATGTCATTTATCACCTGTTCGAAGTCATTTGGCGTCAGGATAACATCGGATAGGCTTGTGTTAACCAAATTCTGTGGCTCTCTCATAAAAAAATATCTTTGACTCTCAGTCTGGTTAGCGGCTTGCTAAAAACTGAGTCATATTGGGACTTGAGTAGCTCACTCATTTCCTTGCTGTCATCTGTGTAAGACCCATCTTGTTTAAGTAGGGGCCGAATACTGGACGTTGTTCTCGATTTTGATTTGGCATAGGAAAAGAAATACTTTGGGTTTCTTTCGATTTCATTTATGGCTTTTAGTTCTTCCCGCCATTCCTGACTCCTATAAGATTCCTTTAGCTTAAGTTCGATGCGTGAGCTATGAGGAGAAACTAGAGCTAAATTTATTGATACTAGAGGATGAAAGGACCAGGGGAGAAATGATAACGACGTACAGAATACTCAAAGGAGTAGTCTGTACGTCCTTATCATGTCTCCCCTGGTCAGGGGGTGGAAAGCTGGTATACTAAAACACACTTAGAAGTTAAATACAGGAGTGAGTAATGAATAAGAGGGATGTCAGGAAGTATGTCTTCAGCCTCAGAGAGGTTAGGGAGTGGAATGACCTGGAGAACGAAGTCAAGGCAAGACGTATTCACAGCTTTATGAGTAGGCACGATAGGGCTCACACAGAGGCCAGGAGCTATGACTCGAACCCTGCAACCACAATTAGGTGAGTATAGTCAGAAGAGAGTGAATGTAGTAGCTGCCAATTTAAAATTTAGGACCAGGAGATGAAACTCGACCCTTGCAACACACACACACACACACACACACACACACACACACACACACACACACACACACACACACACACACACACACACACACACACACACACAGCAATACCTGTATGTTGTGGGGGAGAGTAAATAAGAAAGGAAGGGAGAGACAACGGGGAAAAGAAAGGGGAGTGCAGGAAAGAGGAAAAAGGGAGACTCGAGAGAGGGGAAAGCAAGGGACGCAAGAGTGGAAGTACAGATGAAGGAGAGAGCTTGTGTTGGTGAGGAAGAGACATTGTGTTGGTGAGGGAGAGAGATTGTATTGGTGAGGAAGAGAGATTGCGTTGATGAGGGAGAGACATTGTGTTAGTGAAAGAGAGAACTTGTGTTGGCGAGGGAGAGAAGGAAAGGCTTTTCATAATAGTTACATAGTGAGAACAAAGGCTGTCATATTCCATGACACAGGATGGTTTCACTGTCATATTCCATGACACGGGATGGTTTCACTGTCATATTCCATGACACGGGATGGTTTCACTGTCATATTCCATGACACAGGATGGTTTCACTGTCATATTCCATGACACAGGGTTGGTTTTGTACCTCCAGCAGTGAAATGTGACAGCCTGGGTTAGGAGACTTCAGTCAGGTGATGAGAACAAGGTCAAGTATTGCAGTAAAGGTTGATCAACTACAACACCTTCAAAGGTGTCCTTCCAGCAGAGCTGCAGTTACTACCACGGGGGAATTATCATCTCTCACCATCACCTCTCACACATCACAGGAGAGCTGCAGTTACTACCATACATACATACAATCACACTACCACAGCCACCGTTACTACCATCATCACCACCACCATCACCACCATTACCACCACCAACATCACCACCACCACTATCATCGCCACCATCACCAAAATCACCACTACTCCCATCATCACCACCATCACCAAAATCACCACTACTCCCATCATCACCACCATCACCATCAGTAACACGACCATCACTACTACTACCACCACCACCA
>NC_069461.1:21006223-21018190 GCF_026875155.1 Cherax quadricarinatus
GACAGAAGACAGTGTTGCAGTGGGTCAGGGTATACCTTGGTAACAGAAGACAGTGTTGCAGTGGGTCAGGGTATACCTTGGTGGCAGAAGACAGTGTTGCAGTGGGTCAGGGTATACCTTGGTGACAGAAGACAGTGTTGCAGTGGGTTAGGGTATACCTTGGTGACAGAAGACAGTGTTGCAGTGGGTCAGGGTATACCTTGGTGACAGAAGACAGTGTTGCAGTGGGTTAGGGTGTACCTTGGTGACAGAAGACAGTGTTGCAGTGGGTCAGGGTATACCTTGGTGGCAGAAGACAGTGTTGCAGTGGGTCAGGGTATACCTTGGTGACAGAAGACAGTGTTGCAGTGGGTCAGGGTATACCTTGGTAACAGAAGACAGTGTTGCAGTGGGTCAGTATATACCTTGGTGACAGAAGACAGTGTTGCAGTGGGTTAGGGTGTACCTTGGTGACAGAAGACAGTGTTGCAGTGGGTCAGGGTATACCTTGGTGGCAGAAGACAGTGTTGCAGTGGGTCAGGGTATACCTTGGTGGCAGAAGACAGTGTTGCAGTGGGTCAGGGTATACCTTGGTGACAGAAGACAGTGTTGCAGTGGGTTAGGGTATACCTTGGTGACAGAAGACAGTGTTGCAGTGGGCTAGGGTGTACCTTGGTGACAGAAGACAGTGTTGCAGTGGGTTAGGGTGTACCTTGGTAACAGAAAACAGTTTTGCAGTGGGTTAGGGTATACCTTGGTGACAGAAGACAGTGTTGCAGTGGGTTAGGGTATACCTTGGTGACAGAAGACAGTGTTACAGTGGGTTAGGGTGTACCTTGGTGACAGAAGACAGTGTTGCAGTGGGTCAGGGTATATCTTGGTGACAGAAGACAGTGTTGCAGTGGGTCAGGGTATACCTTGGTAACAGAAGACGGTGTTGCAGTGGGTCAGGGTATACCTTGGTGACAGAAGATAGTGTTGCAGTGGGTTAGGGTGTACCTTGGTGACAGAAGACAGTGTTGCAGTGGGTCAGGGTATACCTTGGTAACAGAAGACAGTGTTGCAGTGGGTCAGGGTATACCTTGGTGGCAGAAGACAGTGTTGCAGTGGGTCAGGGTATACCTTGGTGACAGAAGACAGTGTTGCAGTGGGTTAGGGTATACCTTGGTGACAGAAGACAGTGTTGCAGTGGGTCAGGGTATACCTTGGTGACAGAAGACAGTGTTGCAGTGGGTTAGGGTGTACCTTGGTAACAGAAGACGGTGTTGCAGTGGGTCAGGGTATACCTTGGTGACAGAAGACAGTGTTGCAGTGGGTTAGGGTGTACCTTGGTGACAGAAGACAGTGTTGCAGTGGGTTAGGGTATACCTTGGTGACAGAAGACAGTGTTGCAGTGGGTCAGGGTATACCTTGGTGACAGAAGACAGTGTTGCAGTGGGTTAGGGTGTACCTTGGTAACAGAAGACGGTGTTGCAGTGGGTCAGGGTATACCTTGGTGACAGAAGACAGTGTTGCAGTGGGTTAGGGTGTACCTTGGTGACAGAAGACAGTGTTGCAGTGGGTCAGGGTATACCTGTATGATAGAAAGCAGTGTTGCAGTGGGTCAGCGATTACCTAGATGACGAAAGACAAAGTGTAACGGTAAGGGGTGAGACATCATAATGGGAGAGGGTAACGAGTGGGGTTCCTCAAGGATCAACGTTAGGACTACTACCATTCCTAATATATGTGAATGACCTAACAGAGGGGACTGAGTGTATGTGTCACCGTCTGCTGACTATGTAAAAGAATAAGAACATGGGAGGATAGTGATAAACACCACAGAGACCTCAATAGATTACAGATGTGATCAAACAAGTAGCTTCTGAATTTCAACCCAGTTGCAAGATCATGTGAATCGGATAAGGCGATGGCAGATTGGACACAGAGTACAACATGGGCGGAGAGAAACTGCAAATATCAGGGGATGAAAAGGACTTAAAGGTGTAGATAAGATCAAGTATGCCACTGACTTTACACATAAACCGTGTAAAGTCAGTGGCATATACAAGGTTAACAACCCTCAGGACAGCATTCGGGAACCTGAATAAAGAATCCTTTCCAAACCTTACACAAGACATTTTTTCAACAAACCGACCGTCTCCCACCGAGGTAAGGTGGCCCGAAAAAGAGAAGAAACACTTTCACCATCATTTATTCCATCACTGTCTTGTCAGAGGGGTGCTGATACTACAGTTCAAAACTGCAAATATCCCAACCTCTCCTTCAGAGTGCTGACCCACACCTGGTCAAGAAAGCGAAGGAACTGGAAAGAATCCAAAGATTTTCAACCAGGCTAGTACCAAAAATGAGAAGAATTCACTATAAGACGTAGAAGAAACTGAACCTGACGACACTGGCGGAGAGAATGACAATGGGAGACATGATTACGATATACAAAATCCTAAGATGTATAGACAGGGCGGATATGGGACAGACTGTTTGAATTAAGAGATCTATGATCAAGGGAACACAAATGGAAGACACAGACGAGCCGCAGGGATGTTAGGAAATATTTCTTTAGTCTCAGGCTGGTTGAAAAGTGGAGTGACTTGGATGAGGCGGCGACATCTGGTGGACGACAGAGTCTAACCTAAGGAAGGAAAAATAGTTCCCCTTCCTTGAATCAAACCTAAATATTAGCCAGGACTGTGTTCGCGAGGTACTAAAGAGGTACACTGCAGTATACAGTGTATACTGCAGTGTATACTGTGTATACTGTGTATACAGTGTATACTGTGTATACTGTGTATACAGTGTATACTGTGTATACTGTGTATACAGTGTATACTGCAGGGTATACAGTCCAGTATACACTGCAGTTTACAAGAGAAACAAGACTTCCTCTGCTCTTTATATATACAAAGTAAAGTGACCAAGTGTAGAGTTGAAGACAAGGAGGAAGACAAGGAGGAAGACAAGGAGGAAGACAAGAAGGAAGACAAGAAGGAAGACAAGGAGGAAGACAAGAAGGAAGACAAGGAGGAAGACAAGAAGGAAGACAAGAAGGAAGACAAGGAGGAAGACAAGGAGGAAGACAAGAAGGAAGACAAGGAGGAAGACAAGAAGGAAGACAAGAAGGAAGACAAGGAGGAAGACAAGGAGGAAGACAAGAAGGAAGACAAGGAGGAAGACAAGAAGGAAGACAAGGAGGAAGACAAGAAGGAAGACAAGGTGGAAGACAAGGAGGAAGACAAGGAGGAAGACAAGGAGGAAGACAAGAGGAAGACAAGAAGGAAGACAAGGAGGAAGACAAGAAGGAAGACAAGGAGGAAGACAAGAAGGAAGACAAGAAGGAAGACAAGGAGGAAGACAAGGAGGAAGACAAGAAGGAAGACAAGGAGGAAGACAAGAAGGAAGACAAGAGGAAGACAAGGAGGAAGACAAGAAGGAAGACAAGGAGGAAGACAAGAGGAAGACAAGAAGGAAGACAAGGAGGAAGACAAGGAAGGAAGACAAGAAGGAAGACAAGGAGGAAGACAAGAGGAAGACAAGAAGGAAGACAAGGAGGAAGACAAGGAGGAAGACAAGAAGGAAGACAAGAGGAAGCCAAGGAGGAAGACAAGGAGGAAGACAAGAAGGAAGACAAGGAGGAAGACAAGGAGGAAGACAAGGAGGAAGACAAGAAGGAAGACAAGGAGGAAGACAAGAAGGAAGACAAGAAGGAAGACAAGGAGGAAGACAAGAAGGAAGACAAGGAGGAAGACAAGAAGGAAGACAAGGAGGAACTTCTACCATCACTGCACGAAGAAGAAGAAGAAGAAGAAGAAGAAGAAGAAGAAGAAATGTTATTCGGGTTAGTGAACCAGGATAACTGAAGGAAGACAACTTCGGGTACCTACTTACTGTTAGGTTAACGCGGGCAGCAGGTGTGGAGACCTACCTACACATATAAGTTATGCCTCGTCCCCGCCCAGATGTCGAACCCGGGCTCCATCGATTGTGGGCCACAACGTACTACACTGGAGTAGTACACAGGATTGTAACAAGTAACAAAGAAGTATACAATGATGGGTTACTAACCCTCCGGGTTATCCTGGGTTACCAACCCATTGGTTAATAATCCCTGTGTCCTGTGGCTTGGTAACTAAAGCTCTCGCTTCACAAGGCGAGGTTCCGGGTTTGATTCCCAGCGAGGGTAGAAGCATTGGACGTGTTTCTTTACACCGGTTGTCTATGTTCCCCATAAGTAAAATGGGTACCTGGTAAAATGGGTTGACTGGTGTGGGTCGCATCCTGGGACAGAACTGACCTAATTTCCCCAAAATGCTCAGCATAACAATCAGCTTTCTATATAGTAGTATGTCACTGATGTTAGCTAGACTGTATACCTTGTATATGTACTGCTAGAAATAAACATATTATTATTATTATTATTATTATTATTATTATTATTATTATTATTATTATTATTATTATTATTATTATACTACAATCTTCTCAGGAGCCAGGCCTCGACCCCTGCAGACACATACAGGTAAATACAAGGTCCTTTAGAAGACTATGAAAGAAAACGGACTCATTTAGGTAAACCAAAGGTGAAACTGTGTTAGATTGAGGAATCTTATTGCCAAGTTGTAAGTAATCTTTATTTCTTCTATGCATATATAACCAATTGTAAATCATATAAAATAGCACAGGGTAGAGATTTACCTTAGGATAACCCAGTAAAGTCAGCCAGTATGGATTATTTCCTTTGAGAATTAGGATATGCCCCAATTTTAATTATGAAAATAGTCATGATGTTGTGTGTACAGTGGCGGACATATATTTTTGGGTCCCTGAAACTTGACATGTTATGGGTCACCTTCACAACCAGCAACAGCTAGGCCTACAACAGCTAGGCCTGCAACAGCTAGGCCTACCACAGCTAGGCCTACACCATACTTTAATAACACACACACCTTTTAATTTTTATTTTGTATTGAATTACACTATATTATTAATATTATTATTTTTGTAAAAACGCTTTATCATGCAGTAGACCCAAAATTCTTAAGCAATGTGGACTGAAGTGGCTTCAGGAGCCCTGAAGCTTAAGCTTCATTAGTTTCCTAGTGGATCACCGTAGTAGTTAGTTTATTGTGCCATGTTTCCTCACACCTGCTGCCCTTGTTCACCTAGTGGAAAGTAGGTACCTGGGTTTCAGTGACTGTTATGGGTCGCATCCTGGGGAAGGGAGGAAGAGACGATCAAAGTACCTCGGCGGAAGTAAGCCATAGTGGCTTTCCTGGGTTATCCTGGTTTACTGACCCTAGGTCAGTACACAAGTCTCTGTTAACATTCAAGTTGACAGTCTGGAAGAATTAAGTGACATAAGGCTGACTGTGTGAATGACACTCGTGTAGACAGACAGCTGGTCAGGCTAGACGCACCCTCGTCAGAATGGACAGACAGCGGGTCAGGCTAGACGCACTCTGGTCAGAATGGACAGACAGCGGGCCAGGTTAGACGCATCCTGGTCAGAATGGACAGACAGCGGGTCAGGTTAGACGCATCCTGGTCAGAATGGACAGACAGCGGGTCAGGTTAGACGCATCCTGGTCAGAATGAACAGACAGCGGGTCAGGCTAGACGCACTCTGGTCAGAATGGACAGACAGCGGGCCAGGTTAGACGCATCCTGGTCAGAATGGACAGACAGCGGGTCAGGTTAGACGCATCCTGGTCAGAATGGACAGACAGCGGGTCAGGCTAGACGCACCCTCGTCAGAATAAACAGACAGCTGGTCAGACTAGACGCACCCTGGTCAGAATGGACAGACAGCGGGTCAGGCTAGACGCACTCTGGTCAGAATGGACAGACAGCGGGTCAGGTTAGACGCATCCTGGTCAGAATGGATAGACACACAGGTCAGGCTAGACGCACCCTGGTCAGAACAGACAGACCCGCGGGTCAGGACAGATGAATCCTGGACGGGAATAGACAAGGTCATCCCCGAGGTCTGCAATGCGATTATTGCTGGATCAAAGCTCCGTTTGAAGCAATGAGAGGCGGTTTGTGTTGCCACACACACACACACACACACACACACACACACACACACACACACACACACACACACACACACACACACACACACACACCTTCAAGACCCACAACACTGGCCACTGTCAGTCTTCCCAATATTGTCAACTGTTATTGGATTTTCCGCCAAACGCGGCCACTCCACACAATTTCCTACCCTTTTGATTATGTTTTTTTTCCCCCGTGAATTGACCATCCGGCCTCAGAGAAAATGATTTTTTCCTTCCCTCGGCCAGTCAGGTTATGCATTCATTAGGCGCTCAGGTGAACCTGAGTGATTGCCTGAATTACTAGTGATTGGTGGGAGAGGGAAGGGGAGAGAGGGAGAGGGAGAGAGAGAGAGAGGGGGGGAGACAGAGAGAGAAAGAGAGAGAGTACATGGGAAAGACAAGTAACAAGACTTGAGGTTGTCTGCTAAGAACTAAGTACCTATAGTGCTATCTAGAATAAGAACTATCGTGTGTGTGCTTGCGTGTGTGTGTGTGTGTGCTTGCGTGTGTGTGTGTGGTGTGTGCTTGCGTGTGTGTGTGTGTGTGTGTGTTGTGGTGCTTGCGTGTGTGTGTGTGTGTGTGTGGGCTTCCCGTGTGTGTGTGGTTAAAAACCCCAGATCTGAGATTAATACCACACGTAAGTTTTTAAAAAATAATAATAATACCCGCTCTCCTCACCTCGTAATAATAATAGTAATAATAGAGGAAGAAGAAGAAGAAAAAGAAGAAGAAGAAGAAGAAGAAGAAGAAGATGAAGAATCTACTGAGCCAAGTCATCCTTTAGGGATCATTTAGAATTCTTGGACAATTCTAGAGATTATTTGAGTGTGACCTGTGTTGACCCATTTTGACCCGTGTTGACCCATTTTGACCCGTGTTGACCTGTCTTGACCCGTGTTGACCCGTGTTGACCTGTACTGACCCGTGTTGACCCGTGTTGACCTGTATGAGGAATAATAGAAGCTGGTATATTTTTTTACAAACTGGAGTCAGCGCCCTACCTCCTCGGGGGACAACTACTGGAGTTTACCTACTATCCAGAGTATTATGCAGGCTATTGTAAACAATGTGTATAAAAAACGCTCCACGTAGAATGCCAATTTACGGGATGTGTTCTGAAACCAGACGTGTTTTATTCCTAACGAGTCAGAGAGGTCAGGAGAGGACAGTGATATAGTTACTACGGGAAGCTCAGCAGCTGGACTAAGATGTCATGGTTTGGTGTTTGTGTGAGTATGGATGGTGAGTTTGGTGTTTGTGTGAGTATGGATGGTGAGTTTGGTGTTTGTGTGAGTATGGATGGTGAGTTTGGTATTTGTGTGAGTATGGATGGTGAGTTTGGTGTTTGTATGAGTATGGATGGTGACTTTGGGTAAGTTTAGGCCATAGGTTATTTTGTTAGTCTTGGTGTTGTCATGTTGATCCGTGAGGCCCTAGTGTGAGGAGACCCCGTTAAACTTTTGGGAAGGGGGGTCGGTCTCAAAAAGTAGTACTGGTGTTGTGTTGCCTGCAGAAGGAAGGGGGGGCAGAGTATGGTGTTGTGTTGCCTGCAGAAGGAAGGGGGGGTCACGAGTACGGTGTAGTGTTGCCTGCAGAAGGAAGGGGGGTCATGAGTACTGGTGTTGTGTTGCCTGCAGAAGGAAGGGGGGTCATGAGTACTGGTGTTGTGTTGCCTGCAGAAGGAAGGGGGGTCATGAGTACTGGTGTTGTGTTGCCTGCAGAAGGAAGGGGGGTCATGAGTACTGGTGTTGTTTTGCCTGCAGAAGGAAGGGGGGTCATGAGTCTGGTGTTGTGTTGCCTGCAGGGAAAGGGAAAGGGGGGTCACCCAGTACTGGTGTAGTGTTGCCTGCAGAAGGAAGGGGGGTCATGAGTACTGGTGTAGTGTTGCCTGCAGAAGGAAGGGGGGTCACGAGTACTGATGTAGTGTTGCCTGCAGAAGGAAGGAGGGTCATGAGTACTGGTGTAGTGTTGCCTGCAGAAGGAAGGGGGGTCACGAGTACTGGTGTAGTGTTGCCGAGGGGGAAGGGGGTCATGAGTACTGGTGTAGTGTTGCTGCGGAAGGAAGGGGGGTCACGAGTAATGGTGTAGTGTTGCCTGCGAAGGAGGGGGGTCACGAGTACTGGTGTAGTGTTGCCTGCAGAAGGAAGGGGGGTCACGAGTACTGGTGTAGTGTTGCCTGCAGAAGGAAGGGGGGTCACGAGTACTGGTGTAGTGTTGCCTGCAGAAGGAAGGGGGGTCACGAGTACTGGTGTAGTGTTGCCTGCAGAAGGAAGGGGGTCACAAGTACTGGTGTAGTGTTGCCTGCAGAAGGAAGGGGGTCACGAGTACTGGTGTAGTGTTGCCTGCAGAAGGAAGGGGGGTCACGAGTACTGGTGTAGTGTTGCCTGCAGAAGGAAGGGGGGTCACGAGTACTGGTGTAGTGTTGCCTGCAGAAGGAAGGGGGTCACAAGTACTGGTGTAGTGTTGCCTGCAGAAGGAAAAGGGGGGTCACAAGTACTGGTGTAGTGTTGCCTGAGAAAGGGAAGGGGGGTCAGGTACTGGTGAGTGTTGCCTGGAAGGAAAGGGGGACGTACTGGTGTAGTGTTTCCCGCAAAGGAAGGGGGTCACAAGTACTGGTTAGTGTTGCCGCAGAAGGGAAGGGGGCACGAGACTTGGTTTTATTTGCCAAAAACCAAGTACGTGTATGGCCAGAAAATCACAGACGGTTTTTTGCCCAAAGGAAAGGGGGCCCGTACTGGTGTTGTGGCCTCAGAAGGAGGGGGGCACAAATCTGGTGAGTGTTGCCTCCCAAAAGGGGCCCGGGGGCCTTCAAAGGAAAAAGGGGTCCGGCTGGGTTTGTGTTTTCCGCAGAGGAAGGGGGTCAAAAGACGGGTTTTGTGGTTGCCTGCAGAAGGAAGGGGGGGCAATATGGTGTAGTTGCCTGCAGAAGAAGGGGGGCCCAAATTTGGTTTTCCTGCAGGGAAAAGGGGAAGTATTTAGTGTTCCAAAGGGGGGGGGTCAATAACTGGTGATTTCCCCGCAGAAGGAGGGGGGGTCAAGGGGACTGGTTAGTTTCCTTGCAAAAAGGGGGTCCAAAGTCTGGTTTGTTTGCCTGCAGAAAAAGGGGGGTCTGGGATGTTGCGAAAAAGGAAGGGGGTAATAGGTGTAGGGGCCCAAAGGAAAGGGGGGTCACAGTACTGGGGTGTTTTCCTGCAAAGGGGGGGTCCAAGTACTGGGTGGGGTTGCCTCCCGAAGGAATCACCGTACTTAATGTTCCCCCGAAGGAAGGGGGTCTGGCCCCCTTTAGTTTCCAAGAAGGGGGAAATACTTGTTTGGTTTAAAATGAAGGGGCAGGACCCCCCTTTTTTTAAAAATAAAAATTAATTTTTTGAGTTTTAAAGTGCCCCCCCTTCGGGTTTAAAATCCCCTTTTTTTTTTAATGTTTTGGGAAAAAAACTTCTTTATTTAGGAAAAAATTAAAATTTTTTAATATTTAATTTTTTTGGGGAGTTTAAATAAAACCCCTTGTTTTTTTGGGGATTGAAAAAAGGGTGACAGGTTTGGGTTTTTTATGGGTTTATTTCTTCAAATTCCCCCCCTTTTTTCCCCCTTTAAAACCCTGTATTTTTTCCCTTTGGGAATTTTTTTAAATTTAACCAAATTTTTCCCTCTTCCCCCTCCCGGTTTCCCCTTTTTCTTTTTGTTTTTCACTTTTTTTCCTTTTCCTTTTTTCCCCCCTAAACCCCCTTTTTTTCTCCCCGTACAAAAGGTTTTTCCCAAATCGGGAAACCCAAAGGGCCCCCTCCCTCTTTCCTTCCTTCCCCCCCCTCCCCCCCCCCCCCCCCTCCTTCCCCCCCCCCCCCCCCCCCCCCCCCCCCCCCCCCCCCCCCCACCCCCAAAACCCCCCCCCCCCCCCCCTAAAAAAACGGGAAACCCCCCAAACCCTAGGGAATTTTTGGGAAATTTTGGGGTAATGTGTTGGGAAAAATTTTTGGGTATTTTTGGGAAATAAGGGGGGTTTTAATTTTTTTAATTTGTTGGGTTTAGTTTTTGGGGAAAAATTTTATATTTTGTAATTGTGGGGGAAAAAATTTTGGGGGGGGAAATTTGGCCCAAAAAAGGGGGTTTAAAAAGTTTTGGTTTTATTTTAAAGGGGGGGGGGGTCGGTTGGGGTTTTGTGTTTTTGAGGAGGGGGGGTGATGGGGAGTGTTTGGGGGGGGTGTTGGGTGTAGTGTTTGGTGGGGGGGGGGTTTGGGGGTAGGTGTGTGTTTTGAGAGGGGGGGTAGGGATGGTGTCCCCCACCCACTACCTCACCCCACACACTCCCTACCCCACACACACCTCACCCACAAACTACTTCCCCCCCAACACACTACTTCACCCACAAAACTACCTCACCCACACACACTACCATCACCCACACCACTACCTCACCCACACAAATTACCTCACTGTTATGCTGCCACTGCCTTTATAAATAAAAGGACACAGTTGTAACTATTGTAACATTTTATTGTGGCAACGTTTCGCTCTCCATGAGTTTTGTCAAGCCGTTACAAGGACACAGAGGGTATACATAGGTATAGATGTTTCTGTCAGATTTACTTATACTACTGAGGTAATGAGAACAGGTAGATTGGACCAGGATGACTGTGTCGTAGATATACACTCAGGAAGGAGCTCTGCTCGATACACATGCTCATTCGATTTTCCTAGAGCCAACTACGTCAAGTGGAGGCTAGTAGAGTCGGCCAGAACATTAAACCGTAATTCAAGCATACGTTTTGGGGTAGTAACTCGGGGTTTGGATGTAAGAAAAAATAGAGAGAGGGGAGAGAGAGAGAAAAAAAAAAGGAGAGAGAGAGAGAGAGAGAGAGAGAGAGAGAAAGAGAGGAGAGAGAGAGAGAGAGAGAGGGGAGAGAGAGAGGAGGGGAGGGGAGAGAGAGAGAGAAAAGAGAGAGAGAGAGAAGAGAGAGAGAGAGAGAGAGAGAGAGAGAGAGAGAGACCCTCGTGGTCTGCAGATTGGAGAGACCCAATTCCAGTGGTACAGGCTGAGAAAAACAGAGGTTACCAGAGGACACACAGGTTATGTCCGAGAGACACATGAATAGCCAGGTAACTTAATACAATGACTGATCAACCCCGAGGACTAGTTACCGGGAGGAGAGTCACGGGTAGTGATACCACTGGTTTACCCTCTCTAATGCATTTATTACCTTAAGTAAAAATAAATGCTGGTTCCTAGGGGTAAACAGCCTGTCGAGGAGCATTTGAAGTATTAAACCATATAAACCAACCTAGAGTCAAACTTGTTTCTTTACAAAAACATTAAGTAAATAGTGGGTATTTATGTTAACACGAAGGGCACAAAAACTAACATATATAAAAATATAATATATTTATATTAAACTAACATAGACGACACGTAACCTGCCCACTACATACATATATAACCAAACACCAGTACGTCTTTACCCAGTACTCACGTTAACTCACTAGCACACTGCTACTAGTGATTAAGATATTTACAAGCAGGGAGGCTCCATGACCCTCCTTCATTTTGAAAAGGGAACACTCACCAGTACTTGGACCCCCCTTCCTTGCAGGGAAAAACTACAAAACCCCGTACCATGACCCCCTTCCTTCTGCAGGGAAACTTTTCACCAGTACTTGTACCCCCCTTCCCTTCTGCAGGAACACACACCTTTCTTGTGACCCCTTCCTTTTGCGGCAAACACTACACCAGTCTGTACCTCCCTTCCTTCTGCAGTCAACACTACACCCGTATAATACCCCCCCCCTTCTGCAGTCAAACCCCCACAAAAAGTACTAAATCCCCCTTCCTTCTGCAGGGGGCCCAACACACAAACCCGTACAATGACCCCCCCCTTCCCTTTGCAGGCAACACTACACCCGTACTAATGCCCCCCCTTCCTTTGCAGGCAACACTACA
>NC_069461.1:21018690-21048690 GCF_026875155.1 Cherax quadricarinatus
GAAACGTTTCGCCCACAGTGGCTTCATCAGTCCAAAACATAGGAGAATCTTGAAGAACAGGAGGAGAATGAGATAATCAGTCCCTCAACCTTGAGTCGATGTGGTCAGTCCATCAATCTTGAATAGAATACGGCATACGTGCTGAGAAGGAGCTTATAAACCGTTGGTAGGAGAGGTGCAGCAGTCATAGGTGGTGTCACCATTCATCTACAAACCTGTCAGACACTGCAACTTCTTGGGATCTTAATACTTGGGAATTCTTCGCTTGCCTAATTCTTGGGCACGACCTACTTCCACATTGAACAAATGTTACACGACCTATGACTGCTGCACCTCTCCTGCCAACGGTTTATAAGCTCCTTCTCCGCACGTATGCCGTATTCTATTCAAGATTGATGGACTGACCACATCGACTCAAGGTTGAGGGACTGATTACCTCATTCTCCTCCTGTTCTTCAAGATTCTCCTTTGTATGGACTGATGAAGCCACTGGGTGGCGAAACGTTTCCTCAATAAAGATACCCAAGAGTTGCACATGTGTCTAATTTATCAACATGTCGGTTCTCTGAACCATTCATCTACAAATGTGTGCGTGTATTTGTATAAATGTCCCTACGAGGGTCGAGGTCGTGTGTGCGTACCCGCCTAATTGTACTCACCTAATTGTGGTTGCAGGGGTCGAAACTCAGCTCCTGGACCCGCCTCTTCACTGACCGCTACTGGGTCCTCTCTCCCCCTGCTCCATGAGCTTTATCATACCTCGTTTTAAAACTACGTATGGTTCCTGCCTCCACTGCATCACTTGCCAGACTATTTCACTTCCTAACAACTCTATGGCTGAAAAAATACTTCCTAACATCCGTTTGACTCATCTGGGTCTTCAGCTTCCAATTGTGACCCCTTGTTTCTGTGTCCCATCTCTGGAACATCCTGTCTCTGTCCACCTTGTCTATTCTGCGCAGTATTTTGTATGTCGTTATCATGTCTTCCCTGACCCTCCTGTTCTCCAGTGTCGTTAGACCGATTTCCCTTAACCTTTATTCGTAGGACATTCCCCTTAGCTCTGGAATCAGCCTTGTTGCGAACCTTTGTACTTTCTCTAATTTCTTGACGTGTTTGACCAGTTGTGGGTTCCAAACTGGTGCTGCATATTCCAGTATGGGCCTGACGTACACAGTGTATAAAGTCTTGAACGATTCCTTACTGAGGTACCGGAACGCTATTCTCAGGTTTGCCAAGCGCCCATATGCTGCAGCAGTTATCTGGTTAATGTGTGCTTCTGGCGATGTACTCGGTATTATACTCACCCCTAGATCTTTCTGCTTAAGTGAGGTTTGTAGTCTTTAGCCTCCTAGCCAATACTCTGTCTGCGGTCTTCTTTGCCCTCCTCCGATCTTCATGACTTTGCATTTGGCGGGGTTAAATTGTAGGAGCCAGTTTCTGGACCACACATCCAGCCTGTCCAGGTCTCTATGTAGACCTGTCTAGTCCGCGTCTGATTTAATTCTCCTCATTAACTTCACATTATCTACAAACAGGGACACTTCTGAGTCTATCCCTCACCTATTTGTGGCTGCAGGGGTCAAGACTAAGCTCCTGGACCAGCCTCTTCACTGGTCGCAACTATGTCCTCTCTCCCTGCTCCATGAGCTTTATCAAACCTCGTTTTAATACTATGTATGTTGTTATCATGTTTTCCCTAATCCTCCTGTCCTCCACTGTCGTCAGGCCGATTTCCCATAACCTTTCTTCGTATGACATTCCCCTTAGATCTGCAACTAGCCTTGTTGCAAACCTTTGCACTTTCTATAATTTCTTGACGTGCTTGACTAGGTGTGGGTTCCAAACTGCTGTTGCATTCTCCAGTATGGGCCTGACGTAAACGGTGTGGAGTCTTAAACGATTCCTTACAGAGGAATCAGAACGCTATTCTCAGGTTTGCCAGGCGCCTTATGCTTCAGCAGTTATTTGGCTGATGTGTGCTTCCGGAGATGTGCCTGGTATTATACTCACCCCAAGATTTTTTTCCTTGAGTGAGGTTTGCAGTCTTTGGCCACTTTGCCTATACTCTGTCTGTGGTCTTTTTTGCCTTTCGCGGATCTTCATTACTTTGCATTTAGCGGGGTTATATTCGAGAAGCCAGTTGCTGGACCAGGCTTACAGCCTGTCCAAGTCACTTTGTTGTCTTGCCTGAACCTCATCTGATTTGATTCTCCTCATTAACTTCACATTATCTGCGAACAGGAACCTTTCTGAGTCTATCCCTTCCGTCATGTCGTTCACACATACCAAGAATAGCACTGGTCCTAGAACTGATTCCTGTGGGATCCCGCTCGTCACAGGCGCCAACTGTGATACCTCATCACGTACCATGACTCGTTGTTGCCTCCCTGCCAGGTATTCTCTGATACTTTGCAGTGCCCTTCATGTTATACATGCCTGATCGTCAAGCTTCTGCACTAATCTCTTGTGAGAAACTGTGTCGAAGGCCTTCTTGCAGTCCAAGGGAATGCAAACAACACACCCCTCTTTCTCGTGTCTTACCTCTATTCCCTTGTCATAAAACTCCAGTACGTTTGTGACACAGGATTTGCCTTCCATGTATTCGTGCTGGTTGTCGTTCATAATCTTTTTCTGTTCCAGGTGCTCCACCACTCTCCTGAAAATCTTCTCCATGATTTTGCATACTATACAAGTCAGTGACACTGGTCTATAGTTTAGTACCTCGTTTCTGTCTCATTTCTTAAAAATGGGGACTACATTTACCGTCTTCCATACCTCAAATAACTGCCCAGTTTCACTGGTGTTGGAAATTATGGATAGTGGCACAAGGAGAGATGTTGTCTGGTCCCACCGCCTATGAGGTATATAGGTCACTTAGCAGCTTCTTCACCTCGGTTGTGTGTATTTCATCCAACACTTGTTGGTATATTCCTTGTTGGTGTACCCCCTCTCTTCTGACTTCCCAGAGTCCTTTTTGTCTCCACTGTAAATATTTCCTTAAATCTTCCTTAAATTTTGTGAGCTCCCCACCTTTCCTCAGTCTGATTACTTGGTTCTTGACTGTTGTCTTCCTCCTGATGTGGCTATACAACAGTTTCGGGTCAGACTTGACTTTCGATGCTATGTCATTTTCGTATTGTCGCTGAGCCTCCCTTCTTGTCTGGGCATATTAGTTTCTGGCTCTTCGGCTAATCTCTTAATTTTCCTGGGTCCTTTGTCTTCTGTACAGTTTCCATTCTCTAGTGCACTTAGTTTTTGCCTCCCTACACTTTTGGGTGAACTAAGGACTCATTCTGGTCTTCTCATTATTTCTGTTGCCCTTGGTAACAAACCTCACCTCTGCCTTCTTGCATTTTGTTGTCATATAGTGTCCATCATTTCTTTTACTAGTTTTCCTGCCAATTCTTTTTCCCACTGAAAGTCTTGCAGGAAGTTCCTCATTCCTATGTAGTCCCCCTTTTTGTTGTTTGGCTTCTCCCGTCCTATTCCTGCTACCCTCTCCACCTGTAGCTCAACTATCTATTCAACGCACAGAACCACATGATAACTAGCTCCAAGGGGCCTTTCGTACGTGATATTCTCGATGTTCAAACTACTCATGGTGAATACTAGGTCCAGTCTTGCTGGTTCATCCTCACCTCTCTCTGGTAGTGTCCCTAACATGTTGATGCATGAGGTTTACCAGTACCACATCCATCATCTTGAATCTCCATGTTTTGGGACCCCCCAAGGGGCTCTAAGTTTTCTCAGTCAATCTCCTTGTGATTGAAATCACCCATAACTAGTAACTTTGCTCTACCCGTATAAGCTTTTCTGGCCACCTCAGCATGCGTATCCACCATTGCTCTGTTGCTCTCTTCATATTCTCCTCTTGGCCTCCTGCAGTTCTGTGGCGGGTTGTACATCACTGCAATGACTACCTTATGTCCCCCAGACTAAATTGTACCTACTATGTAGTCCCTTTCGCCCATTTCATCCATTCCATCCATTTCCTCGAATCCCCATGGATTTTTAATCAGCAGTGCAACTCCTCCTACCCCTCTGCTCCCTCTATCTTTTTTCAGGATCTGATATCCTGGTGGGTAGATTGAATCAGTTATCATCGTGGTGAGTTTCATTTCTGTGAGTACTATTATGTCTGGGGATGTCTCCTTGATTCTTTCATACCTCTCTTCACATTTGTTTGCTATTCCGTCTGCATATGTGTACCAAACCTTCAACTTCTTTTCTAAAACTGTGGTCTGGAGAGCATGTTGGGGTTGGGGAAGCAGGAGACCTGATGGGGAACTACGGGGGGTTGCTGTGAAGATGGAATTTGTAATGAGGTGGGTGGTGGCACTGGGCATGGCATATGGGTTTTGGGTTAGAATGTTTGGTTGCATTGGGGTTGTTGGATTTGGGGGGCTTCTGTAAGTGATTGTGAGGAAGGTTGTAATTGATTTTCCTCCTGAGTCTGGGTTTTCCTGTCCATGTTCATTTTTGCCTCTTTCCTCCTTTCGTCTTTGTACCCTCTCTTTCAGTTTTTGCTTTCTTCTCGTGTTCTCCCGCGGTCGAGATACGCCCTCCAGTATACTGACATGTCCATTAGTCGTGCTTTCTCTTGCAGCATCCTGTTTCTAGCTGATTCTTCCTTGAAAATCAGTTTGACTGGCCGGTTTCTTCCTCTTGCAAATCCCCCTATTTTTAGAAAATTTGCTAGCTGGGTCATGTCATCTTCTCCTTTTGCTTTCATGATGCTTTCAACCGTTTTTTTCTCCCCTTGTCTTCTTGCTTCGTAAGTTTCCCCTTCAACTTTCTGGAGCCCATAAATAAAGGCTGATCATTCACTTTCATTCTTGCACTGCACATCCCTATGTTTCCCCTGATTCGATTTAGTTGCCTTTCTTCAGACTTCACTATCTGTTGTCTCTGTGCCAAATGGTCTGTCATTTTCCCTTCTCAGCTTTCCCTGGTCACTGCTGTGGTCTGTTAGGGCCTCAACATATAGCTTAGCTCTTTCATTTAATACAGTCCCCTAGATCATTCCTGATGTGCCTCAACATATAGCTTAGCTCTTTCATTTAATACAGTCCCCTAGATCGTTCCTGATGTGATCCTATTTTTTTCTCGGGCTCCACGATGGTCTGATGTTTCTGATGTCATGCCCACATTGCTCTTCAGTTCTTTAGGCTGTTTCAGATTTTTCACTTCCTCTTCTAATCTGTGTATCTTAGCCTCTGCTGCTGGTGTGTGTGTGTGTGTGTGTGTGTGTGTGTGTGTGTGTGTGTGGTGTGTGTACTCACCTAGTTGTGCTCACCTAGTTGAGGTTGCAGGGGTCGAGTCCGAGCTCCTGGCCCCGCCTCTTCACTGATCGCTACTAGGTCACTCTCCCTGAACCGTGAGCTTTGCCATACCTCTGCTTAAAGCTATGTATGGATCCTGCCTCCATTACATCGCTTCCCAAACTATTCCACTTACTGACTACTCTGTGGCTGAAGAAATACTTCCTAACATCCCTGTGATTCATCTGTGACTTCAACTTCCAACTGTGTCCCCTTGTTACTGTGTCCAATCTCTGGAACATCCTGTCTTTGTCCACCTTGTCAATTCCTCTCGGTATTTTGTATGTCGTTATCATGTCCCCCCTATCTCTCCTGTCCTCCAGTGTCGTCAGGTTGATTTCCCTTAACCTCTCCTCGTAGGACATACCTCTTAGCTCTGGGACTAGTCTTGTTGCAAACCTTTGCACTTTCTCTAGTTTCTTTACGTGCTTGGCTAGGTGTGGGTTCCAAACTGGTGCCGCATGCTCCAATATGGGCCTAACGTACACGGTGTACAGGGTCCTGAACGATTCCTTATTAAGATATCGGAATGCTGTTCTGAGGTTTGCTAGGCGCCTATATGCTGCAGCAGTTATTTGGTTGATGTGCGCTTCAGGAGATGTGCCTGGTGTTATATTCACCCCAAGAACTTTTTCCTTGAGTGAGGTTTGTAGCCTCTGGACCCCTAGACTGTACTCCGTCTGCGGTATTCTTTGTGTGTGTGTGTGTGTATGTGTGTGTGTGTGTGTGTGTGTGTGTGTGTGTGTGTGTGTGTGTGTGTGTGTGTGTGTGTGTGTGTGTGTGTGTATGTGTGTGTGTGTGTGTGTGTGTGTGTGTGTGTGTGTGAGTGTGTGTGTGCGTGTGTTTGAGTGTGTGTGTGTGTGTGTGTGTGTGTGTGTGTGTGTGTGTGTGTGTGTGTGTGTGTGTGTGGTGTGTAATTCCTCACGCTGGACTGCGTACGTATGTATATGTGTGAGCATGTGGACTGCATATCCATACATATGCGTACACATGTGTACGGAAGCGACCCGACACCTGAGAACAAATGATACCATCATCCAAGCATTGAACAGAGGGAAAAAAAGGCGAACACCGCACACAGAGGACAAACAACGCCGGGAAATTCGAACACTCGACTTAAAATCCGAACGCCGCCACAGGCGAACAGGGAACACCATTTGCGAGACGGCATTATGCCCAAGGGGAAGGGCGCAGGGGGAAGGGGAGGGGAAAGAAGGAAGGTGTGAGGGAAGAAAGAAAATGAGGGAGAAAGGTCTTGAAAAAAGAAATGGAACCCCTTTATAAATATATAATAATTTATATATATATATTATATATTATATAATATATAATAATAATATATATATTATATATATTTATATATATAATATATATATTATATATATATATATAATTGTACGTTTAAGGGGCCACAGTAAAAATCAGAAATTTTTTGTTGTAGCAACGAGAGAAAAAGGGTGAGGGAAAAAGGAGAATAAAAGCACAGGAAAGAGAGGTGGGGTTTTATAAACAAAAAGAGGGGGCATTAGGGTAAATATAAACAGTATTGGGGTAGTGGGCAAATGAGAGCATAGGCAATGGGGTCGAAGAGGTATGGGGTGGGTTTTAAAATGTGTGTTAGAGTTTTCAGCAGAAGTTTGGGTTTAAAGGAAAGGGGTGCGGGGGGGAAGGGGACGTTTGGGTGGAATGATGATGAAAAGGAGTGAAAGGGGGAGAAAAAAAGTTACATATGAAAGTTTTTACAAAGTAAATGATCAAGGGGGGAAAGATTTTAAAGGAGAAAAAAGGGGAGGTTAAGACAGGGGTAAGCAATGTAAAAAAGGCAAATGAGAGATGGGTGGAAAGTTATCACAAATTTTTTAAAAAAAAAGAAGTTTTTGGGGTGAGATTAAAAAAGTTAAGGAAGCCCAGAGAACAAAGGATTTTTCAGTTAAAAAAAGGGGAGGAGAGTTATTAAATGGAGAGTTAGAGTATTGGGAAGATGGAGGGAATATTTTGGGAATTGTTAAATGTTGATGAAGATAGGGAAGCTGTGATTTCGTGTATAGGGCAAGGGGGAAAATTAAACATCTTGTAGGAGTGAGGAAGAGCCGTTGTGAGTGGGGGGGAAGTTCGTGAGGCAGTAGGTAAAATGAAAGGGTGGTAAGGCAGCCGGGGATTGATGGGATAAAGATAGAAATGTTAAAAGCAGGTGGGGATATAGTTTTGGAGTGGTTGGTGCAATTATTTAATAAAGTATGGAGAGGGTAAGGTACCTAGGGATTGGCAGAGAGCATGCATAGTTCCTTTGTATAAAGCAAAGGGGACAAAAGAGAGTGCAAAAATTATAGGGGGATAAGTCTGTTGAGTATACCTGGTAAAGTGTATGGTAGAGTTATTATTGAAAGAATTAAGAGTAGGCGGAGAAGATAGGATAGCGATGAACAAGGAGGCTTTAGGAAAGGTAGGGGGTGTGTGAACCAGGTGTTTACAGTGAAACATATAAGTGAACAGTATTTAGATAAGGCTAAAGAGGTCTTTGTGGCATTTATGGATTTGGAAAAGGCGTTATGACAGGGTGGATAGGGGGGGGCATGTGGCAGATGTTGCAGGTATATGGTGTAGGAGGTAGGTTACTGAAAGCAGTGAAGAGTTTTACGAGGATAGTGAGACTCAAGTTAGAGTATGTAGGAAAGAGGGAAATTATTTCCCAGTAAAGTAGGCCTTAGACAGGATGTGTGATGTCACCGTGGTTGTTTAATATATTTATAGATGGGGTTGTAAGAGAAGTGAATGCGAGGGTCTTGGCAAGAGGCGTGGAGTTAAAAGATAAAGAATCACACATAAAGTGGGAATTGTCACAGTTGCTCTTTGCTGATGACACTGTGCTCTTGGGAGATTCTGAAGAGAAGTTGCAGAGATTGGTGGATGAATTTGGTAGGGTGTGCAAAAGAAGAAAAATTAAAGGTGAATACAGGAAAGAGTAAGGTTATGAGGATAACAAAAAGATTAGGTGATGAAAGATTGGATATCAGATTGGAGGGAGAGAGTATGGAGGAGGTGAATGTATTCAGATATTTGGGAGTGGACGTGTCAGCGGATTGGTCTATGAAAGATGAAGTGAATCATAGAATTGATGAGGGGAAAAGGGTGAGTGGTGCACTTAGGAGTCTGTGGAGACAAAGAACTTTGTCCTTGGAGGCAAAGAGGGGAATGTATGAGAGTATAGTTTTAGCAACGCTCTTATATGGGTGTGAAGCATGGGTGATGAATGTTGCAGCGAGGAGAAGGCTGGAGGCAGTGGAGATGTCATGTTGAGGGCAATGTGTGGTGTGAATATAATGCAGAGAATTCGTAGTTTGGAAGTTAGGAGGAGGTGCGGGATTACCAAAACTGTTGTCCAGAGGGCTGAGGAAGGGTTGTTGAGGTGGTTCGGACATGTAGAGAGAATGGAGCGAAACAGAATGACTTCAAGAGTGTATCAGTCTGTAGTGGAAGGAAGGCGGGGTAGGGGTCGGCCTAGGAAAGGTTGGAGGGAGGGGGTAAAGGAGGTTTTGTGTGCGAGGGGCTTGGACTTCCAGCAGGCATGCGTGAGCGTGTTTGATAGGAGTGAATGGAGACAAATGGTTTTTTAATACTTGACGTGCTGTTGGAGTGTGAGCAAAGTAACATTTAAGAAGGGGTTCAGGGAAACCGGCAGGCCGGACTTGAGTCCTGGAGATGGGAAGTACAGTGCCTGCACACTGAAGGAGGGGTGTTAATGTTGCAGTTTAAAAACTGTAGTGTAAAGCACCTTCTGGCAAGACAGTGATGGAGTGAATGATGGTGAAAGTTTTTCTTTTTTGGGCCACCCTACCTTGGTGGGAATCGGCCAGTGTGATAATAATTATATATTATATATATATATATATATATATATATATAATATATTATATATATATATATTATATATATATATATATATATATATATATATATATTATATATATATTTACCAATAGGAATTTTTATTACATAATATGGTACAGAAGATTGAGATTTCGGCGAAGAGGAGAGAAAAATCTGTCTCGTCACCCGAACAGTAAATGGTGGGCAAAATGACAATGATAAGACAGAAATTTACGAGGAAATCATTCAGCGTCAGGACGTGATTACCATGCACGTCACCCCTCCCGTCCAGCCATGGCATGTCACCCCACCCGTCCAGCCATGGCATGTCACCCCTCCCGTCCAGCCATGGCATGTCACCCCACCCGTCCAGCCATGGCATGTCACCCCACCCGTCAGCCATGGCACGTCACCCCACCCGTCAGCCATGGCATGTCACCCCTCCCGTCCAGCCATGGCATGTCACCCCACCCGTCCAGCCATGGCATGTCACCCCACCCGTCCAGCCATGGCACGTCACCCCACCCGTCCAGCCATGGCACGTCACCCCTCCCGTTCCAGCCATGGCACGTCACCCACCGTCCAGCCATGGCACGTCACCCCACCCGTCCAGCCATGGCACGTCACCCCACCCGTCCAGCCATGGCACGTGACCCCCTCCCGTCCAGCCATGGCACGTCACCCCACCCGTCCAGCCATGGCACGTCACCCCACCCGTCCAGCCATGGCACGTCACCCCACCCGTCCAGCCATGGCACGTCACCCCTCCCGTCCAGCCATGGCACGTCACCCCACCCGTCCAGCCATGGCACGTCACCCCACCGTCCAGCCATGGCACGTCACCCCACCCGTCAGCCATGGCACGTGACCCTCCCGTCCAGCATGGCACGTCACCCACCCGTCCAGCCATGGCACGTCACCCACCCGTCCAGCCATGGCACGTCACCCCACCCGTCAGCTATGGCACGTCACCCCACCCGTCCAGCCATGGCACGTCACCCCACCCGTCCAGCCATGGCACGTCACCCCACCCGTCCAGCCATGGCACGTCACCCCACCCGTCCAGCCATGGCACGTCACCCCACCCGTCCAGCCATGGCACGTCACCCCACCCGTCCAGCCATGGCACGTGACCCCTCCCGTCCAGCCATGGCACGTCACCCCACCCGTCAGCCATGGCACGTCACCCCACCCGTCCTGCCATGGCACGTGACCCCACCCGTCCAGCCATGGCACGTCACCCAACCCGTCCAGCCATGGCACGTCACCCCACCGTCCAGCCATGGCACGTCACCCACCGTCCAGCATGGCACGTCACCCCCCCGTCCAGCCATGGCCGTCACCCACCCGTCAGCCATGGCACGTACCCCACCCGTCCAGCCATGGCACGTCACCCCACCCGTCCAGCCATGGCACGTCACCCAACCCGTCAGCCATGGCACGTCACCCCACCGTTCCAGCCATGGCACGTCACCCCACCCGTCCAGCCATGGCACGTCACCCCACCCGTCCAGCCATGGCACGTCACCCCACCCGCCCAGCCATGGCACGTCACCCATCCCGTCAGCCATGGCAGGTCACCCCACCGTCCAAGCCATGGCACGTCACCCCACCCGTCCAGCCATGGCACGTCACCCCTCCCGTCCAGCCATGGCACGTCACCCCACCGTCCAGCCATGGCACGTCACCCCACCGTCAGCCATGGCATGTCACCCCTCCCGTCCAGCCATGGCATGTCACCCCTCCCGTCCAGCTATGGCACGTCACCCCACCCGTCCAGCCATTGCACGTCACCCACCCGTCCAGCCATGGCACGTCACCCCATCCGTCCAGCCATGGCACGTCACCCCACCCGTCCAGCCATGGCACGTCACCCCATCCGTCCAGCCATGGCACTTCACCCCACCCGTTCCAGCCATGGCACGTCACCCATCCGTCCAGCCATGGCACGTCACCCCATCCGTCCAGCCATGGCACGTCACCCCTCCCATCCAGCCATGGCACGTCACCCCACCCGTCCAGCCATGGCACGTCACCCCACCCGTCCAACCATGGCACGTCACCCCACCCGTCCAGCCATGGCACGTCACCCCTCCCATCCAGCCATGGCACGTCACCCCACCCGTCCAGCCATGGCACGTCACCCCACCCGTCCAGCCATGACACATCACCCCACCAGTCCAGCTATGGCACGTCACTCCACCTGTCCAGCCATGGCCCGTCACCCCACCCTCTAGCTCACTCTATCTCTCTCTCTATCTCACATACACACTTGTCATCACCACCACCACACATGCAAGTATACACATATATAGAGGAGCTGTGAATCGACCCCTTCGACCACATTTAAGTGAGTACACACACACCACACACACACACACACATACACACACACACACACACACACAGTGCTGTTCTTGGTATACGTGAACGACATAACGGAAGGGATAGACTCAGAAGTGTCCTTGTTTGCAGATGATGTGAAGTTAATGAGAAGAATCAAATCGGACGAGGATCAGGCAGGACTACAAAGAGACCTGGACAGGCTACAAGCCTGGTCCAGCAACTGGCTCCTTGAATTTAACCCTGCCAAATGCAAAGTCATGAAGATTGGGGAAGGGCAAAGAAGACCGCAGACACAATATAGTTTAGATGGCCAAAGACTGCAAACCTCACTCAAGGAAAAAGATCTGGGGGTGAGTATAACACCGAGCATATCTCCTGAGGCGCACATCAATCAGATAACTGCTGCAGCATACGGGCGCCTGGCAAACCTACGGATAGCGTTCCTATACCTCAGTAAGGATTCGTTTAAGACTCTGTATACCATCTACGTCAGGCCCATACTGGAGTATGCAGCACCAGTTTGGAATCCACACCTAGTCAAGCACGTCAAGAAATTAGAGAAAGTGCAAAGGTTTGCAACAGACTAGTCCCAGAGCTACGGGGATTGTCCTATGAAGAAAGGTTGAGGGAAATCGGCCTGACGACACTGGAGGCCAGGAGGGTCAGGGGAGACATGATAACGACATATAAAAATACTGCGCGGAATAGACGAGGTGGACAAAGACGGGATGTTCCAGAGATGGGACACAGACACAAGAGGTCACAATTGGAAGTTGAAGACTCAGATGAATCAAAGGGATGTTAGGAAGTATTTCTTCAGTCATAGAGTAGTCAGGCCATGGAATAGCCTAGAAAGTGATGTGGTGGAGGCAGGAACCATACATAGTTTTAAGGCGAGGTATGATAGAACTCATGGGGCAGGGAGAGAGAGGACCTAGTAGCAATCAGCGAAGAGGCGGGGCCAGGAGCTGTGACTCGACCCCTGCAACCACAAATAGGTGAGTACAAATAGGTGAGTACACAGACACACACACAGACACACACACACACACACACACCACATACGCACACAAATACACACACACCCACACACACACACACACAATTAGCCTGGTACACGCTAGTACCAGCAGATACAGCGGCTTGATACCCTCCATACACTGACGCTAACTGACGTATAACACAGAAGGGAGGCAGAAATTGGTCGTAGTCACAGCAGCGTTAAGTTGCACTAAATAAACCGGTTTGCAAACGTGCAAGACTGCAATCTAATGGGGTGAGTTGTTAGGTGGAATGAAGGAGAGAAAATGGAATGAAACAGAGAATGAATGGGATATTCATGGTAATTAGAGGAGGAGGCAAGAACGAGGAGGGAGGAGGAGAGATCCTAACAAAGGAGATAAAGATAATTACAGAGAAGGTAGGAGTAACGACCTTACACGAGAAGGGAGATGAGGGGAGAGGAATTAATAGAGAGCCGGAAGCCGTAAACTGAGTAACAAGAGACTATGACAGTGTAATAGACAGTACACGTGACGCGATGGGTGTACTGTCTGTAATGGAAGGAGGGGAAGGAATGAACGACCACGGGGGAAAATCTGCCCAGTAGCTAACTCTCTCAGTAGTTGGAACTAATGTAGAGAACACCTGATAGACATTAGCACCCCCCCTTCCCCCTCCGCGAGCACTCCAACATTGTTGGAGGCGGTGACGATGAAGAAAAATGAAGGGAGAAGACAGGAAACCAGACTAGAGGATGTTATTGAATGTAACAAGCAGCTACAGTGAAGACAGACGTCACTGGACCAGTACAACTGCGTGAGTGTCAGTCAACATCACCAGTGATGCAGTCGTCAGGAGGACCAGAACCTTAAGACAACGGTACGTATCCTCAAGAAGAAGAAGAAGAAGAAAGAAGAAAAATAAGAGGAAGATGAACCCATAAAATTATATGAAATATCCTGGTAGCAGAGGGTTGATAGAGGTGTGAGGAAGAGCCTATAAGAAGCTAAGAGGGGAATGAAGCTTTATTTACAAGAGTTTTCCTACCGAGGTGCAGATTTTGTTCCTGTCAGACCAGGAGACCACACCAGCACCAGGAGACCACACCAGCACCAGGAGACCACACCAGCACCAGACCACACCAGCACCAGACCACACCAGCACCAGGAGACCACACCAGCACCAGGAGACCACACCAGCACCAGACCACACAAGCAACTCCTCAAGCACCCATCTCACACTCCGCTCTCCAAAACCCACTTTTTCAAACTTCAAAATTTTTCGCCTTAGCAATTTTATTTGCGGCTGCGATAGAGACCGGATAAAGGGCGAAGCGGGACAGCCACTGTCGAGGTTTCCACACAGCTAATTACTGCTTCCAGGGAGCAAATGGCTCGGAAAGATTCGTATGTCAGGGAGCGCAAAAAAACATTAACGGAGGGTATTAACCCCAGTCCAACATCCCAGTACAAGGTGGGTGGTATTACTTGAGCAGTATTATGCACTGGTATTAAGGTAGTGCATTTAGGGATGAGTTTAATGGAGGGTATTATGGAAGGGTATCAGGGAGTGGTATTAGTGAGGAGTGTTATGGAGGGGCGTTATGGAGAGGTATTAGTGAGGGGTGTTATGGAGGGGTGTTATGGAGGGGCGTTATGGAGAGGTGTTTAGAGGGAGGTATAAAGATGGAGTTTTACCAAGGGGTATTATGGAGAAGTATATAGAGGTGGTATTACCGAGATGTATTGCAAAGGGCATTAGAGAGAGAGGTATTGTTGAGGGTGAGAGAGAAGTATCTGGGACGAGAGAGAGAGAAAGAGAGAGAGAGAGAGAGAGAGAGAGGAGAGAAGAGAGAGAAGAGAGAGAGAGAGAGAGAGAGAGAGGAAAAGAGAGAGAGAGAGAGAGAAGAGAGAGAGAGAGAGAGAGGAGAGAGAGAGAGAGAGAGAGAGAGAGAGAGAGAGAGAGAGAGAGAGAGAGAGAAAGAAGAGAGAGAGAGAGAGAGAGAGGAGAGAGAGAGAGAGAGAGAGAGAGAGAGAGAGAGAGAGAGAGAGAGAGAGAGAGAGAGAGAGAGAGAGAGACAGACAGACAGAAGAAGAGAGAGAGAGAGAGAGAGAGAGGAGAGAGAGAGAGAGAGAGAGAGAGAGAGAGAGAGAGAGAGAGAGAGAGAGAGAGAGAGAGAGAGAGAGAGCCTGTAGGCATATGGGTGATGTTCAAAAGTGGGCCATTGCTAAATGGGAGGTGGACACTAAAAGAAAGCTAGCATCAGGTAGGGTAGGCTCCAAAACCTGGTGGTCCCTGGTCAAGGACAGACAGGTTATCTGCCTGATGAACTTATTCCACCTCTAAATCGACAGGATGGGACCACCTCTACTAGTAGTCAAGAGAAGGCGGACCTCTTTGCTGAACACTTTGCTACCAAAATGCAAGTTCCTGATCCCGCAAGGGACCCTCCTTGGCTAGCTGCAAGAACAGTGTCAAAACTGTCAGTGGTGACAATAAGGCAGGAGGAGGTGCATTTCCTACTTAAATCGCTTGACCAAGAAAAGGCTGTGGGCCCAGACAAGTTGAGCCCAAGATTGTTGAGAAGATGTGCAGACCAGCTAGCAGCAAATCTAACTCGCATCTTTCAGCACTGCCTAGTACAGTGTAAATGGCCCTCTCTATGGAAAGAGGCAAATGTAGTCCCTGTTCACAAAAAGAAGAGCAGAGCAGAAATCAGCAACTACAGACCAGTGTCACTCCTGTCAATCACTGGTAAGATCCTTGAGACAATAATCTCTAGACAAATGACAGATTTTTTTGACTACCACTCACTACTTTGTGATCGTCAATATGGCTTCAGGAAAGGTTACTCTGCTGCTGATCTGTTGTTAAACCTCTCCACTAAGTGGCACCAGTCACTGGATGACTCCAAAGTCAGCTGTGTGGTAGCACTGGACATTGCTGGCGCTTTCGACCGGGTGTGGCACCAGGGCCTCTTAGCAAAACAACAAGCACTGGGAATTGCAGGCTCTACGCTATGTCTCCTCAGTGATTACCTTCATGGTAGATCTGTAAGTGTAGTTCTCAATGGAACGGAATCAGCAAGACATCCTATTGGGGCAAGTGTTCCACAAGGAAGCGTGCTGGGTCCATTGTTATGGAATGTCTACTTCAACGACCTTCTTCATCTCATCCCAGAATCACATGCATATGCAGACGACTGTACACTGACATTCACTTATCCAAGAGAAGAAATGCCAGCTGCTCTAAGCTACATCAATCACCAGCTGAGAGCTATATCAGCTTGGGGAAATAGATGGCAAGTAACATTTGCACCTGAGAAAACGCAAATGATGATCGTCTCTAGGCACCATGATGGTAATGCTGGTGCAGTAGTAAGGATGAATGGGAGGATGTTGGCACTTGGAGAAGAAGTTGATATCCTTGGGGTGAAATTTGACTCCAAACTAACCATGAAGAACCATGTTGTAAATCTTGCAAACAAGGCAGCCAGGAAGCTTACAGCACTTCGCCGTATCTCCCATCTGCTTGACAGTAGGGGTTGCAAGATCCTGTACGAGGCACAAGTACGCTCGCACCTTGAGTATGCTCCACTTTCTTGGTTTGCCTGCCCCCCTCTCATCTGCGACTGCTTGACAGAGTAGAGAACAGAGCAAGAAGTCTCATCTCTCGCCTGGACCCATTCTGGATAGATCTGTCATTTCAGCAGAGCCTTCAACATAGGAGGGTGGCCTTACTGTTATGTACAAGGCCAATATTGTCAAAATACCACACTTGGATCCACTTCGAGGACAGCGTGAAACAAGCTTTTATGCCACAAGACGGGCAGAAAGCAGTAACTTCACTCTGGCTGTACCCTTCTCCAGAACATCACTCCATCTGAGATCATACATACCCAGGATGACTCGAGTATGGAACACATTCGTACAGCATAATGATGTCAACGAGATAAAGTCAGTTGATCAAATGAAAATGCTGGCCCACAGATGGCTCCAACTTCATCCTGTTTCCTACTTGTATGTCTCATAACAATAAAAATGCTTTCCAATGAGCTGATGTAGGTAACAGCTCTTAGCTTGCCAATAAAGTTAGGAATCCTTAACCGTAAATAGCTGTCAATAAAGCTAGGGATCCTTAACCTTGTCAAACCCTGTGTAAAAAAAAAAAAAAAAAAAGAAGAGAGAGAGAGAGAGAGAGAGAGAGAGAGAGAGAGAGAGAGAGAGAGAGAGAGAGAGAGAGAGAGAGAGATCAACCAATTACGTTCCATTGTCACACAAGATAAAAGACATACAGAAAACAAATACATTTTTTTGTCGATGAAAATTGTCAGCTGAATGTGTTTGTTTCTCTGTCCAGCATCAACCATCAACCAGCCAGCATCAACCATCAACCAGCCAGCATCAACCATCAACCAGCCAGCATCAACCATCAACCAGCCAGCATCAACCATCAACCAGCCAGCATCGACCATCAACCAGCCAGCATCAACCATCAACCAGCCAGCATCAACCATCAACCAGCCAGCATCAACCATCAACCAGCCATGCATCAACCATCAACCATCAACCAGCCAGCATCGACCATCAACCAGCCAGCATCAACCATCAACAGCCAGCATCAACCATCAACCAGCCAGCATCAACCATCAACCAGCCAGCATCAACCATCAACCAGCCAGCATCAAACATCAACCAGCCAGCATCAACCATCAACCAGCCAGCATCAACCATCAACCAGCCAGCATCAACCATCAACCAGCCAGCATCAACCATCAACCAGCCAGCATCAACCATCAACCAGCCAGCATCGACCATCAACCAGCCAGCATCAACCATCAACCAGCCAGCATCACCATCAACCAGCCAGCATCAACCATCAACCAGCCAGCATCGACCATCAACCAGCCAGCACAACCATCAACCAGCCAGCATCAACCATCAACCAGCCAGCATCAACCATCAACCAGCCAGCATCAACCATCAACCAGCCAGCATCGACCATCAACAGCCAGCATCAACCATCAACCAGCCAGCATCAACCATCAACCAGCCAGCATCAACCATCAACCAGCCAGCATCGACACATAACCAGCCAGCATCAACCATCAACCAGCCAGCATCAACCATCAACCAGCCAGCATCAACCATCAACCAGCCAGCATCAACCATCAACCAGCCAGCATCAACCATCAACAGCCAGCATCAACCATCAACCAGCCAGCATCAACCATCAACCAGCCAGCATCAACCATCAACCAGCCAGCATCAACCATCAACCAGCCAGCATCAACCATCAACCAGCCAGCATCAACCATCAACCAGCCAGCATCAACCATCAACCAGCCAGCATCGACATCAACCAGCCAGCATCAACCATCAACCAGCCAGCATCAACCATCAACCAGCCAGCATCAACCATCAACCAGCCAGCATCAACCATCAACCAGCCAGCATCAACCATCAACCAGCCAGCATCAACCATCAACCAGCCAGCATCAACCATCAAACCAGCCAGCATCAACCATCAACCAGCCAGCATCAACCATCAACCAGCCAGCATCAACCATCAACCAGCCAGCATCAACCATCAACCAGCCAGCATCAACCATCAATCCAGCCAGCATCAACCATCAACCAGCCAGCATCGACCATCAACCAGCCAGCATCAACCATCAACCAGCCAGCATCAACCATCAACCAGCCAGCATCAACCATCAACCAGCCAGCATCGACCATCAACCAGCCAGCATCAACCATCAACCAGCCAGCATCAACCATCAACCAGCCAGCATCAACCATCAACCAGCCAGCATCAACCATCAACCAGCCAGCATCAACCATCAACCAGCCATCAACCATCAACCAGCCAGCATCAACCATCAACCAGCCAGCATCAACCATCAACCAGCCAGCATCGACCATCAACCAGCCAGCATCAACCATCAACCAGCCAGCATCAACCATCAACCAGCCAGCATCAACCATCAACCAGCCAGCATCGACCATCAACCAGCCAGCATCAACCATCAACCAGCCAGCATCAACCATCAACCAGCAGCATCAACCATCAACCACCAGCATCGACCATCAACCAGCCAGCATCAACCATCAACCAGCCAGCATCAACCATCAACCAGCCAGCATCAACCATCAACCAGCCAGCATCAACCATCAACCAGCCAGCATCAACCATCAACCAGCCAGCATCAACCATCAACCAGCCAGCATCAACCATCAACCAGCCAGCATCAACCATCAACCAGCCAGCATCAACCATCAACCAGCCAGCATCAACCATCAACCAGCCAGCATCAACCATCAACCAGCCAGCATCAACATCAACCAGCCAGCATCAACCATCAACCAGCCAGCATCAACCATCAACCAGCCAGCATCAACCATCAACCAGCCAGCATTAACCATCAACCAGCCAGCATCAACCATCAACCAGCCAGCATCAACATCAACCAGCCAGCTCAGCCATCAACCAGCCAGCATCAACCATCAACCAGCCAGCATCAGCCATCAACCAGCCAGCATCAACCATCAACCAGCCAGCATCAACCATCAACCAGCCAGCATCAGCCATCAACCAGCCAGCATCAACCATCAACCACCCAGCATCAACCATCAACCAGCCAGCATCAACCATCAACCAGCCAGCATCAACCATCAACCAGCCAGCATTAACCATCAACCAGCCAGCATCAACCATCACCAGCCAGCATCAACCATCAACCAGCCAGCATCAACCATCAACCAGCCAGCATCAACCATCAACCAGCCAGCTCAACCATCAACCAGCCAGCATCAACCATCAACCAGCCAGCATCAACCATCAACCAGCCAGCATCAACCATTCAACCAGCCAGCATCAACCATCAACCAGCCAGCATCAACCATCAACCAGCCAGCATCAACCATCAACCAGCCAGCATCAACCATCAACCAGCCAGCATCAACCATCAACCAGCCAGCATCAACCATCAACCAGCAGCATCAACCATCAACCAGCCAACATCAACCATCAACCAGCCAGCATCGACCATCAACCAGCCAGCATCAACCATCAACCAGCCAGCATCAACCATCAACCAGCCATCGACCATCAACCAGCCAGCATCAACCATCAACCAGCCAGCATCACCATCAACCAGCCAGCATCAACCATCAACCAGCCAGCATCAACCATCAACCAGCCAGCATAACCATCAACCAGCCAGCATCAACCATCAACCAGCCAGCATCAACCATCAACCAGCCAGCATCGACCATCACCAGCCAGCATCGACCATCAACCAGCCAGCATCAACCATCAACCAGCCAGCATCAACCATCAACCAGCCAGCATCACCATCAACCAGCCAGCATCAACCATCAACCAGCCAGCATCAACCATCAACCAGCCAGCATCAACCATCAAACCAGCCAGCATCAACCATCAACCAGCCAGCATCAACCATCAACCAGCCAGCATCAACCATCAACCAGCCAGCATCAACCATCAACCAGTCAGCATCAACCATCAACCAGCCAGCATCAACCATCAACCAGCCAGCATCAACCATCAACCAGCCAGCATCGACCATCAACCAAACAGCATCGACCATCAACCAGCCAGCATCAGCCATCAACCAGCCAGCATCAACCATCAACCAGTCAGCATCGACCATCAACCAGCCAACAACAACCATCAACCGGCAAGCATCAACCATCAACCAGCCAGCATCAACCATCAACCAGCCAGCATCAACAATCAACCAGCCAGCATCAACCATCAACCAGCCAGCATCGACCATCAACCAGCCAGCATCGACCATCAACCAGCCAGCATCAACCATCTACCAGTCTGCATGAACTATCAACCAGCCAGCATCGACCATCAACCAGCCAACATCAGCCCTCAACCAGACAGCATCAACCATCAACCAGCCAGCATCGACCATCAACCAGCCAGCATCGACCATCAATCAGCCAGCATCAATCATCATCCAGCCAGCATCAACTATCAACCAGCCAGTATCAACCATCAACCAGCCAGCATCAGCCATCAACCAGCAGCATCAACCATCAACCAGCCAGCATCGACCATCAACCAGCCAGCATCAACCATCAACCAGCCAGCATCAACCATCAACCAGCCAGCATCAACCATCAACCAGCCAGCATCAACCATCAATCAGCGAGCATCAACCATCAACCAACCAGCATCGACCATCAACCAGCCAGCATCGACCATCAACCAGCCAGCATCAACCATCAACCAGCCAGCATCAACTATCAACCAGCCAGCATCGACCATCAACCAGCCAGCATCGACCATAAACCGGCCAGCATCAACTATCAACCAGCCAGCATCAACTATCAACCAACTAGCATCAACCATCAACCAGCCAGCATTAACCATCAGCAGCCAGCATCAACATCAACCAGCCAGCATCAACCATCAACCAGCCAGCATTAACCATCAACCAGCCAGCATCAACCATCAACCAGCCAGCTTTAACCATCAACCAGCCAGCATCAACCATCAACCAGCCAACATCAACCATCAAGCAGCCAGCATCGACCATCAACCAGCCAGCATCGACCATCCACCAGCCAGGATTAACTATCAACCAGCCAGCATCAACCATCAACCAGCCAGCATTAACCATCAACCAGTCAGCATCAACCATCAACCAGCCAGCATTAACCATTAACCAGCCAGCATCAACCATCAACCAGCCAGCATCAACCATCAACCAGCCAGCATTAACCCTCCACCACCCAGCATTAACAATCAACCAGCCAGCATCAGCCACGCAACCCAGCCAGCATCAACCATCAACCAGCCAGCATCAACCATCAACCAGCCTCATCAGCCATAAACCAGTCAGCATCAACCATCAACCAGCACAGCATCAACCATCAACCAGCCAGCATTCGTACCATCAACCAGCCAGCATCGACCATCAACCAGCCAGCATCAACCATCAACCAGCCAGCATCAACTATCAACCAGCCAGCATCGACCATCAACCAGCACATCGACCATCAACAGCCAGCATCAACTATCAACCAGCAAGCATCAACTATACCACACCAGCATCAACCATCAACCAGCCGCATTAACCATCAACCAGCCAGCATGAACTATAACCAGCCAGCATCAACCATCAACCAGCCAGCATAACCATTAACCAGTCAGCATCAACCATCAACAGCCAGCATTAACCATCAACAAGCCAGCATCAACCATCAACCAGCAGCATCAACCATCAACCAGCCAGCATCAACCATCAACCAGCACACGACCATCCACACCTGCATTAACTATCAACCAGCCGCATCAAACCATCAAGCCAGGATTAACCATCAACCAGTCAGCACGACTCATCAACCAGCCAGCATAACCATCAACCAGCCAGCATCAACCATCAACCAGCCAGTATCAACCATCAACCAGCCAGCATCAAACATCAACCAGCCAGCATCAACCATCAACCAGCCAGCATCAGCCATCAACCAGCAGCATCAACCATCAACCAGCCAGCATCAGCCATCAACCAGCCAGCATCAACCATCACCAGCCAGCATCGGCCATCACCAGCCAGCATCAGCATGAACCAGCCAGCATCAACCATCAAACCAGCCAGCATCAACCATCAACCAGCCAGCATTAACCATCAACCAGCCAGCATTAACAATCAACCAGCCAGCATCAACCATCAACCAGCCAGCATTAACAATCAACCAGCCAGCATCAACCATCAACCAGCCAGCATCAACCATCAATCACGAGCATCAACCATCAACACCAGCATCGACACATCACCAGCCAGCATCGACCATCAACCAGCCAGCATCAACCATCAACCAGCCAGCATCAACTATCAACCAGCCAGCATCGACCATCAACCAGCCAGCATCGACCATCAACCGGCCAGCATCAACTATCAACCAGCCAGCATCAACTATCAACCAACTAGCATCAACCATCAACCAGCCAGCATTAACCATCAAGCAGCCAGCATCAACTATCAACCAGCCAGCATCAACCATCAACCAGCCAGCATTAACCATCAACCAGCCAGCATCAACCATCAACCAGCCAGCTTTAACCATCAACCAGCCAGCATCAACATCAACCAGCCACATCAACCATCAAGCAGCCAGCATCGACCATCAACCAGCCAGCATCGACCATCCACCAGCCAGGATTAACTATCAACCAGCCAGCATCAACCATCAACCAGCCAGCATTAACCATCAACCAGTCAGCATCAACCATCAACCAGCCAGCATTAACCATTAACCAGCCAGCATCAACCATCAACCAGCCAGCATCAACCATCAACCAGCCAGCTTCAACCATCAACCAGCCAGCATCAACATCAACCAGCCAGCATTACCCTCACCACCCAGCATTAACAATCAACCAGCCAGCATCAGCCACGAACCAGCCAGCATCAACCATCAACCAGCCAGCATCAACCATCAACCAGCCAGCATCAGCCATAAACCAGTCAGCATCAACCATCAACCAGCAGCATCAACCATCAACCAGCCAGCATCGACCATCAACCAGCCAGCATCGACCATCAACCAGCCAGCATCAACCATCAACCAGCCAGCATCAACTATCAACCAGCCAGCATCGACCATCAACCAGCCAGCATCGACCATCAACCAGCCAGCATCAACTATCAACCAGCCAGCATCAACTATCAACCAACCAGCATCAACCATCAACCAGCCAGCATTAACCATCAACCAGCCAGCATGAACTATCAACCAGCCAGCATCAACCATCAACCAGCCAGCATTAACCATTAACCAGTCAGCATCAACCATCAACCAGCCAGCATTAACCATCAACAAGCCAGCATCAACCATCAACCAGCCAGCACCGACCATCCACCAGCCGGCATTAACTATCAACCAGCCAGCATCAACCATCAAGCAGCCAGGATTAACCATCAACCAGTCAGCATCGACCATCAACCAGCCAGCATTAACCATCAACCAGCCAGCATCAACCATCAACCAGCCAGTATCAACCATCAACCAGCCAGCATCAACCATCAACCAGCCAGCATCAACCATCAACCAGCCAGCATCAGCCATCAACCAGCCAGCATCAACCATCAACCAGCCAGCATCAGCCATCAACCAGCCAGCATCAACCATCAACCAGCCAGCATCAGCCATCAACCAGCCAGCATCAGCCATGAACCAGCCAGCATCAACCATCAACCAGCCAGCATCAACCATCAACCAGCCAGCATTAACCATCAACCAGCCAGCATTAACAATCAACCAGCCAGCATCAACCATCAACCAGCCAGCATTAACAATCAACCAGCCAGCATCAACCATCAACCAGCCGCATTAACATCAACCAGCCAGCATTAACAATCAACCAGCAGCATCAACCATCAACCAGCCAGCATTAACAATCAACCAGCCAGCATCAACCATCAACCAGCCAGCATTAACCATCAACCAGCCAGCATTAACAATCAACCAGCCAGCATCAACCATCAACCAGCCAGCATCAACCATTAACCAGCCAGCATCAACCATGGCAGCAACAGACTGACAGCATATAAACAAATCTTTTCAATACCCAACAGAGCCGTTGTTTCTCTGTTTACAGTTCAACAGAAGGCGTTACCCATCCCGTTAACAGTAATGACTAAGCCATCAGACTACACAGTAACAGTGGTGATTAACAGAGTATTTCACGAAGTCAAAATACCAAAAGACTGGACATCACATTTTTATCCTGAGTTCAAGACTGTCACTCTGGGAGGGGTCAGCGCCCCCGCGGCCCGGTCATAGACCAGGCCTCCTGGTTGCTGGTCTGATCAGCCAGAGGGTGGCTGGAGGAGGTGATCGCAATCTCTCTAGGATCGGCTCTTGGCTCAATATTTTTTTCCCCCCCCCCACAATTTTTGTGATCTCGTCAAGGTTTGTGATGAGGAAATCACAAATTTTGGCGAATGACGCAAAATTGGACGAGGGAAGAGAGAGGAGGAAAGAAAGTAGTAGTAGTAGTAGAAGTAGTTGTAGTAATAGTAGTAGTAGTAGATGTTGTAATACTACTAGTATTACTATTAGTAGAAGTAGAACTACTACTACTACTACTAGAAGTAGTAGTAGTTGTTGATGTAATAGTTGTAGTAACAGCAGTAGTAGAAGTAGTAGTAGTTTAAGTAGTATAAATAGTAGTAGAACTAGAAGTAGCAGAACTAGTAGTAATTGTAGTAGTAGCAGTAGTTGTAGCAGTAGTTGTAGCAGTAGTTGTAGCAGTAGTAGAAGTGGAACTACTACTAGTAGTAGTTGTTGTAGCAGTAGCAATTGCAGTAGTAGTAGTAATAGTAGTAGTAGTAGAACTACTACTAATAGTAATGGCGGGGTGAAACCTTGAGGCCAGAGATGCAACGTAAAAGTGGGTGAATTATGTTTGGCACTCGTACAGTACTGCGTCAACTTGCTTGTTGATGTTGACATAAAGGAAAACGTAAATTCTTTAGGCAATACTGGACAAATAATTAGCATATATTAGAGTTATTTCCAGACATTACAGTCAGGCTGCAGTTACTGGAACTTTGACTGTGAGTCATCTGTAAAACAGGGCAATCGGTTGACCATAGGCCTGCCAAGACATGGAGGACAAGGAGAGAGCCTTATGCTATACTATACTAATCTCGGTTATCTAGAGAGACATGAAGGTTGTTAGACTACTGTTAGGACTTGTTAGTAGAATGTAAACCAACACTTTCTTATTCTTTCCTCTCATCCTCTGTTATCCTCGCCCATTTCTCTCTCTCTCTCTCTCTCTCTCTCTCTCTCTCTCTCTCTCTCTCTCTCTCTTTCAGCCCACAAATTCTTCCTGTCTCCTGCTTCCTCAAGCATACTACAAGAGTTCCAAGCTATTGATCGAGGGAGTTCGTGCGTGCGTGCGTGCGTGCGTGTGTGTGTGTGTGTGTGTGTGTGTGTGTGTGTGTGTGTGTGTGTGTGTGTGTGTGTGTGTGTGTGTGTGTGTATGTGTGTGTGTGTGTGGTGTGTGTGTGTGTGAGTGAGTGTACACTCACCTATTTGTGGATTCTTAGCTCCTGGCTCCGGCTCTAAACTTGCCACTAGCCTGACTTACTCTCCCCTAGCCTATTAGACTTTGTCATACCTGCTCTTAAAACTGAGCATAGACCCTCCATTACTTCGCCGTCCAGGCCGCCCACTTCTTGACATCCCTGAGGCTGAGAAACTACTAACTGACATACTTGCATCACATTTGTGTCTTTAATTTCAAAGTTTGGCCTCGTGTACCTGTTTCCCACCTCTCAGTCTATCCCTGTCAACCCTGTCAATTATATTGTGTATTTTGTATATTGTTATCATGTCTCTCCTGCTTCTATAGCTCATACCTATAGCTCATACCCTATAGCTCATACCTCTTAGTTCGTGGACTTGTCTTGTTGCTAACCTCTTCACTTTATCCAGTTTCTTAACATGTTTTATATGGTGTGGGTTCCACACTGGTGCTGCACACTCTAAGATGGGTCTGACATATGCAACATAAAGGCCTGTGATGGACTTTGTTAAGATTCCTGAAGGCTGCTCCTAGATTTGCCAGACGAGCATTGACTACAGAAATTATTCGGTTGATATGAGTTTCCGGTGATATGCTAGGCAGTGTGCTTACCCCGAGGTGCTTCATTTTGAGTGAAGTCTGCAGCCTCTGTCCTCTAAGTCTATACATAGTTTCAGGTCTTTCCGTTCGTTCTAAATTTTCCATAAACTTGCATATACTGGGGTTGAACTCAAGCAGCCACTTGTCTGATCAGTCTTGCAGTCTGTGACGGTCTAGTTATAGCCTCTCCACGTCCTCCTCTCCTTATAGCTTCCTCATTAACCTTACGTCATCAGCAAACGGGGATACACCAGAATATCGCTACTGGTACATCACTCACATATACCAGGAACAACAGTGTTATCTGGTAAAGTCCTGCCACCAGGGATGAAGTCTCGTGTCTGCCTGGCAAGAGTTGCTCTCTGATGACTGTAGTACCGGCGTATTATCCTCGCTTGTCCCAGTCTCTGGTGAGACACTATCAAATACCTTCATGCATTCCAAGAACAGGATAGTGGTAGTGGTGGTAGTAGTGGTGGTGGTGGTGGTGGTGGTGGTGGTGGTGGTGGTGGTGGTGGTGGTGGTGGTGGTGGTGGTGGTGGTTGATGGTGGTGGTTGATGGTGGTGGTGGTGGTGGTGTTGGTGATGGTGGTAGTGGTGGTATTGATGGTGGTTGTAGTGATGATAGTGCTGATGGTGGTTGATGGTGGTGTTGGTGGTAGTAGTGGTAGCAGGTGTGGTAGTAACTTCTGGTCTGGGTTAGCGTGATCTTACAATTGATTTATGGGTCAATACCCCAGGTGTCCTTGACCCCCCTTCCCCTCCCCTATCCCCTAACTGCCCTTCTCCCCTCTTCCTCACCTATGACCTCCCCTTCCTCATCTGTGACCTTCAGTATACTTGACAACATATTCATTGTCCTACTGAAGTCTCCCAGTTCAGACTGACACTACTGAAGTCTCCCAGCTCAGACCGACACATTTCACCCCCTCGTTTCTGAGAGCTGTGTGATAGAATATGACAGGAAATATAAGAAGCCCCTCATCCCAGGAGCTTCGAGAGAACGTTTGACACAGTGTAGACCTGGTCAAGACACGGCACAGCTCCTCACAGAGCAGCGGAACGTTCCCCAGTAAAGAATAAGCAGAGGAAGAAGTAACAGTCTGCTGTAACAGTCTGCTGTAAGAGTCTGCTGCAACAGTCTGCTGTAACAGTCTGCTGTAACAGTCTGCTGTAACAGTCTGCTGTAACAGTCTGCTGTAACAGTCTGCTGTAACAGTCTGCTGTAACAGTCTGCTGTAACAGTCTGCTGTAACAGTCTGCTGTAACAACTTTAACAGTCTGCTGTAACAACTGTAACAGTCTGCTGTAACAGCTGTAACAATCTACTGTAACAGCTTTAATAGCCTGTTGTAACAACTATAACAGTCTGCTGTAACAACTGTAACAGTCTGCTGTAACGACTGTAATAGCTATAACAATCTGCTGTAACATATTTAGCAGTCTCCTGTAACAGCTTTAACAGTCTGCTGTAACAACTGTAATAATCTGCTGTAACGACTGTAATAGTCTGCTGTAACAACTATAACACCCTGTTGTAATAACTGTAACAGCCTGCTGTAAAAGTCTGCTGTAACAGCTGTAACAGTCAACTGTACAACTGTAACAGTCTGCTGTCACAACTGTAATAGTCTGCTATAACAACTGTGACAGTCTGCTGTCACAACTGTAACAGTTAGCTGTAACATCTGTAACAGTCTGCTGTAACAACTGTAACAGTCTGCTCTAAAAGTCCGCTGTAACAGCTGTAACAGTCTGCTGTAACAGCTGTAACAGTCAGCTGTAACGGTCAGCTGTAACACTCTTCTGTAGCAACTGTAGCAGTCTGCTGTAACAACTGTAACAATCTGCTGTGATAACTCTTAACAGTCTGCTGTAACAATTGTAACATCTCTATAACAGTGCGAACAATCGCGTACACTGTAACGCTCTGTAACAACTGAACAGTCTGTGTACAGCTGAACAGTCTGTGAAAAATTTAAGTCTGCAGTAACGCTGTAGTGGAGGAAGTGACATTCGTAGTGGGGGAAGTGACAGTCATAGTGGAAGTGACAGTCATAGTGGGGGAAGTGACAGTCATAGTGGAAGTGACAGTCATAGTGGAAGTGACAGTCATAGTGGAAGTGACAGTCATAGTGGAAGTGACAGTCATAGTGGAAGTGACAGTCATAGTGGAAGTGGCAGTCACAGTGGGGGAAGTGACAGTCATAGTGGAAGTGACAGTCATAGTGGGGGAAGTGACAGTCTTAGTGGAAGTGACAGTCATAGTGGGGGAAGTGACAGTCGTAGTGGAAGTGACAGTCATAGTGGGGGAAGTGACAGTCATAGTGGGGGAAGTGACAGTTGTAGTGGGGAAGATGACAGTCATAGGGGAGGAAGTTGACAGTCATAGGGAAGTGACAGTCAAGTGGGGGAAGTGACAGTCATAGTGGGGGAAGTGACAGTTGTAGTGGTGCAAGTGATAGTCGTAGCGGAGGAAGTGACAGTCGTAGTGGGGAAGTGACAGTCGTAGTGGGGGAAGTGACAGTCATAGTGAGGGAAGTGACAGTCGTAGAGGGGAAGTGACATTCATAGTGGGGAAGTGAGAGTCATAGTGAGGAAGTGACAGTCGTAGTGGGGAAGTGACAGTCATAGTGGGGAAGTGACAGTCATAGTGGAGAAGTGACAGTCGTAGAGGGAAGTGACAGTCTAAGTGGGAAGTGACAGTCGTAGTGGGGAAGTGACATTCTAGTGGGGAAGTACATTCGTAGTGGGGAAGTGACAGTCGTAGTGGGGAAGTGACAGTCGTAGTGGGGAAGTGACAGTCGTAGTGAAGGGAAGTGACAGTCGTAGTGGGGAAGTGACAGTCATAGTGGGGAAGTGACAGTCGTAGTTGGGAAGTGACAGTCATAGTTGGGAAGTGACAGTCATAGTGGGGAAGTGACAGTCATAGTGGGGAAGTGACAGTCGTATGGAAGACTCGAGGGAAGTGACAGTCGTAGTGGGAAGGGGACAGTCGTATGGGGAAGTGGACAGTCATAGTGGGGAAGTGACAGTCGTAGTGGGGAAGTGACAGTCGTAGTGGGGAAGTGACAGTCGTAGTGGGGAAGTGACAGTCGTAGTGGGGAAGTGACAGTCGTAGTGGGGAAGTGACAGTCGTAGTGGGGAAGTGACAGTCATAGTGAGGAAGTGACAGTCGTAGTGGGGAAGTGACAGTCGTAGTGGGGAAGTGAGAGTCATAGTGGGGAAGTGACAGTCATAGTGGGGAAGTGACAGTCGTAGTGGGGAAGTGACAGTCGTAGTGGGGAAGTGACAGTCGTAGTGGGGAAGTGACAGTCGTAGTGGGGAAGTGACAGTCGTAGTGGGGAAGTGACAGTCGTAGTGGGAAGTGACAGTCGTAGTGGGGAAGTGAGAGTCGTAGTGAAGAAGTGACGGGTCAGGAAGTGACAGTCTAGGGGAAGTGACAGTCGAAGTGGGGAAGTGACAGTCGTAGTGGGGAAGTGACAGTCTAGTGAGGAAGTGACAGTCGTAGTGGGGAAGTGACAGTCATAGTGGGAAGTACATCAGTGGAGAACAGTCTAGTGGGGAAGTGACAGTCATAGTGGTGAAGTGACAGTCGTAGTGGGGAAGTGACAGTCGTAGTGGGGAAGTGAGAGTCATAGTGGGGAAGTGACAGTCATAGTGAGGAAGTGACAGTCGTAGTGGGGAAGTGACAGTCGTAGTGGGGAAGTGAGAGTCATAGTGGGGAAGTGACAGTCATTGGGAAGTGACAGTCGTAGTGGGGAAGTGACAGTCGTAGTGG
>NC_069461.1:21056190-21088690 GCF_026875155.1 Cherax quadricarinatus
GATCCTGCAGAAGAAAGCACGACTAAGGCACATACCAACGTGCTGGAGGATGTAGCTCGACCGCAACATGACACAAGAAGAAAGGTAGAAACTGAAAGAGAGGGTACAAAGATGCAAGGAGGAGAGGCAAAGACAAAGATGAGCAGGACAATCCAGATTCAGGAGGAAGAGGAAATACAACCTCCCTCAAAACCGCCTACAGAAGGAAATCAATCACGACAACACCAGTGCAACCAAACAATCTTACCCAAAACCCACACACAGTACCCACTGCACCCATCCTCAAAGCAAACTCCACCCCCACAGCAACCCCCCATAGTTCCCTGCCAGGTCTCCCAGTCCCCCAACCCCAACGTTCTTCCAGACCACAATTTTAGAAAAGAAGTTGAAGGTTTGGTGTACGAATGCAGATGGAATAACAAATAAATGTGAGAAGTGGCATGAAAGAATCAAAGAGACGTCCCCAGACATAATAGTACTCAAAGAAACGAAACTTACTGGGATGATAACCGACGCAATCTTCCCATATCAGATCCTGAGGAAAGACAGAGGGAGCAGAGGGGGAGGAGGAGTTGCACTACTCATTAAAAACCGATGGGAATTTGAGGAAATGGATTGAATGGACGAAATCGGTGAAAGGGACTAAATAGTAGGCACAATTCAGTCTGGGGGACATAAGGTAGTCATTGCAGCGATGTACAACCCCCCACAGAAGTGCAGGAGGGACAAGAGAAGAATATGAAGAGAGCAACAGAGCAATGGTGGATACACTAGCTGATGTGGCCAGAAGGACTCACACGGGTAGAGCAAAGTTACTAGTTATGGGTGATTTCAGTCACAAGGAGATTGATTAGGAAAACCTGGAGCCACATGGGGGTCTCGAAACACAGAGAGCGAAGATGATGGATGTGGTACTGGAAAACCTCACGTATCAACATGTTAGAGAAACTACCAGAGAGAGAGAAGTCAGGATGAACCAGCAAGACTGGACCTCGTATTCACCATGAGTAGCTCGGACATCGAGGACATCACGTATGAAAGGCCCCTTGGAACTAGTGATCATGTGATTCTAAGCTTTGAATACATAAAAGAGTTACAGTGGAGAGGGTAACAGGAGTAGGATGGGAAAAGCCAAACTATGAAAGGGAGGACTACACAGGCATGAGGAACTTCATGCAAGAGGTTCAGTGAGAAAGAGAATTGGTAGAAAAATTAGTAAACGAAATTATGTACTATGTGAGAACAAAATGCAAGGATTGAGAGGAAAGGTTTGTTCCCATGAGCAACAGAAATGATGGGAAGACCAGAACGAGCCCTTGGTTTACCCAAATGTGTAGGGAGGCAAAAACTAAGTGAACTAGAGAATGAAAAAAATACAGAAGACAAAGGACGCAGGAAAGTAAAGAGATTAGTGGGAGAGGCAGAAACGAGTATGCACAGATAAGGAGGGAGGCCCAGCGACAGTAAGGAAAGGACATAGCATCGGAAGTCAAGTATGACCCGAATTTGTTGTATAGCCACATCAGGAGGAAGACAACAGTCAAGGACCAGGTAATCAGGCTGAGGAAAGAAGGTGGAGAGCTCACAAGAAACAACCAAAAAGTAAGAAGTATTTATGGTGAGACAGAAAGGACTCTGGGAAGTCAGAACAGGAGGGTACATCACCAAGGGATATGGCAACAAGTGCTTGATGTAATACACACAACTGATGAGGAGATGAAGATGCTACTAAGTGAACCTGATACCTCAAAGGCAGTGAGACTGGACAATATCTCTCCGTGGGTCCTTAGAGAGGGAGCAGAGATGCTGTGTGTGCCACTATCAACAATTTTCAACACATCTATGGAAACTGGGCAGCTACCTGAGGTATGGAAGACGGTAAATGTAGTCCCCATTTTTAAGAAAGAAGACAGACACGAGGCACTAAACTACAGACCAGTGTCACTGACGTGTATAGTATGCAAAGTCATGGAGGAGATTCTCAGAAGGAGAGTGGTGGAGCACCTAGAACGGAATAAGCTGCACGGATTCAGGGAAAGAAAATTCTGTGTCACAAATCTACTGGAGTTTTATGACAAGGTAACGGAAGGAAGACTCGAGAGAGAGGGTTGGATAGATTGCATTTTCTTGGACTGCAAGAAGGCCTTCAACATAGTTCCTCACAAGAGATTAGTTCAAAAGCTAGATGATCAGGTACACATAACAGGAAGGGCACTGCAATGGATCAGAGAATACCTGACAGGGAGGCAACAGCGAGTCAGGGTACGTAACGAGGTGTCAGAGTGGGCGTCTGTGACGAGCGGGATTACACAGGGGTCAGCCCAAGGACCATTTTTACTTTTGGTATATGTGAATGACATGACGGAAGGGATAGACTCAGAAGTGTCCCTGTGCGCAGATAATGTGAAGTTAATGAGGAGAATTAAATTGGATGAGGATCAGGCAGAACTACAAAGAGACTAGGACAGGCTGGAAGACTGGTCCAGCAACTGGCTCCTCGAATTTAATCCCGCCAGATGCAAAGTAATGAAGATCAGGGAAGGGCAAAGAAGACCGCAGACAGAGTGTAGCATAGGTGGCCAAAAACTGCAAACCTCACTCAGGGAAAAGGATCTTGGAGTAAGTATAATACCGAGCACATCTCATGAGGCGCACATAAACCAGATAGCTGCTGGAGCATGTGGGCGCCTGGCAAACCTGAGAATAGCGTTCCGATACCTCAGTAAGGAATCGTTCAAGATTCTGTATACCGTGTACGTCAGGCCTATTCTGGAGTATGCAGCACCAATTTGGAACCCACACCTGGTCAAGCACGTCAAGAAATTAGAGAATGTGCAAAGGTTTGCAACAAGGACTAGTTCTAGAGCTAAAGGGAATATACAACGAAGAAACGTTAAGGGAAATCGGCCAGAGAACGCTGGAGAACAGGAGAGTTAGGGGAGACATGTTAATGACATACAAAATACTGCGAGGAGTTGACGAGGTGGACAGAGACAGGATGTTGCAGAGATGGAACACAGAAACAAGGGGTCACAGTTGGAAGCTGAAGACTCAGATGAGTCAAAGGGATGTTAGAAAGTATTTCTTTAGTCACAGAGTTGTCAGGAAGTGGAATAGTCTGGCAAGTGACGTAGTGAAAAACCATGCATAGTGTTAAGACGAGGTTTGATAAAGCTTATGGAGCAGGGAGAGAGAAGACCTAGTAGCGGTCAGTGAAGAGGCAGGGTTAGGAGCTATGAATCGACCCCTGCAACCACAAATAGGTGAGTGCAAATAGGTGAGTACAAATAGGTGAGTACAAATAGGTGAGTACAAATAGGTGAGTACCACCCCACCTACCACCCCACCTACCACCCCACCTACCACCCCACATACCACCCCACCTACCAGTCTACAACCCCCATACCCATCACCCACCTTCTTCATCAGAATTTACTAATTCACATTCAAGGGAGATTATCCAAAATTATGGAGAGTTATCATGAATAATCTGAGGCAGGTGATTAGTCTCCTGGCACTTCCCCAGGTGAGTGTCTGACACTTCCCCAGGTGAGTGTCTGGCACTTCCCCAGGTGAGTGTCTGGCACTTCCCCAGGTGAGTGTCTGGTACTTCCCCAGGTGAGTGTCTGGCACTTCCCCAGGTGAGTGTCTGGCACTTCCCCAGGTGAGTGTCTGGCACTGCCCCAGGTGAGTTTCTGGCACTTCCCAAGGTGAGTGTCTGGCACTTCCCCAGGTGAGTGTCTGGCACTTCCCCAGGTGAGTGTCTGGCCCTCCCCCAGGCGAGTGTCTGGCACTGCCCCAGGTGAGTGTCTGGCACTTCCCCAGGTGAGTGTCTTGCACTTCCCCAGGTGAGTGTCTGGCACTTCCCCAGGTGAGTGTCTGGCACTTCCCCTTGTGAGTGCCTGGCACTTCCCTAGGTGAGTGTCTGGCACTTCCCCAGGTGAGTGTCTGGCACTTCCCTATGTGAGTGTCTGGCACTTCCCCAGGTGAGTTTCTGGCGCTTCCCCAGGTGAGTTTCTGGCACTTCCCCTAGTGAGTGCCTGGCACTTCCCCAGGTGAGTGTCTGGCACTGCCCCAGGTGAGTGTCTGCCACTTCCCCAGGTGAGTGTCTGGCACGTCCCCAGGTGAGTGTCTGGCACTTCCCCAGGTGAGTGTCTGGCACTTCCCCAGGTGAGTGTCTGCCACTTCCCTAGGTGAGTGTCTGGCACTTCCCCAGGTGAGTGTCTGGCACTTCCCTATGTGAGTGTCTGGCACTTCCCCAGGTGAGTGCCTGGCGCTTCCCCAGGTGAGTGTCTGGCACTTCCCTATGTGAGTGTCTGGCACTACTCCAGGTGAGTGTCTGGCACTTCCCCAGGCGAGTGTCTGGCACTGCCCCAGGTGAGTTTCTGGCAGTTCCCCAGGTGAGTGTCTGGCACTTCCCCAGGTGAGTGTCTGGCACTTCCCCAGGTGAGTGTCTGGCACTGCCCCAGGTGAGTTTCTGGCGCTTCCCCAGGTGAGTTTCTGGCACTTCCCCAGGTGAGTGCCTGGCACTTCCCCAGGTGAGTGTCTGGCAATGCCCCAGGTGAGTGTCTGCCCCTTCCCCAGGTGAGTGTCTGGCACGTCCCCAGGTGAGTGTCTGGCACTTCCCCAGGTGAGTGTCTGGCACTTCCCCAGGTGAGTGTCTGCCACTTCCCTAGGTGAGTGTCTGGCACTTCCCCAGGTGAGTGTCTGGCACTTCCCTATGTGAGTGTCTGGCACTTTCCCAGGTGAGTGTCTGGCACTTCCCCAGGTGAGTGTCTGCCACTTCCCTAGGTGAGTGTCTGGCACTTCCCCAGGTGAGTGTCTGGCACTTCCCTATGTGAGTGTCTGGCACTTCCCCAGGTGAGTGTCTGCCACTTCCCAGGTGAGTGTCTGGCACTTCCCCAGGTGAGTGTCTACCACTTCCCTAGGTGAGTGTCTGGCAGTTCCCCAGGTGAATGCATAGCACTTCCCAAGATAAGTGTCTGGCACTTCCCTAGGTGAGTGTATGGCACTTTCCCATGTGAATGTCTGTCACTTCCCCAGGTGAATATCTACTATTTCCCCAGGTGAATGCCTGTAACTTCCCTAGGTGAGTGTCTGGCACTTCTTCAGGTGAGTGCCACCTAGCACCGCTCCTAGCCAGGTTTTCCCCACCTAATTAACAGGTAACTTTGTGTTAATCACCAGGTACCTGTTCTGAACCTCCCCAGAGGGACCTACTTCCACGGAGTTCCTGCTGTCTGGAGAAGTGGAAGAGGTGCAAAGGGGTGGTGGGGGTGGTGGTGGAGATGTGGAGGGGGTTTGAAGGGGTGGAGGAGGTTTGAGGGGGTGAAGGGGGTTTGAGAGAGTGGAGGGGGGTTTGAGAGGGTTTTGAAGGGGTAGAGGGGATGTAGTTGGTGGTAAATAGATACCCTCTACACCACACAAGGTTACACACCTAATTGTGGCTGCATGGGTCGATTCATAGCTCCTGGCCCCGTGTGTGAACCATCTAATCACTGGCAGGTGTCACGTGTTTTCTTGTGTTTTATGAGATTTTGTATATCTATGGAAGTTTGTGTAGAGTCTATGTTAAGGTAGTGTTTGTTTAAGTTTCTGTAGTGTTTGTATGTCTAGGTAGTGTTTATAGAAGTTTGTGTAATGTTTATGCAAGTAAAATGATGTTTATGAGAGTTATTTGTAGTGTTTATGTATGTTGAGGTGGTATTAAAAGGAATATTTAAAGTGTATATATATAATACATTATATATATAATATATAATTATATATATATAATATATATATATATAATAAAATATATATATATATATATATATATAAATATATATATATATATATATATATATATGTGTGTGTGTGTGCAGAACACCCACTGTGAAGACATAGTGAAATTACAAGCGCTTTCGTGATTTCTCACATTAACAAGGAACAGGTAAGTCACTAGTACACACAGCCAGGTAAGTCACTAGTACACACACCAGTAAGTCACTAGTACACACAGCCAGGTAAGTCACTAGTACACACAGCCAGGAAGTCACTAGTACACACAGCCAGGTAAGTCACTAGTACACACAGCCAGGTAAGTCACTAGTACACACAGCCAGGTAAGTCACTAGTACACAGCCAGGTAAGCCACTAGTACACAGCCAGGTAAGTCACTAGTACACACAGCCAGGTAAGTCACTAGTACACACAGCCAGGTAAGTCACTAGTACACACAGCCAGGTAAGTCACTAGTACACACAGCCAGATAAATCACTAGTAAACAACCAGGTAAGTCACTAGTACACAGCCAGGTAAGACACTAGTACACACAGCCAGGTAAGTCACTAGTACACACAGCCAGTAAGTCACTAGTACACACAGCCAGTAAGTCACTAGTACACACAGCCAGGTAAGTCACTAGTACACACAGCCAGGTAAGTCACTAGTACACAGCCAGGTAAGTCACTAGTACACACAGCCAGGTAAGTCACTAGTACACACAGCCAGGTAAGTCACTAGTACACACAGCCAGGTAAGTCACTAGTACACACAGCCAGGTAAGTCACTAGTACACAGCCAGGTAAGCCACTAGTACACAGCCAGGTAAGTCACTAGTACACACAGCCAGTAAGTCACTAGTACATCACAGCCAGGTAAGTCACTAGTACACAGCCAGGTAAGTCACTAGTACACAGCCAGGTAAGTCACTAGTACACAGCCAGGTAAGTCACTAGTACACAGCCAGGTAAGTCACTAGTACACACAGCCAGGTAAGTCACTAGTACACACAGCCAGGTAAGTCACTAGTACACACAGCCAGATAAATCACTAGTAAACAACCAGGTAAGTCACTAGTACACAGCCAGGTAAGACACTAGTACACACAGCCAGGTAAGTCACTAGTACACACAGCCAGGTAAGTCACTACTACACACAGCCAAGTAAGCCACTAGTACACACAGCCAGGTAAGTCACTAGTACACACAGCCAGATAAGTCACTAGTACACACAGCCAAGTAAGCCACTAGTACACACAGTGTGTACTAGTGTAAGCCACTAGTACACACAGCCAGGTAAGTCACTAGTACACAGCCGGGTAAGTCACTAGTACACAGCCAGGTAAGTCACTAGTACACACAGCCAGATAAATCACCAGTAAACAACCAGGTAAGTCACTAGTACACAGCCAGGTAAGAAACTAGTACACACAGCCAGGTAAGTCACTAGTACTCACAGCCAGGTAAGTCACTAGTACACACAGCCAGGTAAGTCACTAGTACACAGCCAGGTAAGTCACTAGTACACACAGCCAGTTAAGTCACTAGTACACACAGCCAGGTAAGTCACTAGTACACACAGCCAGGTAAGTCACTAGTACACAGCCAGGTAAGTCACTAGTACACACAGCCAGGTAAGTCACTAGTACACACAGCCAGGTAAGTCACTAGTACACAGCCAGGTAAGTCACTAGTACACACAGCCAGGTAAGTCACTAGTACACACAGCCAGGTAAGTCACTAGTACACACAGCCAGGTAAGTCACTAGTACACACAGCCAGGTAAGTCACTAGTACACAGCCTGGTAAGTCACTAGTACACACAGCCAGGTAAGTCACTAGTACTCACAGCCAGGTAAGTCACTAGTACACACAGCCAGGTAAGTCACTAGTACACAGCCAGGTAAGTCACTAGTACACACAGCCAGGTAAGTCACTAGTACACACAGCCAGGTAAGTCACTAGTACACACAGCCAGGTAAGTCACTAGTAGGACAGCCAGTAAGTCACTAGTACACACACAGCCAGGTAAGTCACTAGTACACACAGCCAGGTAAGTCACTAGTACACAGCCAGGTAAGTCACTAGTACACACACCAGGTAAGTCACAGTACACACAGCCAGGTAAGTCACTAGTACTCACAGCCAGGTAAGTCACTAGTACACACAGCCAGGTAAGTCACTAGTACACAGCCAGGTAAGTCACTAGTACACACAGCCAGGTAAGTCACTAGTACACAGCCAGGTAAGTCACTAGTACACACAGCCAGGTAAGTCACTAGTACACACAGCCAGGTAAGTCACTAGTACACAGCCAGGTAAGTCACTAGTACACAGCCAGGTAAGTCACTAGTACTCACAACCAGGTAAGTCACTAGTACACAGCCAGGTAAGTCACTAGTACACAGCCAGGTAAGTCACTAGTACTCACAGCCAGGTAAGTCACTAGTACACACAGCCAGGTAAGTCACTAGTACACAGCCAGGTAAGTCACTAGTACTCACAGCCAGGTAAGTCACTAGTACACACAGCCAGGTAAGTCACTAGTACACACAGCCAGGTAAGTCACTAGTACTCACAGCCAGGTAAGTCACTAGTACACACAGCCAGGTAAGTCACTAGTACACAGTAACTGGACTAAACAAACCACGGGTGACGTAGTTCGTTTAGTGGTTGAACTGACCTTTCACTCACAGTCACCTGTCACTCACAGTCACCTGTCACTCACAGTCACCTGTCACTCACAGTCACCTGTCACTCATAGTCACCTGTCACTCACAGTCACCTGTCACTCACAGTCACCTGTCACTCACAGTCACCTGTCACTCACAGTCACCTGTCACTCACAGTCACCTGTCACTCACAGTCACCTGTTACTCACACAGTCACCTGTCACTCACACAGTCACCTGTCACTCACAGTCACCTGTCAGTCACAGAGTCACCTGTCACTCACAATCACCTGTCACTCACAGTCACCTGTTACTCACACAGTCACCTGTCACTCACACAGTCACCTGTCACTCACAGTCACCTGTCACTCACAGCCACCTGTCACTCACAGTCACCTGTCACTCACACAGTCAGTTGTCACTCACACAGTCAGTTGTCACTCAGACATTCACCTGTCACTCACACAGTCACCTGTCACTCAGTCACCTGTCACTCACAGTCACCTGTCACTCACACAGTCAGTTGTCACTCACACAGTCACCTGTCACTCACACAGTCACCTGTCACTCACACAGTCACCTGTCACTCACACAGTCACCTGTCACTCACACAGCCACCTGTCACTCAGTCACCTGTCACTCACACAGTCACCTGTCACTCAGTCACCTGTCACTCAGTTACCTGTCACTCACACAGTCACCTGTCACTCAGTCACCTGTTACTCAGTCACCTGTCACTCACACAGTCACCTGTCACTCACACAGTCACCTGTCACTCAGTCACCTGTCACTCAGTCACCTGTCACTCACACAGTCACCTGTCACTCACACAGTCACCTGTCACAGTCATGTCAGCCGTCACGTCACCACAGTCCCTCACCTGTCACTCACACAGTCACCTGTCACTCAGTCACCTGTCACTCACACAGTCACCTGTCACTCACACAGTCACCTGTCACTCACACAGTCACCTGTCACTCACACAGTCACCTGTCACTCACACAGTCACCTGTCACTCACCAGTCATTGTCACACACAGTCACCTGTCACTCACACAGTCACCTGTCACTCACACAGTCAGTTGTCACTCACACAGTCACCTGTCACTCACACAGTCACCTGTCACTCACACAGTCACCTGTCACTCACACAGTCACCTGTCACTTACACAGTCACCTGTCACTCACACAGTCACCTGTCACTCACACAGTCAGTTGTCACTCACACAGTCACCTGTCACTCACACAGTTACCTGTCACTCACACAGTCACCTGTCACTCACACAGTCACCTGTCACTCACACAGTCAGTTGTCACTCACACAGTCACCTGTCACTCACACAGTCACCTGTCACTCACACAGTCACCTGTCACTCACACAGTCACCTGTCACTCAGTCACCTGTCACTCACACAGTCACCTGTCTCTCAGTCACCTGTCACTCACACAGTCACCTGTCACTCAGTCACCTGTCACTCAGTTACCTGTCACTCACACAGTCACCTGTCACTCAGTCACCTGTTACTCAGTCACCTGTCACTCACACAGTCACCTGTCACTCACACAGTCACCTGTCACTCAGTCACCTGTCACTCAGTCACCTGTCACTCACACAGTCACCTGTCACTCACACAGTCACCTGTCACTCAGTCACCTGTCACTCAGTCACCTGTCACTCACACAGTCACCTGTCACTCACACAGTCACCTGTCACTCACACAGTCACCTGTCACTCAGTCACCTGTCACTCACACAGTCACCTGTCACTCACACAGTCACCTGTCACTCACACAGTCACCTGTCACTCACACAGTCACCTGTCACTCACACAGTCACCTGTCACTCACACAGTCACCTGTCACTCACACAGTCACCTGTCACTCACACAGTCACCTGTCACTCACACAGTCAGTTGTCACTCACACAGTCACCTGTCACTCACACAGTCACCTTGTCACTCACACAGTCATTGTCACTCACACAGTCACCTGTCACTCCACAGTCACCTGTCACTCACACAGTCACCTGTCACTCACACAGTCACCTGTCACTCACACAGTCACCTGTCACTCACACAGTCACCTGTCACTCACACAGTCACCTGTCACTCACACAGTTACCTGTCACTCACACAGTCACCTGTCACTCACACAGTCACCTGTCACTCACACAGTCAGTTGTCACTCACACAGTCACCTGTCACTCACACAGTCACCTGTCACTCACACAGTCACCTGTCACTGACACAGTCAGTGTCACTCACACAGTCACCTGTCACTCACACAGTCACCTGTCACTCACACAGTCACCTGTCACTCACACAGTCAGTTGTCACTCACACAGTCACCTGTCACTCACACAGTCACCTGTCACTCACACAGTCACCTGTCACTACACGACAGTCAGTTGTCACTCACACAGTCACCTGTCACTCACACAGTCACCTGTCCACTCACCATACACAGTCACCTGTCACTCACACAGTCACTGTCACTCACACAGTCACCTGTCACTCACACAGTCACCTGTCACTCACACAGTCATGTCACTCACACAGTCACCTGTCACTCACACAGTCACCTGTCACTCACACAGTCACCTGTCACTCACACAGTCACCTGTCACTCACACAGTCACCTGTCACTCACACAGTCACCTGCCATACGGGCGAAAATTGCACCTTTTGACATGTGAAAACGAGATCTATGACACAAGTATCATGTTTACAAATGATTACATGACGCTGTTATTATTATTATCTTTTATAATTATTTATAATTATTTTCATTATTATTATTATTATTATTATTATTATTATTATTATTATTATTATTATTATTATTATTATTATTATTATTAATTTATTATTCTTATTCTTATTCTTGTTCTTCTTCTTCTTCTTCTTCTTCTTCTTATTATTATTATTATTATTATTATTATTATTATTATTATTAATATTATTATTATTATTATTATTATTATTATTATTATTATTATTATTATTTTTTATTATTAATCTATTAACGTTAATGAGAAGCAAATCATAAAGGAACAAAGTGTTTCATTCACTTCTCAAAACGTCTGGTCGTACTGGAGGGCGAGACCTGGGGAAGACGTCTTGGCGGGTGAGCGAAACATTGTGGAGGTGAACGAAGGTAGTGGGTGGCCAGGTGACTGCCGGAAAGGTGACTTTCTTGAATAATTAATGAGAGGCCATGTTTCCTGTTCCCTCCTTCCCTCTCTCCCCTCCCTCCCTCCCTCCCTCCCCCCTCCCCTTCCCCTCTCTTTTCTCCCTCCCTCCCTCCCTCCTACCTTCTTTCCCTCCTTCCTTGCCTCCCTTCTGCCCCGTTTTCGTCCCCCCTTCCCTCTCTCTCCTCCTACCTTTTCTCCCTCCTACGCTCCCTTCTCTCCCTCCTTCTTTCCCTTCTCTCCCTTTTACCCCCCCTTCTCTTCCTCCATCCCTCCCTCTCTTCCTCCTCCCACTATTTTTCCCTCCCTCCTTCCCTCTACTTATCTCCCTTTCCCCTCATGGTTAAGTGTAGGGAAGAGAGAGAGAGAGAGAGAGAGAGAGAGAGGAGAGAGAGAGAGAGAGAGAGATAGAGAGAGAGAGAGAGAGAGAGAGAGAGAGAGAGAGAGAGAGAGAGAGAGAGAGAGAGAGAGAGAGAGAGAGAGAGAGTGAGAGAGAAAGAGAGAGAGAGAGAGAGAGAGGAGAGGAGAGAGGAGAGAGAGATGAGAGAGAAGAGAGAGAGAGAGAGAGAGAGAGAGAGAGAGAGAGAGAGAGAGAGAGAGAGAGAGAGAGAGGGAGAGAGTTGCCATATATACAGAAGGTGGTTGAAGAGTTCGCCATACATTGTTATTAATAATACACACACATGCAGGAGCCAGAGAGAGAGGAAAGTGCTACACCGGAATACTTTTAGTAGGCAGTAAAGGCGTTTTACTGGAGCAGTATCGGCCATTATGACCCTTACTAGGTAATGGCTCTCATGTCCCTCTACCCCGTGCAAGGGACCAGGAATATACTTCTTATGTACGATACTACCTTGTCTCTGTACACACACACACACACACACACACACACACACACACACACACACACGCACACACAATTTTGTAAACAAAAGCATGAATTTTGGTAGCATTGAATATGGGTTGAACAAATATTTTTGTTACTGGGTTTAGGTTTGAGAAGAACTTGCCTTGTATGGCCAGTGGATAAACTTTTCACTAAACTAGACAGTCAACTCAGACTGGAATCATCCTGAAAATCCGGCAAGAAGACTGACCTGATACACTGCTGGTCACATCGTGACCGGAGTTTTAACCTGGCACTAGCACGATTCCAGCCAAACATTTTTACAGACATATTTCGGACACTAAAATTTCCAGCACACATACATGGATCGTGGATGCAAACTGTTCACTACACAGCAACCCAGAGAACAACACAGATATAAGACTCGTCCTTTGTTCATGTCACTGTTCAGGGAACATTTCAGCCACCCTGGCCAGGGACAACACAGCTGCTGCCACTATCACAACAGCACCGTTGAAGACTTGACCAGGGAAAAAGAGCACCGTCAGGACCACGACTATGCTGACGTGTACATCATCTATGACGGTTGTGACCTGAAATACGTGAAAGAGACCTGTCGTAACCTCCATATCCGACTGTAAGAAATGCCTAGGACGGAACTGTTGTAGTCTGCAGATCAGGTTGAAAGACCACCAGAGTGCCGGCAAGAATCACAACATAAACACTGCCTGCGTGACACATGCTGTAGAAACCAAACTGCTCATCTGACGTCTTGGAAGGATACCTCGCTGGCCATGAATGAAATGGGCAAACCACGACTCAGATACCTGGAACATGCTCAGATCCAACCCCAGTAAGCAACCCCACAGAATCAAAGAACTTTCAGTTAAAATAACCATATAGGAGAACTTACTTTACATAAACAAGTCATGGGAATTGAAATAAATGATTTAGAAAACTGACAAGTTGATAAATGAGACACTTAGCAACATTTTAGTATTTTTATTCTGGAAACGTTTCGCACTGGACTGAAAAGGTCACTGGCTGGCAAAGCGTTTCCAGAATAAAGATACCCAAATATTGCAGAAGTATCTCATTTATCAAGTCACAGGGAGGCTGGGTAAGTCTCCCACACTGCTCACATCTCACAATTCCTCCTCACATAGTGACCTCACTGACCTGACCAACTGACCACGCTTGTATAGACTGACTTGTTGTTCATCCTTGTCTAGAGACTGAGGAAGTGTTTTCATACACGATACATCTCAATCAATTTCCACTCTACAATTGAATTTTTTTTCCCCAACTTTAAGTCACTTCTAATTTGCCTAAATATTGGTCAATGTAAACACTTCATTACCACTCCTAACTTGCGTAAATACTGGGCAATGTAAACACTTCATTACCACTCCTAACTTGCGTAAATATTGGTCAATGTAAACACTTCATTACCACTCCTAACTTGCGTAAATACTGGGCAATGTAAACAAATTATAACCACACATTAGTTACATTGTAAACATTGTAATGGTGCTTGTGACTGAATTCACGACTGTGTAAACAACACACGACTCTCGTAAATAATGTATACATTATTAAGCGAGTCATTATCATTGTAAATTACTTAGCTTTCATAATGGGTTGGGCTCCAACTCCTGGACCAGTTAGGTGCTTCTGCAATATGTCGACTACCACCCATGGGTGGGTATGGGGTGAATAATGAAGATATTAAACTAGTACTAGGGTTAATACTGGGATCAATACTATCCCTAGTCTCCTGTCAGCAATCACTGTATGCTGACACAGCACACTCACACACACACACACACACACACACACACACACACACACACACACATACACACACACACACACACACACACACACAGTGTGTGTATGTGTGTGTGTGTGTCGCAGTAGCGGGTCTACTAGTCACTGGGGTCTTCTAGTAGCGGCCAGCAAAGAGGCGGGGCCAGGAGCTGTGACTCGAACCCTGCAACCACAACTAGTGAGTAACAACAACAAAAAGTGTGTATAATATAATATATATTATATATATATATATATATATATATATAATATATATATATAATATATATATATATATATATATATATTATATATATATATATATATAAATATATATATTATGTAGAATAAATATATATATATATATATATATATATACAAACATATTTTTGGGTAAGGAAACACAGTGCCAATTAAATGTCAGTTTAAATATTTCTGCGTCAGTAAAATGGATAGGCATTTTATTTTACTGAAACAATATCAGTGAATGACACTCTGTAACCGTGGCACTTCCGCCCTTGTGTCCCCCTGGTTAATGGCTCTTCCAATTTACAGATTAGCCATGACAAATTTCAGATGATTTTCGTTTTTCCCGCTGCGTTTAGAGTGACTCTGAAATATTTGGGGGACGGGAAAGAGGGATATTTATAGTGAGGGGAGTGAGGTATGGGGGAGAGGGGAACGTGGCTTTTGAGAGGGGGAGGAAGTGTATTTATAGGGAGGGGGCGAGAGGTTTGTAGGGAAGAGGGGAGTGTGGTTTTTGAGAGGGGGAGGAAATGTATTTATAGGAAGGGAAGAAAGAAAGGGTTTTGAGAAAGGGGAAAAAGTATACATATTTTGGTGCCTTAGGACAAGCCCAGACTTTAAATCCCAGACTTTTGAACTACAGACTTTTAAAATCCCAGACGTTTAAATCCCCATTTTTTTAAAACCCCAATACTTTTTAACCCAGACTTTTTTTTAACTCAGACTTTTACCAACATACTTCCAGTTTCAGACTATTTTTTTTCTTGACCTCACACACGTAACTCCAGACTTGTAACATCAGCCGCCACCTCTGCTATAATTACCCAGGAAAGAAAAAATATATATGAACGCGTATTCAGCGTGGTTAATTATGGTAATTAGCGTAGGTGTGGCATGAATGGGGCAGGCTGTGTGCTTCATGCCTCTAATATCCTCCTTAACAGCTGATAAACATGACTAATATGCCCACTAGGACATGATTTATCATGGTAGATTAACGAGCCTTTTAATTCCCACAGGTAACATGCTTGCAGGCCATTTATTTGCGTATGCCGTGAGTTAATTAGTGGAATGCACTTTTTAGGCTATTAAACAGAGAGAGAGAGAGAGAGAGAGAGAGAGAGAGACGTAACAGGAGGACGTAACGGGAGGACGTAACGGGAGGACGTAACGGGAGGACGTAACGGGATAGGAATGGATGCGATAACAGGAACAGGAGTGGCACTGTTGGTTTGGTCAGTTGTCATTGCTTCTGTTGTCCGTCCCCTGGATGCCACCCCACACAACAGGGCATTTATAAATAAAGGGAACAGGTTTTAGGTGACTGACAGCCTGGTACCTGTTTCGCCCCTGAGGTAGTCTTCAGTGTTTGGCCCCTGAGGTAGTCTTCATGTTTCGCCCCTGAGGTAGTCTTCGATGTTTCGCCCCTGAGGTAGTCTTCAATGTTTCGCCCCTGAGGTAGTCTTCAATGTTTCACTCTGTGATGGAGCTTCAGCGCTCCTGCCTTTCAGGTCAGAGGTTTCACTGGCTGGGGTCAGGTTAGGGGTCACACTGGCTGGGATCAGGAGGTTACGAGGTCAAGAGTTCAGAAATATTGCCGAGTCAAAGTCAAACTTAAAGGTTAGGGAGTGATTATTGTTTTGTGTGTTTCACAGAACATATGTACATGTACACACACATACGTCTTGTGTACATGTACACACATGCGTCTTGTGTATATGTACACACATGCGTCTTGTGTACATGTATGCTCATGCATGTTGCGTACATGTGCACACATCAGTCATGTGTACTTGTAAACGTATTCGTCTTGTGTACATGTACACACACGTGTGTGTGTACATGTACAGGTTCACACACGTGTGTCTTGTGTATATGTACAGACACAAAATACGTAAGTAGCTGCATACATCAATGCAACTGTGAACACACACACACACACACACACACACACACACACACACACACACACACACACACACACACACACACACACACGGCAGGAATGACAGGAAAGGCACTGCAACGGATCAGAGAATCTCCGACAGGAAGGAAACAACGAGTGATGGTACGTGACGAGGTGTCAGAGTGGGCGCCTGTGACGAGCGGGGTTCCACAGGGGTCAGTCCTAGGGTCAGTGTTGTTTCTGGTATATGTGAATGACATGACGGAAGGGATAGATTCAGAGTTGTCTCTGTTTCAGACGATGTGAAGCTAATGAGGAGAATTCAAGTGGATCAGGATCAGGGAGAACTTCAAAGGGATCTGGACAGGCTGCAGGCCTGGTCCAACAACTGGCTCTTGGATTTGAACCCCACCAAGTGCGAAGTCATGAAGATTGGGAAAGGTCAAAGAAGACCGCAGACAGAGTCCAGGCTAGGGGCGCCAAAGACTGCAAACTCACTCAAGGAAAAGGATCTTGGGGTAAGTATAATACCGAGCACATCTCCTGAGGCGCACATCAGTCAAATAACTGCTGCAGCATACAACATTTCCAAATCTTAGGAAGGAATCGTTCAAGACTGCACACGGTGTACGTCTGGCCCATACTGGAGTATGAATCACCAGTATGGAACCCACACCTGGTCAAAAACGTCAATAAATTAAAGAAAGTGCAAACAGGACTAGTTTCGGAGCTAAGGGGTATGTCCTACGAGAAGAAGTTAAAGGAAATCGACCTAACGACACTGAAGGACAGGAGAGTTAGGGGAACATGATAACGACATATATAATATTGAGAGGAAATGACAGAATGTATAGGGAGAGGATGTTTCAGAGATGGAGATAACAACAAGGGGGTCACAACTGTAAGTTGAAGACTCAGATGAGTCACAGGGATGTTAGGAAGTAATTCTTCAGCCTTAGAGTTGTCAGAAAGCGGGACAATCTGGAGAATGACGTAGTGGAGGCAGGATTAATACATAGTTTTAAGAAAAGATACGATAAAACTCACGGAGTAGGGAGAGAGTGGGCCTTGTAGCGACCAGTAAAGAGGCGGGTCCAGGAGCTGTGATTCGACCCCTGCAACGATAAATAGGTAGGTACAAATAGGTAAGTACACCCACACACACACACACACACAACACACACCACTGGACACCAGCTTAGCGAGAGGTCACCTTTAAGGTCCGGTGATGATGTGTGTGTAAGCTGACCCAAGCCACCTCCATCATCCAGTTATGTGAGTTCGTCTCTCTGGTGTGATTACCTTTATGAGTTGGCAGCGACTCTAGCTCTAGGGACGGAGGCAGGCTCTGGACTCCCGGATGGACTAGACGGGATCACGCTAAGTCGTACCTGCTCTCCTGCTTCCTAGTCTGTGTCACGACAGAGACAGAATCCAGAAACATCACCTCTGCAGGATGAATGAGCGAGGGATGAGTGGAAATGCTTGGTAATCATGTTACTCGGAGATGTAAGGTAACATTTCCTTTCCTCCTCCCCCTCTCTCTCTCCCTTTCTCCATGTCTCTCGCTCTCTTTCTCTGGAGCACTAGAGCAGCAGTGATGGCCCAGCATCAGTGACAAGTCTGACAGAGTACTGCTGAAGGCTGGGAGACCCACCAATCTTTCTTGACTCTGGGAAGTACAGTGTCTTCACTCACAAGGATAGGAGGGGAGGTTATTGTAGTTTTTGAGGTGGGAAGTACAATGTCTTCACTCACAAGACATCTCATAACCACAAGACGGGCAGCAGACAACAACTACACTTGTACCCTTCTCATGGACATCACTTTATCTGAGATCATTCAGTCCCAACATGACTCGAGTCTGGTACATATTCGTACAGTATAATAACAAAACGAAATCTCTGGTCCACAGATGGCTCCAACTTCACCCTTTTTCCTAAATGTATGTCTCATAGCAATAAAGATTTGATAAAGATAATGATTTGTAAGACTCTTATAAGAGATGAGGTAACAGCTCTTAGCTTATAAATGAAGGTAAGAACTCTTAATTTAACAATAAGAGAGAGAGAGAGAGAGAGAGAGAGAGAGAGAGAGAGAGAGTACACAGAGTAGCGTGAACTGTGAAGAGTTTATCCTCACACACCTGCCACAGCTGGTGCTGGTTCCTTATACAGCTGGTGCTGGTTCCTTATACAGCTGGTGCTGGTTCCTTATACAGCTGGTGCTGGTTCCTTATACAGCTGGTGCTGGTTCCTTATACAGCTGGTGCTGGTTCCTTATACAGCTGGTGCTGGTTCCTTATACAGCTGGTGCTGGTTCCTTATACAGCTGGTGCTGGTTCCTTATACAGCTGGTGCTGGTTCCTTATACAGCTGGTGCTGGTTCCTTATACAGCTGGTGCTGGTTCTTATACAGCTGGTGCTGGTTCCTTATACAGCTGGTGCTGGTTCCTTATACAGCTGGTGCTGGTTCCTTATACAGCTGGTGCTGGTTCCTTATACAGCTGGTGCTGGTTCCTTATACAGCTGGTGCTGGTTCCTATACAGCTGGTGCTGGTTCCTTATACAGCTGGTGCTGGTTCCTTATACAGCTGGTGCTGGTTCCTTATACAGCTGGTGCTGGTTCCTTATACAGTGGTGCTGGTTCCTTATACAGCTGGTGCTGGTTCCTTATACAGCTGGTGCTGGTTCCTTTATACAGCTGGTGCTGGTTCCTTATACAGCTGGTGCTGGTTCCTTATACAGCTGGTGCTGGTTCCTTATACAGCTGGTGCTGGTTCCTTATACAGCTGGTGCTGGTTCCTTATACAGCTGGTGCTGGTTCCTTATACAGCTGGTGCTGTTCCTTATACAGCTGGTGTGGTTCCTTATACAGCTGGTGCTGGTTCCTTATACAGCTGGTGCTGGTTCCTTATACAGCTGGTGCTGGTTCCTTATACAGCTGGTGCTGGTTCCTTATACAGCTGGTGCTGGTTCCTTATACAGCTGGTGCTGGTTCCTTATACAGCTGGTGCTGGTTTCCTTATACAGCTGGTGCTGGTTCCTTATACAGCTGGTGCTGGTTCCTTATACAGCTGGTGCTGGTTCCTTATACAGCTGGTGCTGGTTCCTTATACAGCTGGTGCTGGTTCCTTATACAGCTGGTGCTGGTTCCTTATACAGCTGGTGCTGGTTCCATATACAGCTGGTGCTGGTTCCATATACAGCTGGTGCTGGTTCCTTATACAGCTGGTGCTGGTTCCTTATACAGCTGGTGCTGGTTCCTTATACAGCTGGTGCTGGTTCGACAGTATATCCCTCTGAAGGAGATATCTCCAAGAATATTGTGTGAATTATGAGACACAAGACTCTCTCTCTCTCTCTCTCTCTCTCTCTCTTCTCTCTCTCTCTCTCTCTCTCTCTCTCTCTCTCTCTCTCTCTCTCTCTCTCTCTCTCCATCCAGGCATCTACTCCACCACCCACTCTACCTACCACTCCGCCTCCCACTCCACCTCCCACTCCACCTCCCACTCCACCTCTGACTCCACTTCCCACTCCACCGCCTACTCCACCGCCCACTCCACCGCCCACTCCACCGCCCACTCCACCGCCCACTCCACTCCCACTCTACCTCCCACTCCACCTCTGACTCCACTTCCCACTCCACCGCCCACTCCACCGCCCACTTCCCCCCCGCCCACCTCACCGCCCCTCCACCGCCTACTCTCCACCGCCACTCCACCGCCTACACCACCACTCCACCGCCCACTTCAACGCACACCCCACCGCCCACCCGCCGTCCACTTCACCGCCCACTCCATTGCCCACTCAACCGTCCACTCTACATCACACTCAACAGCCCACCCCACCGTCCACTTCAGAGCCCTCTCTACCTAACACTCCACCACCTACTCCACAGCCGACTCTACCGCCCATTCTACCCTCACTCCATCGTCTACTCCACCTCCCACTCCACCGCCCACTCAACCATCTACTCTACATCCCACTCCACAGCCCACCCCACCGTCCACTCCACCGCCTACTCCACAGCCCTCTCTACCTCCCACTCCACCGCCCACTCAACCGCCCACTTCACCGCCCACTCCACCTCCCACCTCTTGGTATTGCCGTGGTCAACACTTCAATATTGCTGAAATCAGCTCCTTAGCAACGCTGAGCTCAGTAGTGCTCTCTGATAAACTGTGCTGGGCTCAGTAGTGCTGGGCTCAGTAGTGCTGGGCCCAGTAGTGCTGGGCTCAGCAGTACTGAGCTCAGTGGTGCTTGCCTCAGTAGTGCAGGGCTCAGTAGTACTGAGCTCAGTGGTGCTTGCCTCAGTAGTGTTGGGCTCAGCAGTACTGAGCTCAGTGGTGCTTGCCTCAGTAGTGTTGGGCTCAGCAGTACTGAGCTCAGTGGTGCTTGCCTCAATAGTGTTGGGCTCAGCAGTACTGAGCTCAGTGGTGCTTGCCTCAGTAGTGTTGGGCTCAGCAATACTGAGCTCAGTGGTGCTTGCCTCAGTAGTGCAGGGCTCAGTAGTACTGAGCTCAGTGGTGCTTGCCTCAGTAGTGTTGGGCTCAGCAGTATTGAACTCAGTGGTGCTTGCCTCAGTAGTGCTGGGCTCAGTAGTACTGAACTCAGTGGTGCTTGCCTCAGGAGCGTTGGGCTCAGCAATACTGAGCTCAGTGGTGCTTGCCTCAGTAGTGTTGGGCCCAGCAGTACTGAGCTCAGTGGTGCTTGCCTCAGTAGTGCAGGGCTCAGTGGTACTTGCCTAAGTAGTGCTGAGTTTAGTAGTGCTTGACTCAGCAGTACTGAGCTCAGGAGTACTGAGTTCAGTAGTGCTGAGCTCAGTACCCATTAGCCGTGGCACAGAGTGTCGGGGACAAATGATGACGTAAAGCGTGCAGATATTGACGTATGTGTCAGTTTCCGTGTCAGGGGACCCAGGAGGATGGATACATAGGTGTGTGTGCTCGTTAGTATGTGTCTCTGATGTGTTGGTAGTCTCTCTCTCTCTCTCTCTCTCTCTCTCTCTCTCTCTCTCTCTCTCTCTACACACACACACACACACACACAGAGGGAGAGGACCTAGTAGCGATCAGTGAAGAGGAGGGGCCAGGAGCTGAGTCTCGACCCCTGCAACCACAATTAGGTGAGTACACACACACACACACACACACACACACACACACACACACATATATAGAGGTTAAGAGAAATCAACCTGACGACACTGGAGGACAGGAGAGATAGGGGGGACATGATAACGACATACAAAATACTGAGAGGAATTGACAAGGTGGACAAAGACAGGATGTTCCAGAAATGGGACACAGCAACAAGGGGACACAGTTGGAAGTTGAAGGCACAGATGAATCACAGGGATGTTAGGAAGTATTTCTTCAGCCACAGAGTAGTCAGTAAGTGGAATAGTTTGGGAAGCGAAGTTGTGGAGGCAGGATCCATACAAAGCTTTAAGCAGAGGTATGATAAAGCTCATGGTTCAGGGAGAGTGACCTAGTAGCGACCAGTGAAGAGGCGGGGCCAGGAGCTTGGACTCGACCCCTGCAACCTCAACTAGATGAGCACAACTAGGTGAGTACACACACACACACACACACACCACACACACGCAGGAGCTGGGCCAGGAGCTGAGTCTCGACCCCTGCAACCACAATTAGATGAGTACACGCACACACACACACACACACACACACACACACACACACATATATATATATATATATATATATATATATATATATAATATATTTATATATATTATATATATATTATATATATATATATTATATATATATACGTACCTGTCTATCTATCTATCTGTCATGGAGTAAATAGAGCAAAGAACATCCCATTTCCTTGTTCCGGAGCGGAGATGGTGTGTGTGTGTGTGTGTGTGTGTGTGTGTGTGTTTTGTGTGTGTGTGTGTGTGTGTGTGTTGTTGTGTGTGTGTGTGTGTGTGTGTGTGTGTGTGTGTGTGTGTGTGTGTGTTGTGTGTGTGTGTGTGTGTGTGTGTGTGTGTGTGTGTGTGTGTGTGTGTGTGTATGTGTGTGTGTGGTGTGTGTGTGTGTGTGTGTGTGTGTTTTGTATGTGTGTGTGTGTGTGTGTGTGTGTGTGTGTGTGTGTGTGTGTGGTTGGTGATGGTGGTGTGATAGTGGTGGTGGTGTTGTTGATGGTGGTGGTGGAGATGTAGTGGTGGTGGTACTGGTGGTAACGGTGGTGGTGATAGTGGTGGTGGTGTTGATGGTGGTGGTGGAGATGGTAGTGGTGGTGGTACTGGTGGTAACGGTGGTGGTTGTTGATGGTGGTGGTGTTGATGGTGGTGGTGTTGGTGGTGGTGTTGATGGTGGTGATAGTGGTGCTGGTGGTGGTGATGGTTGGGTGGTGGTGGTGGTGGTGGTGGTGGTAGTAATACTGGTGGTATGGTGGTAGTGGTGGTGTGGTGGTACTGAGGGTTCTGGTGATAGTGATGGTGGTGGTGGTAGTACTGGTGGTGGTGGTGATGGTGGTGGTGGTGGTGGTGGTAGGGGTGGTGATGGTGGTGGTAGTACTGGTGGTACTGGTAGTGGTGGTGATGGTACTACTGGTGGTAGTGGTGGTGGTAGTAATACTGGTGGTACTGGTTGTGATGGTGGTGGTAGTAGTACTGGTAGTACTGATGGTGGTGGTGGTAGTACTTGTGGTACTTGTGGTGGTGGCGGTAGTGGTACTTGTGGTACTGGTGGTGGTGGTGGTGGTGGTTCATCCATTAACATTGTTCTACATCAATAAGGCCCAGGAGAATTACAAAGTCAACTTTCCCACTTACCCCTAGCAATTAATACAAAATAATAATGAAAACGTTCCTCCCCCATCCCTTTGGAGACTCGAAAAGTCATGACCTTCTTCAGAGAGCTGAACTTAAAATAGAAGTCGCTGAATACTGGCTGTCAACACAAGTCTCTCCTGAACTGACCTGCAAAACCTTGTCGAGAATCATTTTCCCTTAGTATTTTACGATCTTCTTCAAGAGGGGTATTAGGAGAGGCTTGTCGACCAGATAACTGACTTGGGAGAGACATAGCGGAGGTGGTCTGGCGCAAACGAGAGGTCTGGCAAAGACCTTCATTAACTACTGGTCTGAAATGGGCCTTTCACAAGTGAAGATATCTGGAAAGTGAGGTAATTTTCACAACGTCGTGCATGGATCAGAGTTTTCACAACTTCGAGTCTGGAACAGAGTTCTCACAACCTCGAGTCTGGAACAGTGCTCTCACAACCTCAAGTCTGGAACATAGTTCTCACAACCTCGAGTCTGGAACAGAGCTCTCACAACCTCGAGTCTGGAACGGAGCTCTCACAGCCTTGAGTCTGGAAAAGAACCCTTACAACCTCGAGTCTGGAACAGACCTACCACAACCTCAAGTCTGAGACGGTAATTTCCCTACAGAGCGTCTGGAAGGAATTTTTCACAAACCATCGAGTATGGAAATTACTTTCTACAGGAAAGTTTGGGAGGGGCTTTCCATTCCCAAGGGACGAGAACGGACGTTTGGCAATTTAAGATCCAGAGCAGACTTTCCAGGACTCCGGAACCTGGAAGAGCCCTCCTTCAATCGAAGATCTGAATCGCTCCCTTCCACAACCTTGGGTTTGGAACTCTCATACCACGAGCACATCCGTAGTTCCAAAAGCAAGCAAGGGGGCCCGGTGGCCTGGTGGCTAAAGCTCCCGCTTCACACACGGAGGGCCCGGGTTCGATTCCCGCCGGGTGGAAACATTCGACACGTTTCCTTACACCTGTTGTCCTGTTCACCTAGCAGCAAATAGGTACCTGGGTGTTAGTCGACTGGTGTGGGTCGCATCCTGGGGGACAAGATTAAGGACCCCAATGGAAATAAGTTAGACAGTCCTCGATGACGCACTGACTTTCTTGGGTTATCCTGGGTGGCTAACCCTCCGGGGTTAAAAATCCGAACGAAATCTTATCTTATCTTATCTTATCTTATCTTATCTTTGAACCATCGTTCCACAAGCGAGTCTGGAACCATCGTTCCACAAGCGCCCCTGGAGCTATTATTCTACGAGCGCGTCTGAAACCAAGAGTCCACTCTTGCAGGCATAAAACGTGCTTACCTCGACCATGCACAAGAGGAGGAGAGTTTTGAAACGACTTTCCAGAGAACGAGTCAGAAAGGGATTTTTCAACAATGGTCGGAGAAAAAGGAAAATTTCGCAAACGCTGTCTTGAAATTGAGAATGTAAAGTGAAACTTTTTCCACCCGTCTGTAATATGACTTTAAGCAAACAATTTATAATCGGGGTCACAATCATAAGATTCTGTATGTTTTTTTTCAGCAAGAACAGGTCTGGAACAGATCTTCTATAATAGCAGGTCTGGAACAGACCTACTATAAGAGCAAGTTTGGTAGAGACCTTTTATAAGAGCAAGTTTGGAACAGACCTTCAATTAGAGAAGGTCTGGAACAGATCTTCCGTAACAGAAGGTTAGGAACAGATCTTTTGTAAGAGCAGGTATGGAACAGATCTATAAGAGCAGGTCTGGAATAGATATTTCAAAGAGCAGGTCTGATAAAGACATTCTATAAGATCAAGTCTGGAATAGACCTTCCACAAGAGCAAGTCTGTTACTGACCTTTCCAAACTGTGAGTCTGGAACGAGCTGTTGACAGTTTTAAAACAACCTTTCTCAATCAAGAATTTGGAAGGTATTTTTAAGAAGCCGAAATCTGGAAGCAACCTGGAAGATCTCTTGCAGAAGCTGAAATCTGGAAGTAACCTGGAAAATATCTTCAAGAAGCTGAGGTCTGGAAGTAACCTGGAAGATATCTTCAAGAAGCTGAGGTCTGGAAGTAACCTGGAAGATATCTTCAAGAAGCTGAGGTCTGGAAGTAACCTGGAAGATATCTTCAAGAAGCTGAGGTCTGGAAGTAACTTGTAGACACACACGCTGAGAGTGCCTCGGGCATCTCATTAAGACTTGGTTCAACATAACACATTTCCTGCTGCCTTATAATAATTTTCTGGCCACGACATAACCCACAGTTTAACTCACTATTTCTTCTCTTACACTTACTTAAAAAACTCTATTGTTTGTCTAAGGAGAAAATAGAAGTTAAAAAAATACATATATAATCTTATCATTTTCAAAGCTTTTCTGAAGACATGAAGCAAGATTCTTTCCGTGCTCAAGTTTTTTTTTTCAAACTTACCAAGTTTGGTTTAAGTTAGAATACATCCTTTTAAAAGCATGTGAGTTGCTGTTCAGTCATTTTTATTTTATGAGTAAAAATTGCGCAGCAATTTTTCCAGCGTCTCTAGACGCAATAATGTTAATTAAAGATTGCCTCGAGCAGCCATTTAACGTCATTATACGAAGAATGTTGATAATGCTGCCGATAATGGTACCACACTGACTGTTACAGTAGTAGACACCTCCTCCCTGGACTCACTTAGCATCTTACATAAAGCTGTTTACATTAGAAGGTTATGTACGTACAACGTTTAAACAAACATTAGCGAAGGAGACAAGCATTCAGATGCTAATGAAGAAGAAGACAAACATCTCAAACAAACACTAATGAAGAAGAAAACAAACATTCAGACAAGCACTAACGAAGAAGACAAACATTCAAACAAGCACTAACGAAGAAGACAAACATTCAGAGAAGCACTAACGAAGAAGACAAAACATATAATGAAGAAGACAAACATTAGACAATAACGAAAAGACAAACATTCAGACAAGCACTAACGAAGAAGACAAACATTCAGACAAGCACTAACGAATAAGACAAACATTCAGACAATAACGAAGAAGACAAACATTCAGACAAGCACTAACGAATAAGACAAACATTCAGACAATAACGAAGAAGACAAACATTCAGACAAGCACTAACGAAGAAGACAAACATTCAGACAAGCACTAACGAAGAAGACAAACATTCAGAGAGCACTAACGAAGAAGACAAACATTCAGACAAGCACTAACGAAAGAAGACAAACATTCAGAGACACTAACGAAGAAGACAAACATTAGACAATAAGAAGAGACAACATCAGACAATAACGAAGAAGACAAACATTCAGACAAGACTAACGAAGAAGACAAACATTCAGAGAAGCACTAACGAAGAAGACAAACATTCAGACAAGCACTAACGAAGAAGACAAACATTCAGAGAAGCACTAACGAAGAAGACAAACATTCAGACAATAATGAAGAAGACAAACATTCAGACAATAACGAAGAAGACAAACATTCAGACAAGCACTAACGAAGAAGACAAACATTCAGAGAAGCACTAACGAAGAAGACAAACATTCAGACAAGCACTAACGAAGAAGACAAACATTCAGAGAAGCACTAACGAAGAAGAAAACAGACAATTAATGAAGAAGACAACTCAGACAAAGAAGAAGACAAACATTCAGACAAGCACTAACGAAGAAGACAAACATTCAGACAAATAACGAAGAAGACAAACATTCAGACAAGCACTAACGAAAAAGACAAACATTCAGACAATATGAGAGACAAACATTAGACAGCACTAACGAAGAGACAAACATTCAGACAAGCACTAACGAATAAGACAAACATTCAGACAATAACGAAGAAGACAAACATTCAGACAAGCACTAACGAAGAAGACAAACATTCAGACAAGCACTAACGAATAAGACAAACATTCAGACAATAACGAAGAAGACAAATCATTCAGACAGCACTAACGAAGAAGACAAACATTCAGACAAGCACTAACGAATAAGACAAACATTCAGACAAATAACGAAGAAGACAATACATTCAGACAAGCACTAACGAATAAGACAAACATTCAGACAAATAACGAAGAAGACAAACATTCAGACAAGCACTAACGAAGAAGACAAACATTCAGACAAGCACTAACGAAGAAGACAAACATTCAGACAAGCACTAACGAAGAAGACAAACATTCAGACAATAACGAATAAGACAAACATTCAGACAAGCACTAACGAAGAAGACAAACATTCAGACAATAACGAAGAAGACAAACATTCAGACAGCATAACGAAGAAGACAAACATTCAAACAACATAACGAAGAAAGACAAACATTCAGACAATAACGAATAAGACAAACATTCAGACAAGCACTAACGAAGAAGACAAACATTCAGACAATAACGAAGAAGACAAACATTCAGACAAGCACTAACGAATAAGACAAACATTCAGACAATAACGAATAAGACAAACATTCAGACAAGCACTAACGAAGAAGACAAACATTCAGAGCAAGCACTAACGAAGAAGACAAACATTCAGACAAGCACTAACGAAGAAGAAAAACATTCAGACAAGCACTAACGAAGAAGAAAAACATTCAGACAAGCACTAACGAAGAAGACAAACATTTAGACAAACACTAACGAAGAAGACAAACATTCAGACAAGCACTAACGAAAAAGACAAACATTCAGACAAGCACTAACGAAGAAGACAAACATTCAGACAAGCACTAACGAAGAAGACAAACATTCAGACAAGCACTAACGAAGAAGACAACATTCAGCATAACGAGAGAAACATTCAGACAATAACGAAGAAGACAAACATTCTAGACAATAACGAGAAGACAAAAACATTCAGACAAGTTCCTACGAAGAAGACAAACATTCATGACAACACTAACGATTGAAGAAAAACATTCGACAAGCACTAAGAAGAAGAAAAATTAGACAAGCACTAACGAGAAACAAACATTCAGAAAGCACTACGAAGAAGTACAAACATTCAGACAAGCACTAACGAAGAAGACAAACATTCGACAAGCACTAACGAAAGAATGACAAATTATTTCGACAAGCACTAACGAAGAAGACAAAATCGACAAGCACTACGAATAAGACAAACTTCAGACAATAACGAAGAAGCAACATTCGACCAGCACTAACCCCAGAAGACATACCTTCAGCAAGCACTAACGAGAACGAACTACATTCAGACAGCACTAACGAAGAAGACAAACTTCAGTCCACTAACCGAAGAGACCAAACATTCGACCAATCCACTACCGAAGAAACACTCGACATGCACTACGAGAAGACAACATTCAGACAAGCACTAACGAAGAAGACAATGACAAACTTCTTAGTTCTCACAACACTTATTACCTTTCAACTGTCCCTCCAAACATGTTGACCACAAGATTTTTGCGTCACTGAAGCGCGTGAGATCCTTTGTAGAAGATAACCCTCAATCTTAATTTCCTGGCCTCTGCCTTATATTTCTAATACGTATTTACGAAAGGAAAACATCCCCAATTGAGTTGGATTATCCTTCCCCCTTATCTCTCACCTACAAGCCCGAATCCTAACATACACCAACTAGCCAGACAACATAACTGTCCCTTCCCCTACCCTCTCTCCCTCCCTACCCCTCTCTCCCTACACCTACCCCTCCTCTCCCTACCCTAACCCCTCTCTCTCCTCCTACCCCTTCCCTTCCCCTACCCCTCTCTCCTTCCCTACCCTTACCTCTCTCCTTCCCTTCGTCCCTCTCCTACCTTCCTTTCCTCCCCTCCCCTCTCTCCCTCCTCCCGCTTCCTATCTACCTCTCTCTCCCTCTCTCTCCCTCTCTCTCCTTTCTCTCCCTCTCCCTCTGCCTCTCTCCCTTCCCCTCCCCGCAACATTCCTACCCTCCCTCTCTTCCTCCCTCCCCCTCTTAATCATTTTTTATTAATGACGAAGAGAAAGAAGCAGCGAGAGAAGAGACAAGAAGAAGAAGAAGAAGAAGAAGAAGAAGAAGAAGAAGATGATGATGATGATGATGATGATGATTGATGATGATGAAGAAGAAGAAGAAGAAGAGAAAGAAGAAGAAAAAGAAGAGAAGAGAAAGAAGAAGAAGGAAGGAGGAGGAGGAGGAGGAGGAGGAGAGGAGGAGGAGAGAGAAGAGAAGAAGAAGAGAAGAAGAAGAAGAAATGATAATGATGATGATGATGATGATGATGATGATGATGATGATGATATGAGATGATGATGATGAAGAAGAAGAAGAAGAAGAAAAGAAGAAGAAGAAGAAGAGAAGAGTGATGATGATGATGATGATGATGATGATGAGATGATGATGATGATGATGAGATGTGATGATGATGATAGAGAAGAAGGAGGAGGAGGAGGAGGGGAGGAGGAGAGAAGAAGAAGAAAAGAAGAAGAAGAAGAGAAGAAGAAGAGAAGAAGAAGAAGAAGGAGGAGGAGGAGGAGGAGGAGGAGGAGGAGGAGGAGGAGGGAGAAGGAAGAGAGAAGAAAAAGAAGAAGAGAAGAGAAGAAGAAGAATGATGATGTGATGATGATGTGATGATGATGATGATGATGATGAAGAAGAAGAGAGAAGAAAAGAAGAGAAGAAGAAGAAGAAGAAGAAGAAGAAGAAGAAGGAGGAGGAGGAGGAGAAGAAGAAGAAGAAGAAGAAGAAGAAGAAGAAGAAGAAGAAGAAGAAGAAGAAGAAGGGCAGGCACCTTACATGCCCTACACACCCACCACCTCAAGCTGACCACTTCATCATGAGGAGCCAGTCTATCAGCATCCTGTCGGCCAACATTAGAGGTTTCATTACTAATGTTGGAGAGCTCACACATAGCTTTGTGAACACTCGACGTCCCGACATGATAGCTGTTGTTGAAGAATTTTTGGATGACAGGACTCCAGAAAATTTTGCAAGAATTGTTGGCTATACCTCATGGATGAGAAGAGACAGGCAAGGGCATGGAGGAGGTGTTGCTGTGTGCTTCTCTAAAAGTGTTCATGCCCAGCACATTGATGCTGCCATCCCTACTCATCTTGAAATGATGTTCTTCAAGCTCTGTATAACATAGTACCTCTGTTACTAGCATGTGCAATGCACCTGAAAAAAACGCAAGTGGGTGACGTTTCCCCTAGGCCCCCATGATGAAAAGCGGGAGAGTAGTAAGGGGTGAATGGGGGGGTGTTGGCCCCCTGGGGAAGAAGTTGATACCTTGGGGTGAAATCTGACTCCCAAAAAAAAAAATGAAAAAACCATTTTTTGTAAAAATTTTTAAACAAGGGAGGGCCCGGGGAAACTTAAAAACACTTCGCCCCATTCCCTTTTCCCCTCTACTTGACAGTAGGGGGTTTTTAAAATTTTGTACGAGGCACAAGTACGCTCACTTTTTTGAAATAAAGCTCACTTTTTGGTTTGCCCCGACCCCCCTCTCATCTGCGACCGCTTGACAGGTAGAGAAAAGAGCAAGAAGTCTCATCTCTCGCCGGACCCTCCCGGAAAGATCTTTAATTTTTAGCGAGCCTTCAACATAAAGGGGGGTGTGGGTGGCCTTACGTAATGTACAAGGCCCCCAAAATTGTCAAAAATAAACCCCATTGGGTCCACTTTGAAGACAGCGTGAAAAAAGCTTTTATGCCACAAGACGGGGGAAAAAAAAGCAGCAACTTCACCCCTGGCTGTACCCTTCTCCGAACATCACTCCCTCTGAGATCATACATCCCAGGAAAGGGCTCGGGGAAAAAGGGGAAAACATTTTGAAAAGCATAATGAGCAACGAGTAAAGTCAATTGGGTCAAATGGAAAAAAGTGGGGCCCCCGATGGCTCCCCTTTTTATCCTGTTTTTTTCTTGTAAGTTCATAAAAATAAAAATGTTTCAAATGAGCGGGTGTAGGTAACAGCTTTACTTGCCATTAAGGGTTTTGGGAAACCTTTAAAATTGAAAAAAGTTTTCAATAAAGTTTTGGAATCCTTAACCCTTTAAATTGTTGTCAAAAAAGTTAGGAATCCTTAACCTGTAAATTAAACTTCCAATAAAGTTAGGAATCCTTAACTTGGAAATAGCTTGCCCAAAAAAGTTAGGAATCCTTAACCTGTAAATAGCTTGTTTAATAAAGTTAGGAAAACCTTAACCCTTTAAAAAGCTTGTCAATAAAGTTAGGAACCTTTTAAACCGTAAATAGCTTTCCCAAAAAAGTTGGAATCCCAAACCCGTAAAAAGCTTGCCAATAAAGTTAGGAATCCTTAACCTGTAAATAGCTTGCCAATAAAGTTAGGAATCCTTAACCTGTAAATAGCTTGTCAATAAAGTTAGGAATCCTAACCTGTAAATAGCTTGTCAATAAAGTTAGGAATCCTTAACCTGTAAATAGCTTGTCAATAAAGTTAGGAATCCTTACCTGTAAATAGCTTGTCAATAAAGTTAGGAATCCTTAACTTGTAAATAGCTTGCCAATAAGTTAGGAATCCTTAACCTGTAAATAGCTTGTCAATAAAGTTAGGAATCCTTAACCTGTAAATAGCTTGTCAATAAAGTTAGGAATCCTTAACCTGTAAATAGCTTGCCAATAAAGTTAGGAATCCTTAACCTGTAAATAGCTTGCCAATAAAGTTAGGAATCCTTAACCTGTAAATAGCTTGCCAATAAAGTTAGGAATCCTAACCTGTAAATAGCTTGTCAATAAAGTTCAGAATCCTTAACCTGTAAATAGCTTGTCAATAAAGTTAGGAATCCTTAACCTGTAAATAGCTTGTCAATAAAGTTAGGAATCCTTAACCTGTAAAGCTTGTCAATAAAGTTAGGAATCCTTAACTGTAAATAGCTTGCCAATAAAGTTAGGAATCCTTAACCTGTAAATAGCTTGTCAATAAAGTTAGGAATCCTTAACCTGTAAATAGCTTGTCAATAAAGTTAGGAATCCTTAACCTGTAAATAGCTTGCCAATAAAGTTAGGAATCCTTAACCTGTAAATAGCTTGTCAATAAAGTTAGGAATCCTTAACCTGTAAAAGCTTGCCAGTAAAGTTAGGAATCCTTAACTGTAAATAGCTTGTCAATAAAGTTAGGAATCCTTACCTGTAAATAGCTTGGCCAATAAAGTTAGGAATCCTTAACCTGTAATAGCTTGTCAATAAAGTTAGGAATCCTTAACCTGTAAATAGCTTGCAATAAGTTAGAATCCTTAACCTGTAAATAGCTTGTCATAAAGTTAGGAATCCTTAACCTGTAAATAGCTTGTCAATAAAGTTAGGAATCCTTAACTTGTAAATAGCTTGCCAA
>NC_069461.1:21093690-21098690 GCF_026875155.1 Cherax quadricarinatus
CATACTCGAGTCATCCTGGGTATGTATGATCTCAGATGGAGTGATGTTCTGGAGAAGGGTACAGCCAGAGTGAAGTTGCTGCTTTCTGGCCGTCTTGTGGCATAAAAGCTTGTTTCACGCTGTCCTCGAAGTGGATCCAAGTGTGGTATTTTGACAATATTGGCCTTGTACATAACAGTAAGGCCACCCACATCCCTCGTATGTTGAAGGCTCTGCTGAAATGACAGATCTATCCAGGATGGGTCCAGGCGAGAGATGAGACGTCTTGCTCTGTTCTTTACTCTGTCAAGCAGTCGCAGATGGAGAGGGGGTGGCAGGCAAACCAAGAAAGTGGAGCATACTCAAGGTGCGAGCGTACTTGTGCCTCGTACAGGATCTTGCAACCCCTACTGTCAAGCAGATGGGAGATACGGCGAAGTTCTGTAAGCTTCCTGGCTGCCTTGTTTGCAAGATTTACAACATGGTTCTTCATGGTTAGTTTGGAGTCAAATTTCACCCCAAGGATATCAACTTCTTCTCTCTTCTTTTTTCTCTCTCTCTCTTCCCTTGTCACTCCTCCCTCTCTCTTACCTTTTAGCTCTCTCTCACTTTCTCCCCCATTTTTCCTTCTTTTCCCCTCCTTCTAGGCTCCCCTTCTCTCACTCTCTATCACTCTCTCCCCCTTTTTCTTTTTCTCTTTCTCTCTCTCTTTCACTAAAAAAAATGGTTGGGACTCGCAGGAATCCGGGATCAGATGACAATGGTACTGGTAGGGAGGAATGGATGGAGGAACAGTGGAAAAGGATAGAGCAAGAATGGGAGAGAAAATTAGGAGAGCTTTCTGAAAAAATGGAGAAAGAGCTCTCTATGAAATGGGAAAAGAGGTTGGAGAAGGAGACAAAGAATTGGGAGGCACAAGTCGAAACTGCAGTAGCAGGGTAAAGGTCCTAGAATTTGAGGTAAACAGGCTGAAGCAAGTCTCAGGGGCAGTGACCAGAGAAGACACAGCATATGAAGCTGAGAGGATGAACAGGAAGGAAGGAGATATGAATTATGCTACGGTCATATCAGCCTGCAAAGAAGGGCCAGTTAGTAAAAGGAAAGAGCAGATGGGTGCAGATGGAGAGGTAGACAGGTCGAATGCTGAGGCACAACCATGCTACCAAGAGCCACTGGAAAAATCAAGGGAGAAAATAACCATATACAGACAGGAACCAGAGTCACAGAGGGAGAGGCAATGGAAGGAGGAAAGGGCAAAATCAGTGATTATCCATGGGCTTCGGAAGAGAGAGGAAAAGACATACACTGAAAGACGGCAGGAAGAAAGAAAGGAGATTGGGAAAATCATCACAGAAATAGGGGGAGAAGACATGGATGAGATTGTAAATTTTCAAAGAATAGGGGAGTACGTGAAGGGGAGAAACCGACCGATCAAGCTGATTCTCAGGACAGAAACAGTGAGGAACAGGATCCTCCAAGAGAAACCAAGGTTGAAAAACTCGGAAGAGTACAAGAAGGTGTTCCTAGACAGAGACAGAACACAAACAGAGAGACAGCAGCTGAGGGAGAGGACAAAAAAGCGAAAGGAGATAGGAAAGGAAACAAGGATGAAACCAGCAGAGGTCAGTCAGAGCAGAACAGAGAAGCAAGGGCAAGCACACACACAACTATCCTCAGAACCCCACAACCTATCACACCATCCCAACACACACTACAATCCATACCCACAGCTTCCACCCAACCTCCAATCATAGAATCCCACAGTATGCTACTAGGTCTCCCACCCCCACAGGCCCCCAAAACCACAGTGTTGGAAAGGAAACTGAAGGTATGGTACACAAACGCTGATGGAATAACAAACAAGTGGGAGGAGTGGCACGAAAGAGTCAAAGAGACATCATCGGACATCATAGTGCTCACAGAAACCAAGCTTACAGGTATGATAACAGATATCATCTTTCCAACGGGATACCAGATCCTGAGGAAAGACAGAAGGAACAGGATGGGGGGGGTGGAGGAGTGGCGCTGCTGATCAAACACCGATGGAATTTTGATGAGCTGGAGAGAGGAGACAGCGGAGAAGAAAGTGATTACATAGCGGGAACGCTTCACTCTGGAGGTCCCAAGGTGGTAATTGCAGTGATGTATAACCCACCACAGAACAGCAGGAGACCAGGACATGAGTATGACGAGAGAAATAGAGCGATGGTTGACACACTGGCTGCAGTGGCCAGAAGAGCTCATGCATGCAGGGCAAAGCTCCTGATCATGGGCGACTTTAACCACAAGGAGATCGACTGGGAGAACTTGGAGCCACATGGGGGCCAAGATACATAGAGGGCTAAGATGATGGAGGTGGTACTGGAAAACTTCATGTACCAACACGTAAGGGACACTACAAGAGAGAGAGGAGAGGATGAGCCAGCATGACTGGACTTAGTATTCACCTTGAGCAGTGCAGATATTGAGGACATCACATACGAAAGACCCCTTGGAGCCAGCGATCATGTGGTTTTGAGCTTCGAATATACAGTAGAGCTACAAGTGGAGGGGGAAGCAGGAAGGCCAGGACAAATGAAACCAAACTACAGGAACTTCCTGAACGAGGTTCAGTGGGACAGAGAACTGGCAGGGAAGCCAGTTAATGAGATGGAATATGTAGCAACAAAATGCAAGGAGGCTGAGGAGAGGTTTGTACCCAAGGGTAACAGGAATAATGAAAAGGCCAGGATGAGCCCATGGTTCACCCAAAGGTGCAGGGAGGCAAAAACCAAGTGCGCTAAGGAATGGAAGAAATATAGAAGGCAAAGGACCCAGGAGAATAAGGAGAGCAGTCGTAGAGCCAGAAACGAATATGCACAGATAAGGGAGGCCCAACGACAATATGAAAACGACATAGCAGCGAAAGCCAAATCTGGCCCGAAGCTGTCATAAAGCCACATCAGGAGGAAAACAACAGTCAAGGACCAGGTAATCAGGCTAAGGAAGGAAGGAGGAGAGACAAGAAGAAATGACCGTGAAGTATGTGAGGAACTCAACAAGAGATTCAAAGAAGTGTTCACAGAGGACACAGAAGGGGCTCCAGAAAGACGGAGAGGTGTGGCACATCACCAGGTGCTGGACACGGTACCCACAACCGAGGAAGAAGTGAGAAGCTTCTGAGTGAGCTAGATACCTCAAAGGCAATGGGGCCAGATAACATCTCCCTATGGGTCCTGAGAGGGGGGGGGGGGCAGAGGCGCTATGCGTACCCCTAACGACAATATTCAATACATCTATCGAAATAGGAAGATTGCCTGAGGCATGGAGGACAGCAAATGTAGTCCCAATCTTTAAAAAAGGAGACAGACATGAAGCACTAAACTACAGACCAGTGTCACTGACATGTATAGTAAGCAAAATCATGGAGAAGATTGTCAGGAGAAGAGTGGTGGAACACCTAGAAAGGAATGATCTCATCAACAGCAGCCAACATGGTTTTAGGGAAGGGAAATCTTGTGTCACAAACCTACTGGAGTTCTATGACAAGGTGACAGCAGTAAGACAAGAGAGAGGGGGGTTGGGGGATTGCATTTTTCTTGGACTGCAAGAAGGCGTTTGACACAGTCCCTCACAAGAGTTAGTGCAAAAACGGGAGGACCAAGCAGGGATAACAGGGAAGGCACTACAATGGATCAGGGAAATTTGTCAGGAAGACAGAAGCGAGAAAAGGGTTTACGTGGCGAGGTGTCAGAGTGGGCCCCTGTGACCAGCGGGGTCTCACTGGGGTCAGTCCTAGGACCAGTGCTGTTTCTGGAATTTGTAAACGACAGACAGAAGGAATAAACTCTGAGGTGTCCCTGTTTGCAGATGACGTGAAGTTGATGAGAAGAGTTCATTCGATCGAAGGACCAGCAGAACTACAAAGGGATCTGGACAGGCTCCCAGCCCTGGTCCAGCAATTGGCTCCTGGAGTTCAATCCCCCCAAGTGCAAAGTCATGAAGTTTGGGGGAAGGGCAAAAAAGACCGCAGGCGGAGACAGTCCGGAGGCCAGAGACTACAAAACCTCACTAAAGGAAAAATATCTTGGGGTGAGTATAACACCAGGCACATCTGATGCGCAACATTAACCTGGTGGTTCTGGTGGGGCTAAAGCTCCCGCTTCACACACGGAGGGGCCGGGTTCGATTCCCGGCGGGTGGAAACATTTGACACGTTTCCTTACACCTGTTGTCCTGTTCACCTAGCAGCAAATAGGTACCTGGGTGTTAGTCGACTGGTGTGGGTCGCATCCTGGGGGACAAGATTAAGGACCCCAATGGAAATAAGTTAGACAGTCTCGATGACGCACTGATTTTCTTGGGTTATCCTGGGTGGCTAACCCTCCGGGGTTAAAAATCCGAACGAAATCTTATCTTATCTTATCTAACTGCTGCAGCATGTGGGCGCCTAGCAAACCTCAGAACAGCATTCCGACATCTTAATAAGGAGTCGTTCAGGACCCTGTACACCGTATACGTTAGGCCCATATTGGAGTATGCGGCACCAGTTTGGAACCCACACCTGCCAAGCACGTAAAGAAACTAGAGAAAGTGCAAAGGTTTGCAACAAGACTAGTCCCAGAGCTAAGAGGTATGTCCTACGAGGAGAGGTTAAGGGAAATCAACCTGACGACACTGGAGGAAGGAGAGATAGGGGGGACATGATAACGACATACAAAATACTGAGAGGAATTGACAAGGTGGACAAAAAAGGATGTTCCAGAGATTGGACACAGTAACAAGGGGACACATTTGGGAAAAGCTAAAGACACAGATGAATCAAGGGATTGTTAGGAAGTATTTCTTCAGCCACAGAGTGTCAGTAAGTGGAATAGTTTGGGAAGCGATGTAGTGGAGCAGGATCCATAATAGCTTTAAGCAGAGGTACGATAAAGCTCACGGCTCAGGAGAGTAAACCTAGTAGCGATCAGTGAAGAGGCGGGGCCAGGAGCTCGGACTCGACCCCCGCAACTCAACTAGGTGAGTACAACTAGGTGAGT
>NC_069461.1:21108690-21116190 GCF_026875155.1 Cherax quadricarinatus
CACCTCTCTCTCTCGTGTCTTACTTCTGTTACCTTGTCATAAAACTCCAGGAGGTTTGTGATACAAGATTTGCCTTCCATGAACCCATGCTGGTTTTCATTTATAATCTTGTTCCTTTCCAGGTGTTCGACCACTCTCCTCCTGATAATCTTCTCCATGACTTTGCACACAATACATGTCAGAGACACAGGTCTGTAGTTTAGCGCCTCGTTTCTGTTTCCTTTCTTAAATATGGGGACTTAAATATGTGTGTGTGTATGTGTGTATGTGTGTATGTGTGTGTGTGTGTGTATGTGTGTGTGGTGTGGTGTGTGTGTGTGTGTGGTGTGTGGGGTGTGTGTGTGTGTATGTGTGTGTGTGTGTGCGTGCGTGCGTGTGTGTGTGTGTGTGTGTGTGTGTGTGTGTGTGTGTGTGTGTGTGTGTGTGTGTTTGTGTGTATGTGTATGTGTGTGTGTGTATGTGTGTGTATGTGTGCGTGTGTGTGTGTGTGTAACACAGCGTGTGTGTAACAGTGTAACACAGTGCGGGTAACACTGCATGTAACACAGTGTGGGTAACAAAGTGTGGGAAACAATGTTTGTAACACAGTGTGGGTAACAGTGTGTGTGTGTAATACAGTGTGTGTCTAACAGAGTATGTGTCTAAAATTGTGTGGGTAACACAGTGTGTGTAACGTTGTTGTGTGAAACACAGCTTGGGTAACACAGAGTAACACAGTGTGCATAACACAGTGTGCGTAACACAATGTGTGTAGCACAATATGGGTAACAGTGTGGGTAACACAGTGTGGGTAATACAGTATGGGTAACAGTGTGGGTAGCACAGCATGGGTAACACAGTGTGGGTAACACAGTGTGGGTATCATAGTGTGGTTAACAGAGTGTGGGTAACACAGTTTGTGTAACACAGTGTTGGTAACAAAGTGTGGGTAACACTGTGGGTAACACTGTGTGTAACACTGTGTGTAACACAGTGTGGGTAACACAGTGTGGGTAACAAAGTGTGGGTAACACTGTGTGTAACACAGTGTGGGTAACACAGTGTGGGTAACAAAGTGTGTGTAACACTGTGTGTAACACAGTGTGGGTAACACAGTGTGGGTAACAAAGTGTGGGTAACACTGTGTGTAACACTGTGTGTAACACAGTGTGGGTAACACAGTGTGGGTAACAAAGTGTGGGTAACACTGTGTGTAACACAGCGTGGGTAACACAGTGTGGGTAACAAAGTGTGGGTAACACTGTGTATAACACCGTGTGGGAAACACAGTGTTGGTAATTCATCTGTGATAATGCACATCAACCTTACCCACCACACCGGGGAGGTCTAAACATCCAGGGGCCACAAAGCGACCGTGGAATGAGAGCTGTGAGTGGACGCGGGTAAAATCAGGCTTAATCCGAGGAAATGGTAAAGTAGCTTCCATCATTACCATCCCGTCACCTCCCATGTGGGAAGGGAATTGAAGGACATTCAGTGGACATGACATCAGGGATTTCCCTTGTCTCTGTATCTGACGAGAAGTGACACTAAGGGGAGGGGAAGGGATTAAGGGGTAAGGAAGGGGAAAGGAGGGGAAGGGGATAAGGGTTTGTTAAGGCAGTGTGTGGACTCTATATAAATCCAATTTAGAGCCAATCACTGGCAGGGTGAGCCAAGCCTAGCCTGGGAGAGCCGAGTTATGCTGTGCTCTGTCTGGTCAGTCAGACACTGCTCTGTCTGTCGTGCCTACGAATTAAGGTGACACTTGGTTAGACAGACACTGCTCTGTCTGTGGTGTCTACAGCTTTGACTGGAGGCGTCTAACTCACATGATATATCTTGAACTTCAACTCTGTGTGAGGGTGAAGCAACACCAGACTTGAGGAAGAAGAGGGAAGACTAGAGCAAAGAGAGGGGAGACTAGAACAAGGAGACGGGAGGCTAAAGGAAGGAGAGGGGAGACTAAAGGAAGGAGAGGGGAGACAGTCGATGCTAAAATTAATAAACCTCTACCAGGCTAGTAAAACTGTTAAATAAAATCGAGGCAGTAAAGCCCCTCGTCTTTACTACTCCATTTCCTTGGTTCAAGAACCCTTGACCGGCATCAAGGAACCCCCCCCCCGTTTATAATTTAATAAAGAATTCTTAGAAAATAAAAAGTGCATATTTATTAATTTATTTTATTACTTTTGAAGTTTTGAATATTAATAAAAAAAGAGCTGAAAGGAATGGTAATAAGGAAGAAATAATAAAGAGGGAAAAGAAGTAAAGGAAAATGGTCAGGTCTGGGAAAATACGACGACGGGAAGACCACTCAGGTAGGACGGGAAGCTAATCAGAGGGACGGAAAGAGCACTCAGAAGGACCACTCAGGTGGGGACGGGAAGACCAATTAGATGAGGACGGGAAGGCCAATCAGAGGGAGGGGAAGACCACTCAGGTGGGGACGGGAAGACCACTCAGGTAGGGACGGGAAGACCACTCAGGTGGGGACGGTAAGACCAATTAGGTGGGACGGGAAGACTACTTAGTGGGGAGGGAAGACAACTTAGGTGGGACGGGAAGAGCACTCAGGTGGGACGGGAAAACCAATCAGGTGAAATGGAAAGATCACTCAGATGGGGACGGGAAGACCACTCAGGTGAAGACGGGAAGACTACTCTGGTGGGACGGGATGACCACTCAGGTGGGGACGGGAAGACCAAGAAGAGGTTGAGCCAGAACCACAATACACAAGTGACAATAAACCAAGCGAATCATAACAACACTTCCCCTACGATAACGAGGCAGTTAGACATGGGCAGCTTGGTGGAGTAATGTGGTGGTCGTCAACCAAGCAGCTGGCTGGTTTTGTGGGTTGCTGAAGTCTGCAGTAATAAGGTCATTACCTGAGATCACTTGGCAGTATTCAGACTTGTGGGTCGTTAGGAGGTGAGTGCTCGTCTTCAAAGACAGAGTCTGCAGCTGCCTTCCAGATCACCAGGAAAACATTGCCAATTTATTTTGCCACTCTTGAAGTGTTTTACGTATTTTAACGTGCAGATGGAGGTGAGATTCCTCTAAGAGAACTTATCTCCAGGTTTATATAGGATGGCGAAGGGAAGGAGGGAAGTAAAGTTTGGGAGGGGGGAAGGAGGGGCAGTAGTTGTAACTGGTGAGGTTGGAGGGAGGGGGTAAAGGAAGCTTTGTTTGCTAGGAGCTTGGCCACCCAACAGGATTGTGCGAGCGTGCTAGCAGTGAGTGGAGGGAAGAGGTTTTAGGGATTTAACGTGCTGTTGGAGTGTTAACACGGGAACGTTTATGAAGAGATTCAGGGAAACAGGTTAGCTGGACATGAGTCCTGGAGGTGGAAACTACAGTGCTTGCACTCTAAAGAGTTGGGGATATTACAGGTCTGAGAGTCATCTGAACTGTGATGTCAACATGCTTCTGGCAAGACAGTGATTGAATGAGTAACAGTGAAAGTGTTTTCTTCTTCGTCTAATCACCCAACGTTGATGGGAGGCGGCCGAAGTGTTATTGTAACCACGAACGAGTGATATTGATCAATAACAACACTGCACTAGCCAAGGATTCGAACCCATGTTGCTATTGATCAATATATATATATATATATATATATATATATATATATATATATATATATATATATATATATATATATATATATATATATATATATATATGTGTGTGGTGTGTGTGTGTGTGTGTGTGTGTGTGTGTGTGTGTGTGTGTGTGTGTGTGTGTGTGTGTGTGTGTGTGTGTGTGTGTGTGTGTGTGTGTGCGTGTGTGTGTGTGTGTGTGTGTGTGTGTGTGTGTGTGTGAAGAAATAGTAAGTTAAACTGTGGGTTATGTTGTGGCCAGAAAATGACTATGAGAAAGCAGGAAGTGTGTTATGTTGAACTAAGTCTTAATGAGATGCTCGAGGCACTCTCAGTGTGTGTGTCTACAAGTTACTTCCAGACCTCAGCTTCATGAAGATATCTTCCAGGTTACTTCCAGACCTCTTCTTCTGTAAGATGTCTTCCAGGTTACTTCCAGACCTCAGCTTCTATAAGATGTCTTCTAGGTTACTTCCAGATCTCAGCTTCATGAAGATATCTTCAAGGTTACTTCCAGACCTCTTCTTCTGTAAGATATCTTCCAGGTTACTTCCAGACCTCAGCTCCTGTAAGATATCTTCCAGGTTACTTCCAAACCTTAGCTTCTGTAAGATATCTTCCAGGTTACTTCCAGACCTCAGCTTCTGTAAGATATCTTCCAGGTTACTGCCAGACCTCAGCTTCTGTAAGATATCTTCCAGGTTACTTCCAGACCTCAGCTTCTGTAAGATATCTTCCAGGTTATTTCCAGACCTCAGCTTCTGTAAGATATCTTCCAGGTTACTTCCAGACCTCAGCTTCTGTAAGATATCTTCCAGGTTACTTCCAGACCTCAGCTTCTGTAAGATATCTTCCAGGTTACTTCCAGACCTCAGCTTCTGTAAGATATCTTCCAGGTTACTTCCAGACCTCAGCTTCTGTAAGATATCTTCCAGGTTACTTCCAGACCTCAGCTTCTGTAAGATATCTTCCAGGTTACTTCCAGACCTCAGCTTCTGTAAGATATCTTCCAGGTTACTTCCAGACCTCAGCTTCTGTAAGATATCTTCCAGGTTACTTCCAGACCTCAGCTTCTGTAAGATATCTTCCAGGTTACTTCCAGACCTCAGCTTCTGTAAGATATCTTCCAGGTTACTTCCAGACCTCAGCTTCTGTAAGATATCTTCCAGGTTACTTCCAGACCTCAGCTTCTGTAAGATATCTTCCAGGTTACTTCCAGACCTCAGCTTCTGTAAGATATCTTCCAGGTTACTTCCAGACCTCAGCTTCTGTAAGATATCTTCCAGGTTACTTCCAGACCTCAGCTTCTGTAAGATATCTTCCAGGTTACTTCCAGACCTCAGCTTCTGTAAGATATCTTCCAGGTTACTTCCAGATCTCAGCTTCTTGATAACAAACATGAAGTAACAATACCCTCTCTGAATTAACTCACATAACAAAAGCTGTGCTGTTGAACAGGATGCTCTTGACGACGTTTCGCCCCGTCCTTTCCAGATGTTTTAGAGGTTTGTTCCAGATTAACACTCGTTTGTGCTCTTCTGAAGTCTGTGTCAGACCAACATCGTTAGGTCCATTGTAGACTAAAACTTTCTTAAGCAGGTTCTAGACCAACTCTATGGAAGGTCTGTTGTCAGACCCTTTATCATTTCTAGTATGTGAATGATCTGAAGAAAGAAATTTTCTTCATTCCTTTTTTCTTTCTTCTTTTTCGTTCTCCTCAGCAGGAGAACGTAAGCCAGGGGTTCAGTATATCAATCGTACTGAAACAAATCATTTATCTCGGCGAACCAGGGTTCGAACGCGTGTCATTACGGTTTTGCCAGTCTGAAACGTCAGTGAGATTGGAATGAAGCAATTCCCTAACCTGATTTCGGGCCGTTCAGGTTCAAGGCTAACTGGAGATCGTAAGGGATTCACGTCCCTCAGCTGGGCCATCAGGAGTTGACTGATTATGAACCACACACACACACACACACACACACACACACACACACACACACACACACACACACACACACACACACACACACACACACCAAACCCTGATAACATTTCAGAGAGATAGAGATAGATAGATAGATAGATAGATAGATAGATAGATAGATAGATAGATAAATAGAGAGAGAGAGAGAGAGAGAGAGAGAGAGAGGAGAGAGAGAGAGAGAGAGAGAGAGAGAGAGAGAGAGAGAGAGAGAGAGAGAGAGAAATAGAGAGAGAAATAGAGAAAGAGAGAGAGAGAGAGATCCTTTACCTAACCTTGTCAAACACTGTATAAAAAAAGAAGAGAGAGAGAGAGAAAAACAGAACACAAAGGAAACAAATCAACAAACAAAAGAAAATCCCCTCCCTAACAAACAATAAATTCCACTAACCAAAAAAAAGTCCAACAAAGAAAAGAAAACAAAATACCACAGAACAAAAAAAGCTTGAAGAAACAAAAGCAGGGAGCTCCCGGTCGGGTGCCAGCCGCTGGTATTAATTTCCAGAACTTTTTTTTTCTTTGGCCCTAAAACCCAGTAACAATAGCCGGGATTTTCTTATATATTTTTCTTCCATGTTGGTGACACCTGAGTGAAAATTAATTAATTTTGAGATGGTCCCATGAAGTGATTTTTTAACAGTTGATTATTGTACTGTTGAGGGGGGAGAGAGGGGAGTGGAGTGGGAAGCAGAGGGGAGTGGGAAGCAGAGGGGAGTGGGAAACAGAGGGGAGTGGAATGAGAAGTAGAGGGGAGAGAGAAAGAGAGGTGACTGGGGTGGGGAGGAAAGGAGAGAGGGGAGACAAGAGGAAGAAAAGATGAGACCATAGGAAAGAGAGGGGAGACTAGAGAAAAGAGAGGGGAGACAAGAGGAAGAAGAGGGGGATTCAAGAGGGAGGAGAGTGGAGACAAGAGGAAAGAGAGGGGAAACAAATGGGATGAGAGGGGAGACATGAAAAAAAGAGGGGAGACAAGAGGAAGGCGAGGGGAGACAAGAGAAAGGAGAGGGGAGATAGAAGAAGAGGTCAGAGGGGGGTGACACATAAAAGGAGATACGAAAGGGGAGAAGTAAAAGGGAAGATACAAGATAAGATAAGAAAGAGAAAAAAAAGAGGGAACATTCGAATGAGGAGAAAATACATGTGGGAAAAAATAGAATGGGGAGGGAAACAAGCGATTATAGGGAAGAGGAAAGTGGTAAATTAGTAAGAGGGACGTGAAGAGGGAAGGAGGAGGAGGAGGAGGAGGAGGGAGGAAAGTTGGGATGAGAAAGAAAATGAAAAGATAGAAATTGATAGCAGGGGAAGGAGTAAACAAGAGGGAGAACGAAGAGTGGGTGTGAGGGAAGAGAGGGTGTTGAAGAGTGGATGAGAGGGAGGAGAGAGAGTTGGAGAATGAATGAGAGGGGATAGGGAGGATAGATGAGAGGGTGGATGAGAGGGGATAGGGAGAGTGTATGGGAGGAGATAGAGAGAGTGGATGAGATGGAATAGGAAGAGTGGATGAGAGGTAGGTGAGTGGAGAGAGGGAGAGACGGAGGAGAATATAGGGAAGCAGAGAGAGAAAGAAGTGGGAAGCAAATAGTGAAGGTAAACAGGAAAGAGGCAGAGGCAGTGAGGGAGGGAGAGGGAGAGAAGAGTGAGGGAGGGAGAGGGAGAGAAGAGTGAGGGAGGGAGAGGGAGAGAAGAGTGAGGGAGGATAACAAGGGAGGAGAGTGTTGAAGTTCTGTGTTTCTTCAACACAGTATAGTGTTGGAGGTTAATCCTCCATCACGATGCAAAAATCTCCATCGTTCTCCACATCCTGTAAATCTTCACGTCGGGTTGGATTTATAAACGGATTTACCGCATTTACGGATTACTAAAGGATTTATGTACCACAATTCAGAGGATTTATTATTATTATTATTATTATTATTATTATTATTATTATTATTA
>NC_069461.1:21123690-21136190 GCF_026875155.1 Cherax quadricarinatus
ACACACACACACACACACACACACACACACACACACACACACCAAACTGGCCCCTCATGATGCAAACTCGATTAGAAATTCCTGCTGTCGCACTGTTTTAATAGACTTCGTGAAAATCAATGGGTAAATCTTGCACCTATAAGACTGACCTGTCCACTGGAGAATGTGTTGATAGTGGTGCACCTTCCACTGAACTATCTCCTGACCACTGAAATATTTTCCAAAACCCAGAAAGCACTCAGCTCTGACCTTCCCAGCAGCGGAATATTTGTTTGGTATACCTGGACAAGGTTACCAACCAAATCAATCAGCTTGATAGACCATTAAGCTTCAATGTTAAGATTGAGTAATAGATCGTGAGCAATAAGCTTGAGTAATAAACTGATCTTCTATCTATTCCAGCATCACCTCCTCCTCATTATCATTCTTCTCTTCTTCCTTCTCCTCCTCCTTCTCTTCCTTGTTCATCTCCTTATCCTGCTTCTTCTCCTAATCCTTCTTCACCTCCTCCTCATATCCCTCATCATCCTGTTCATCTTTCCCCTCTTCTTCGTCCTCCTCTTCCTCTTCCTGCTCTTCCTATATCTCTTCCTTCAAATCACCTTGCATTACCTTGCTCTAGGCCAGGAGTTACAAATATTTTCTAGGTCATGCCCCCCCTTTCGAAAATATGACCCTGTTTGCCCTCCCTTCCCGCCTATGTCACTTAATACGTTCACAAGGACACGCACCACGACGCACATCCACTCCCTCCTTCACTCAGCCGCACTGACGCATGATCGCACATGTTTCAAACAGCTGACGTCATGCCATCTTGCGAAAATTGAATGATAATGCAGAATAATAACGTAAATTGTTAGTGATGTGTGGCTGTGGAAGTGCAGCCCAGATGACAGTAACTGAGGTCAACTTCACTCACATCTCTCTCTCTCTCTCTCACTCAATACCCTCTGTCACGTCTCTCTCACTCTATACCCTCTGTCACATCTCTCTCACTCCATACCCTCTGCCACGTCTCTCTCACTCTATACCCTCTGTCACATCTCTCTCACTCCATACCCTCTGCCACGTCTCTCTCACTCTATACCCTCTGTCACATCTCTCTCACCACATGGATATAACCAGTTCAACACCAGCTGGATATATGCAGTTCAACACCACCTGGATATATCAAGTTCAATACCACCTGGATATATCCAGTTCAACACCATCTGGATATATCCAGTTCAACACCACCTGGATATATCCAGTTCAACACCAACTGTATATATGCAGTTCAACACCACCTGGATACATCCAGTTCAACACCACCTGGATATATCCAGTTCAACACCACCTGGATATATCCAGTTCAACACCACCTGAATATATCCAGTTCAACACCATCTGGATATATCCAGTTCAACAGAACCTGGATATATCCAGTTCAACACCACCTGGATATATCCAGTTCAACACCACCTGGATATATCCAGTTCAACACCACCTGGATATATCCAGTTCAACACCACTTGGATATATCCAATTCAACACCACCTGGATATATCCAGTTCAACACCACCTGGATATATCCAGGTCAACACCACTTGGATATATCCAGTTCAACACCACCTGAATATATCCAGTTCAACACCATCTGGATATATCCAGTTCAAAAGAACCTGGATATATCCAGTTAAACACCACCTGGTTATATCCAGTTCAACACCACCTGGATATATCCAGTTCAACACCACCTGGATATATCCAGTTCAACACCACTTGGATATATTCAGTTCAACACCAACTGGATATATGCAGTTCAACACCACTTGGATACATCCAGTTCAACACCACCTGGATATATCCAGTTCAACACCACCTGGATATATCCAGTTCAACACAATCTGGATATATCCAGTTCAACAGAACCTGTATATATCCAGTTCAACACCACCTGGATATATCCAGTTCAACACCACCTGGATATATCCAGTTCAACACCACCTGGATATATCCAGTTCAACACCATCTGGATATACCAGTTCAACAGAACCTGGATATATCCAGTTCAACACCACCTGGATATATCCAGTTCAACACCACCTGGATATATCCATTTCAACACCACCTGGATATATCCAGTTCAACACCACCTGGTTAAATCCGGTTCAACACCACCTGGATATATCCAGTTCAACACCACCTGGATATATCCAGTTCAACACCACTTGGATATATCCAGTTCAACATCACCTGGATATATCCAGTTCAACACCACCTGGATATATCCAGTTCAACACCATCTGGATATATCCAGTTCAACACCACCTGGATATATCCAGTTTAATACCATCTGGATATATCCAGTTCAACACCACCTGGATATATCCAGTTCAACACCATCTGAATATATCCAGTTCAACACCACCTGGATATATCCAGTTCAACACCACCTGGATATATCCAGTTCAACACCACCTGAATATATCCAGTTCAACACCACCTGGTATATCCAGTTCAACACCCCTGGATATATCCAGTTCAACACCACCTGGATATATCCAGTTCAACACCATCTGGATATATCCAGTTCAACACCACCTGGATATATCCAGTTCAACACCACCTGGATATATCCAGTTCAACACCACCTGGATATATCCAGTTCAACACCACCTGGATATATCCAGTTCAACACCACCTGGATATATCCAGTTCAACACCACCTGGATATATCCAGTTCAACACCATCTGGATATAATCCAGTTCAACACCACCTGGATATATCCAGTTCAACACCATCTGGATATATCCAGTTCAACACCACCTGGATATATCCAGTTCAACACCACCTGGATATATCCAGTTCAACACCACCTGGATATATCCAGTTCAATACCATCTGGATATATCCAGTTCAACACCACCTGGATATATGCAGTTCAACACCACCTGGATATATCCAGTTCAACACCACCTGGATATATCCAGTTCAACACCACCTGAATATATCCAGTTCAATACCATCTGGATATATCCAGTTCAACACCACCTGGATATATGCAGTTCAACACCACCTGGATATATCCAGTTCAACACTACCTGTATATATCCAGTTCAACACCACCTGGATATATCCAGTTCAACACCACCTGGATATATCCAGTTCAACACCACCTGGATATATCCAGTTCAACACCACCTGGATATATCCAGTTCAACACCACCTGGATATATCCAGTTCAACACCACCTGGATATATCCAGTTCAACACCACCTGGATATATCCAGTTCAACACCACCTGGATATATCCAGTTCAACACCACCTGGATATATCCAGTTCAACACCACCTGGATATATCCAGTTCAACACCATCTGGATATATCCAGTTCAACACCACCTGGATATATCCAGTTCAACACCATCTGGATATATCCAGTTCAACACCACCTGGATATATCCAGTTCAACACCACCTGGATATATCCAGTTCAACACCACCTGGATATATCCAGTTCAACACCACCTGGATATATCCAGTTCAATGCCATCTGGATATATCCAGTTCAACACCACCTGGATATATGCAGTTCAACACACCTGGATATATCCAGTTCAACACCACCTGGATATATCCAGTTCAACACCACCTGCATATATCCAGTTCAATACCATCTGGATATATCCAGTTCAACACCACCTGGATATATGCAGTTCAACACCACCTGGATATATCAAGTTCAACACCACCTGTATATATCCAGTTCAACACCACCTGGATATATCCACTTCAACACCACCTGGATATATCCAGTTCAACACCACCTGGATATATCCAGTTCAACACCACCTGGATATATCCAGTTCAACACCACCTGGATATATGCAGTTCAACACCACCTGGATATATCCAATTCAACACCACCTGGATATATCCAGTTCAACACCACCTGGATATATCCAGTTCAACACCACCTGGATATATCCAGTTCAACACCATCTGGATATATCCAGTTCAACACCACCTGGATATATCCAGTTCAACACCATCTGGATATATCCAGTTCAACACCACCTGGATATATCCAGTTCAACACCACCTGGATATATGCAGTTCAACACCACCTGGATATATCCAGTTCAATACCATCTGGATATATCCAGTTCAACACCACCTGGATATATGCAGTTCAACACCACCTGGATATATCCAGTTCAACACCACCTGGATATATCCAGTTCAACACCACCTGTATATATCCAGTTCAACACCACCTGGATATATCCGGTTCAACACCACCTGTATATATCCAGTTCAACACCACCTGGATATATCCAGTTCAACACCACCTGGATATATCCAGTTCAACACCACCTGGATATATCCAGCTCAATACCATCTGGATATATCCAGTTCAACACCACCTGGATATATGCAGTTCAACACCACCTGGATATATCCAGTTCAACACCACCTGTATATATCCAGTTCAACACCACCTGGATATATCCGGTTCAACACCACCTGTATATATCCAGTTCAACACCACCTGGATATATCCAGTTCAACACCACCTGGCTATATCCAGTTCAACACCACCTGGATATATCCAGTTCAACACCACCTGGATATATCCAGTTCAACACCACCTGGATATATCCAGTTCAACACCACCTGGATATATCCAGTTCAACACCACCTGGAATATCCAGTTCAACACCACCTGGATATATCCAGTTCAATACCACCTGGATATATCCAGTTCAACACCACCTGGATATATCCAGTTCAACACCACCTGGATAATCCAGTTCAACACCCACCTGGATATATCCAGTTCAACACCACCTGGATATATCCAGTTCAACACCACCTGGATATATCCAGTTCAACACCACCTGGAATATCCAGTTCAACACCACCTGGATATATCCAGCTCAATACCATCTGGATATATCCAGTTCAACACCAACTGGATATATGCAGTTCAACACCACCTGGATATATCCAGTTTCAACACCACCTGTATATTCCAGTTCAACACCACCTGGATATACCGGTTCAACACCACCTGTATATATTCCAGTTCAACACCACCTGGATATATCCAGTTCAACACCACCTGGATATATCCAGTTCAACACCACCTGGATATATCCAGTTCAACACCACCTGGATATATCCAGTTCAACACCACCTGGATATATCCAGTTCAACACCACCTGGATATATCCAGTTCAACACCACCTGGATATATCCAGTTCAACACCACCTGGATATATCCAGTTCAACACCACCTGGATATATCCAGTTCAACACCACCTGGATATATCCAGTTCAACACCATCCATTAAACAAGATTTTCTCAGTATTCTAATTACTTCGTTCACTTTCACTTTTTATAACATACGACGAGAGACGAAAAAAAAAATTAAAGAGAAACAGTTTCACACATTATCGCTCAGGGGAGACAAGATCCAATATTCACTGAGTTTCGATCAATTTCGGTTACATTTCGTCTCTTACAGGACGGAAACGGAGTAGTGAACGGTAATTATTGCAGAACGACTGTAAACAGTGAGTGAAATCCTTTGGAAACTTAGCTGTGTTCCACTGGAATTCGAGATTTTTTTTTTCACATGATAATGGTCTCGAAGATATGTGAAAGGTTTGAAAATTGATTAAGAGATATGGAAAAAAAATTGCTCTTATTTAAGGCTGTTCACTCAGGCTTCAGAGATGTGTTCACGCTCCCCAGAGATGTGTTCACGTACCCCAGAGATGTGTTCACGTACGTACCCCAGAGATATGTTCACGTACCCCAGAGATGTGTTCACGTACCCCAGAGATGTGTTCACGTACGTACCCCAGAGATGTGTTCACGTACCCCAGAGATGTATTCACGTACCCCAGAGATGTGTTCACGTACGTACCCCAGAGATATGTTCACGTACCCCAGAGATGTGTTCACGTACCCCAGAGATGTGTTCACGTACGTACCCCAGAGATGTGTTCACGTACCCCAGAGATGTGTTCACGTACTCTAGAGATGTTCACGTACCCCAGAGATGTGTTCACGTACCCCAGAGATGTGTTCACGTACCCCAGAGATGTGTTCACGTACCCCAGAGATGTGTTCACGTACCCCAGATATGTTCACGTACCCCAGAGATGTGTTCACGTACCCCAGAGATGTGTTCACGTACCACAGAGATGTGTTCACGTACCCCAGAGCTGTGTTCACGTTACCCAGAGATGTGTTCACGCTCCCCAGAGATGTGTTCACATACCCCAGAGATGTGTTCACGTACCCCAGAGATGTTTTCACGTACCCCAGAGATGTGTTTCACGCTCCCCAGAGATGTGTTTTACGCTCCCCAGAATTGTTTTTACGTACCCCAGAGATGTTTTTCACGTAACCCCAGAGAAAGTGTTCACGTACCCCAGAGATGTGTTCACGCTCCGCAGACATGTGTTCACGCTCCCCAGAGATGTGCTAACGTACCCCAGAGATGTGTTCACGTACCCCAGAGATGTGTTCACGCTCCCCAGAGATGTGTTCACGCTCCCCAGAGATGTGTTCACGCTTCCGAGAGATGTGCTCACGCTCCCCAGAGATGTGTTGACGCTCCCCAGAGATGTGTTCACGTACCCCAGAGATGTGTTCTCGTACCCCAGAGATGTGTTCACGTACCCAAGAGATGTGTTCACGCTCCCCAGACATGTGTTCACGCTCCCCAGAGATGTGTTCACTTACCCCAGAGATGTGTTCACGTACCACAGAGATGTGTTCACCCTCCCCAGAGATGTGTTCACGCTCTCCAGAGATGTGTTCACGCTCCCCAGAGATGTGTTCACGCTCCCCGAGATGTGTTCACGTACCCCAGAGATGTGTTCACGGTCCCCATAGATGTGTTCACGTACCCAAGATATGTGTTCACGCTCCCCAGAGATGTGTTCACGCTCCCCAGAGATGTGTTTACGCTCCCAAGAGATGTGTTCACGCACCCCAGAGATGTGTTCACGTACCTCAGAGATGTGTTCACGCTCCCCAGAGATGTGTTCACGCTCCCCAGAGATGTGTTCACGCTCCCCAGAGATGCGTTTACCCTCCCCAGAGATGTGTTCACGCTCCCCAGAGATGTGCTCACGCTCCCCAGAGATGTTTTCACGCTCCTCAGAGATGTGTTCACGTACCCCATAGATGTGTTCACGCTCCCGAGAGATGTGTTCACGTACCCCAGAGATGTGTTCACGCACCCCAGAGAAGTGCTCACGCATCCCCAGAGTTGTGTTAACGCACCCCTAGAGATGTGTTCCCGAACTCCCAGAGATGTGTTCTCGCACCCTAGATGTGGGTTTCTTGCACCCCAGAGATGCGTTCACGCTCCCTAGAGATGTGTTCACACATCCCCAGAGAAGTGTTCACGCCCTCAGATGTATTCACGCAGCCCCAGAGATGTGTTCACGCTCCCCAGAGATGTGTTCACGTAAGTTCAAAGAAGTGTTCACACACCCACAGAGAAATTCTTGCTCTCCCCAGGGTGTGCGCACACATCCTTAGTTCGGGAATCACTGACCTAGGTAGCCAGGCTCCTTCACTGTGATTCACGAGTCTGGCTCATTCACTGTGCTTCACCAGTCTGGCTCCTTCACTGTGCTTCACCAGTCTGGCTCCTTCACTGTGCTTCACCAGTCTGGCTCCTTCACTGTGCTTCACCAGTCTGGCTCCTTCGATGTGCTTCATCAGTCTGGCTCCATCACTGTGCTTCACCAGTCTGGCTCCTTCACTGTGCTTAACCAGTCTGGCTCCTTCACTGTGCTTCACCAGTCTGGCTCCTTCACTGTGCTTCACTAGTCTGGCTCCTTCACTGTGCTTCACCAGTGTGGTTCCTTCACTGTGTTTCATCAGTCTGGCTCCTTCACTGTGCTTCATGAGTCTGGCTCCTTCACTGTGCTTCACCAGTCTGGCTCGTTCACTGTGCTTCACCAATTTGGCTCCTTCGCTGTGCTTCACCAGTCTGGCTCCATCACTGTGCTTCACCAGTCTGGCTCCTTCACTGTGCTTCACCAGTCTGGCTCCTTCACTGTGCTTCACCAGACTGGCTCGTTCACTGTGCTTCACCAGTCTGCCTCTTTCACTGTGCTTCACCAGTCTCGCTCCATCGCTGTGCTTCACCAGTCTGGCTCCTTCACTGTGCTTCACCAGTCTGGCTCCTTCACTGTGCTTCACCAGTATGGCTCCTTCACTGTGCTTCACTAGTGTGGCTCTTTCACTGTGCTTCATCAGTCTGGCTCCTTCACTGTGCTTCATCAGTCCGGCTCCTTCACTGTGCTTCATCAGTTTGGCTCCTTCACTATGCTTCACCAGTCTGTCTCCTTCACTGTGCTTCATCAGTCTGGCTCCATCACTGTGCTTTATCTGTCTGGCTCCTTCACTGTCCTTCATGAATCTGGCTCCTTCACTGTGCTTCATCAGTCTGGCTCCTTCACTGTGCTTCACCAGTCTGGCTCCTTCACTGTGCTTCACCAGTCTGGCTCCCTCACTGTGCTTCGTCAGTCTGGCTCCTTCACTGTGATTCACCAGTGTGGCTCCTTCACTGTGCTTCATCAGTCTGGCTCTTTCACTGTGCTTCACCAGTCTGGCTCCTTCACTGTGCTTCACCAGTCTGGCACCTTCACTTCTGGCTTCCCAGTCTGCTCTTTCACTGTGCTTCACCAGTCTGGCTCCTTCACTGTGCTTCACCAGTCTGGCTCCTTCGCCGTGCTTCACCAGCCTGGCTCCTTCACTGTGCTTCACCAGTCTGGCTCCTTCACTGGGGCTTCACCATCTGGGTTTCCCTTCACTGTGCTTCACTAGTGTGGCTCCTTCACTGTGCTTCATCATCCGGCTCCTTCACTGTGCTTCACCATCTGGCTCCTTCACAGTGCTTCATTTAGTTTGGCTCCTTCACTGTGCTTTTACCAGTCTGGCTCCTTCACTGTGCTTCATCAGTCTGGCTCCTTCACTGTGATTCACCAGTGTGGCTCCTTCACTGTGCTTCACCAGTCTGGCTCCTTTACTGTGCTTCACCGGGCTGGCTCCTTCACTGTGCTTCATCAGTCTGGCTCATTCGCCTGTGCTTCACCATCTGGCTCCATCACTGTACTTCCAAACCGTCATGGCTCCTTTCACTGTGCTTCACCAGTCTGGCTCCTTCACTGTGCTTCACCATCCCGGCTCCTTCACTGTCTTTCACCAGTCTGGCTCCTTCACTGTGCTTTACCAGTCTGGCTCCTTCACTGTGCTTTCATCATCTGGCCTCCTTCACTGTGCTTCACCAGCCTGGCTCCTTCACTGTTCTTCACCATCTTGGCTCCTTCACTGTGCTTCACCAGTCTGGCTAATTCACTGTGCTTCACCAGTCTGGCTCCTTCACAGTGCTTCACCAGTCTGGCTCCTTCACTGTGCTTCATCAGTCTGGCTCCTTCACTGTGCTTCCCTACTGTGGTTCCTTCACTGTGCTTCATCAGTCTGGCTCCTTCACTGTGCTTCATCAGTCCGGCTCCTTCACTGTGCTTCATCAGTTTGGCTAATTCACTGTGCTTCACCAGTCTGTCTCCTTCACTGTGCTTCATCAGTCTGGCTCCTTCACTGTGCTTTATCTGTCTGGCTCCTTCACTGTCCTTCGTGAATCTGGCTCCTTCACTGTGCTTCACCAGTCTGGCTCCTTCACTGTGCTTCAAACCCGTTTTTGGCTCCTTCACTGTGCTTCATCAGTCTGGCTCCTTCACTGTGATTCACCAGTCTGGCTCCTTCACTGTGCTTCATCAGTCTGGCTCTTTCACTGTGCTTCACCAGTCTGGCTCCTTCACTGTGCTTCACCAGTCCCGGGTCCTTCACTTTTGCTTCACCAGTCTGGCTCCTTCACTGTGCTTCACCAGTCTGGCTCCTTCACTGTGCTTCACCAGTCTGGCTCCTTCGCTGTGCTTCACCAGCCTGGCTCCTTCAGTATGCTTCACCAGTCCGGCTCCTTCACTGTGCTTCACAAGTCTGACTCCTTCACTGTGCTTCACTAGTGTGGCTCCTTCACTGTGCTTCATCAGTCTGGCTCCTTCACTGTGCTTCACCAGTCTGGCTCCTTCACTGTGCTTCATCAGTCTGGCTCCTTCACTGTGCTTCATCTGTCTGGCTCCTTCACTGTCCTTCATGAGTCTGGCTCCTTCACTGTTCTTCATCAGTCTGGCTCCTTCACTGTGCTTCACCAGTCTGGCTCCTTCACTGTGCTTCACCAGTGTGACTCCTTGACTGTCCTTCATTAGTCTGGCTCCTTCACTGTGCTTCATCAGTCTGGCTCCTTCACTGTGCTTCACCAGTGTGACTCCTTCACTGTGCTTCATCAGTCTGGCTCTTTCACTGTGCTTCACCAGTCTGGCTCCTTCACTGTGCTTCATCAGTCTGGCTCCATCATCGTGCTTCATCAGTCTGGCTCCTTCACTGTGCTTCACCAGTCTGGCTCCTTCACTGTGCTTCATCAGTCTGGCTCCTTCACTGTGCTTCACCAGTCTGGCTCCTTCACTGTGCTTCATCAGTCTTGCTCCTTCACTGTGCTTCATCAGTCTGGCTCCTTCACTGCGCTTCATCAGTCTGGCTCCTTCACTGTGCTTCATCAGTCTTGCTCCTTCACTGTGCTTCAATCAGTCAGGCTCCTTCACTGTGCGTCTCTAGTCTGGCTCCTTCACTGTGCTTCACCAGTGTGGCTCCTTCACTGTGCTTCACCAGTGTGGCTCCTTCACTGTGCTTCATCAGTCTGGCTCTTTCACTGTGCTTCAAACCCGTTCCCGGCTACTTCACTGTGCTTCATCAGTCTGGCTCCTTCACTGTGATTCACCAGCGTGGCTCCTTCACTGTGCTTCACCAGTCTGGCTCCTTCACTGTGCTTCACCAGTCTGGCTCCTTCACTGTGCTTCATCAGTCTGGCTCCTTCGCTGTGCTTCACCAGTCTGGCTCCTTCACTGTGCTTCACCAGTCTGGCTCCTTCACTGTGCTTCACCAGTCTGGCTCCTTCACTGTGCTTCATCAGTCTGGCTCCTTCACTGTGCTTCACCAGCCTGGCTCCTTCACTGTGCTTCACCAGTCTGGCTCCTTCACTGTGCTTCACCAGTCTGGCTCCTTCGCTGTGCTTCACCAGCCTGGCTCCTTCACTGTGCTTCACCAGTCTGGCTCCTTCACTGTGCTTCATCAGTCTGGCTCCTTCATTGTGCTTCCCTAGTGTGGTTCCTTCACTGTGCTTCATCAGTCTGGCTCCTTCACTGTGCTTCATCAGTCCGGCTCCTTCACTGTGCTTCATCAGTTTGGCTCCTTCACTGTGCTTCACCAGTCTGTCTCCTTCACTGTGCTTCATCAGTCTGGCTCTTTCACTGTGCTTTATCTGTCTGGCTCCTTCACTGTCCTTCGTGAATCTGGCTCCTTCACTGTGCTTCACCAGTCTGGCTCCTTCACTGTGCTTCACCAGTCTGGCTCCTTCACTGTGCTTCACCAGTCTGGCTCCTTCACTGTGCTTCACCAGTCTGGCTCCTTCACTGTGCTTCACAAGTCTGGCTCCTTCGCTGTGCTTCACCAGCCTGGCTCCTTCACTGTGGTTCACCAGTCTGGCTCCTTCACTGTGCTTCACCAGTCTGACTCCTTCACTGTGCTTCACTAGTGTGGCTCCTTCACTGTGCTTCATCAGTCTGGCTCCTTTTACTGTGCTTCACCAGTCTGGCTCCTTCACTGTGCTTCAAATCTTGGCTCCTTCCTGTGTTCACGCCCGGTCCTTCATGTTTCAAGTCTGGCTCCTTCACTGTTCTTCACCAGTCTGGCTCCTTCACTGTGCTTCACCAAATTGCTCCTTCACTGTGCTTCATCAGTCTGGCTCCTTCACTGTGCTTCACCAGTCTGGCTCCTTCACTGTGCTTCACCAGTCTGGCTCCTTCACTGTGCTTCATCAATTCTCCTTTACTGTGCTTTATCGTCTGCTCCTTCACTGTCCCTTTAAGTCTGGCTCCTTCACTGTTCTTCATCAGTCTGGCTTCTTCACTGTGCTTCACCAGTCTGGCTCCTTCACTGTGCTTCACCAGTGTGACTCCTTCACTGTGCTTCACCAGTCTGGCTCCTTCACTGTGCTTCATCAGTCTGTCTCTTTCACTGTGCTTCACCAGTCTGGCTCCTTCACTGTGCTTCATCAGTCTGGCTCCTTCATTGTGCTTCATCAGTCTGGCTCCTTCACTGTGCTTCACCAGTCTGGCTCCTTCACTGTTCTTCATTAGTCTGGCTCCTTGACTGTGCTTCATCAGTCTGGCTTCTTCACTGTGCTTCACCAGTCTGGCTCCTTCACTGTTCTTCATTAGTCTGGCTCCTTGACTGTGCTTCATCAGTCTGGCTTCTTCACTGTGCTTCATCAGTCTGGCTCCTTCACTGTGCTTCATCAGTCTGGCTCCTTCACTGCGCTTCATCAGTCTGGCTCCTTCACTGTGCTTCACAAGTCTGGCTCCTTC
>NC_069461.1:21141190-21146190 GCF_026875155.1 Cherax quadricarinatus
GAGTCACATACTGAGAGACGCTGAGAGACATACCCTGAGAGACACTGAGAGACAATGAGTCATATACTGAGACACTGAGAGACAATGAGAGTCATATACTGAGAGACATGCACTGAGAGACACTGAGAGACGCTGAGAGACATGCACTGAGAGACATGCACTGAGAGACACTGAGAGACGCTGAGAGACATGCACTGAGAGACACTGAGAGACATGCACTGAGAGACGCTGAGAGACATGCACTGAGAGACACTGAGAGACACTGAGAGACATGCACTGAGAGACACTGAGAGACATACACTTCTGGGTGTGTATATACATACAGAGGCAACTAATGGTTTATGTAAACTGTATATATTCCGTAGGGCCAGAACAATGCGTAATGTGTAGTACGATATATGTATTACGTAAATATGCAATGGTTTTTCTCTGTAATAACTTATTCTTATTACTTTGCTTAACTTAACTGACAAAGTTAGTCTTTGGCGAATCAGTAAATTTCTAATGTAAAGTTTTTTGGGAAGAAAGATTGAAATAGGTTGAACCAAGCCATGCTTGAGGCTGACTGACGTGCCCGGGCTGGGAAACATGGCTTGTGAACCAGGCTGCCCAGGCTATGTGGCATTTGTGTGGCCGAGTGGACTAGAGCGCTGCCTGGGAATCTTGACCATCCTCAGTAGTAGTTTCGAATCCTGCTGACTGCGATCTTTCTTTGTATATATACCCGCTTGTTTCTGCGTGGTGCATATATATATATATATATATATATATATATATATATATATATATATATATATATATATATACATGAGCCATGTAGTATATTTCTTACGTTCTTTAAGCTGTTTCAACTTATTTGTTAGATTTTTAAATTTTACCACTTACAGACTTTTTTTTCACATACAGTTTAAATTAATCAATAAAATTTGACTACGAAAACAAAAAAAAATAAATTTTTGAGATGCACTGAGAAAGATAATGTATCAGAGGCAGCAACATTAGAGAGAGAGGACGATAGACACAAAGCAAATAGACATTTCTTAGCATAAAATCACATATATCAGGATACAAATGAGATGGCAAACATGAGAGGAACAGCGGATTCTGGGAGACAGAATTGTAAGAGTCACCAGATACAGCCAAATAAATCGTTAAAAAATCGGAGACTCAGAGAAAATAGTTGTGTAAACGGTGATTTTTTTAGTTAGTTTAATAACTGTAGAGATAATGGTATGTGATAAGGAATTTAATAACAGCAGTTAAATAATAGTTATAATTGAGAGAAGAAGAAGAGATCGTTTCTCCAGCTGAAACTTGACGTTAAGTTCAATCAACTGGTCAAATATTGCATTGCTTGGTTATTTATTAAGGTGGTGCCTGGGTGGAGCCTGGCGGAGGCTGGGTGGAAGTGGGTGGAGGTTGGTTGAGGCAGGGTGGAGCCTGGTGGAGGAAGGGTGGAGCCTGGTGGAGACGGACTGGATGCTTGGTGGAGGCTGATTGGAGCCTGGTGAAGCCTGGTGGAGGCTGGCTGGAGGCTGGTTGGAGCCTGGCTGGAGGCTGGGTGGAGGCTGGTTGGAGCCTGGTGGAGCCTGGCTGCAAGCTGGCTGGAGGCTGGTTGGAACCTGGCTGGAGCCAGGCCGGAGCCTGGCTGGAGGCTGGCCGGAGTCTTCAGTGTCCACAGAGAATGTTTGCATATTCAACTTGAGTCTCGAGGTATGAGTTCCTTCAAGAAACTCTCCTCTTGGAAGAGTCATAATAATCATCTTCACCACTGAGATCTTCCTCTCATCTCGTGTTTGTAATATTCAGACCTTTGATGAACCTTCTTCTGTCTCCTCACATCTCAAGTAACAAATTATATTAATGGAATATATATATATATATATATATTATATATATATATATAATATATATATATATATATATATATATATATATATATATTAATATATATATATATATATATATATTAATATATATATATATATATATATATAATATATATATAATATATATTATATATATTATACATTATATATATATATATAATATATATATATATATATATATATATATATATATATATATATATATATATATATATAACAGGAGAATTAGCAGCAACAACAGCAGCAGTATCAGCAGCAGAAACAGGAACAGAAGAAGAAGCAGAAGGAACAAATGCAGGAGCATTTCTAGCAGGAGGAGTGGCATCAGCAGCAGCAGACATGATACTAGCAGCACACATTGATCTTACACATGGCATCTCTACTGCAACGTCTCTTCACCTCGCTGCAACATGCAAAACACCACATCTTGCATACGTACACATAAATTCCTAACACCCACACACATGTACACGGATCACACACGCACACATACCTGCCTCTCACACATACACACACACACTTGCCTCACACAAACATAAATGCCTCGCACACACACATACAAAACTCACGCACATACATACACACACACACACAACACACACACACACGCACACACTACACACATACACACACACACACACACGCACACACCACACACACGCACATACACACACACACATACACACACATACACACACACACACACACACACACACACAACACACACACACTTGCCTCACACAAACATAAATGCCTCACACACACACATACAAACACTCACGCACACACACACACACCACACACACACACATACACACACACACAACACACCACACACACACACTACACACATACAACACACACACACATACACACAAAACACACACACACACACACACACACACACACCCCAACACACACATAATCTCACACACCACATAACACAAACTCACGCACACACAACATCATCACACATACACAGACAACACACACACAACACACACACACACGACATACACACACAACATAAACACAGCAGACAACACACAACACATTCAACAACACACACACAAGATAAAACAACACATACATCAGACACACACCACACACATCACAAACAACGACATGCACACACACACACACACAATACACACACAACACAGAACACGACAACAAGGCACATACAACTAAGTGCGACAGACAATGGAAACAAAATACGAAGACAAAGACACACAGGACAAACAAACAGAATTATCGAAGAGCCAGAAACGAACTAACACAGATAAGAGAGACTGACCCGGCAACACAAAGGCTTAGTACAGAATCAGGCACTCAAGGACAGAGTTACAGGGAGGAGGACCAGAAAGTTAATAGGAGGAGAAACCAAATTAAGAAAGAGAGGACAACAGAGATTAAGGAATTTTTGCATAGTTAGTGACAGAAAGAACTGGGAGTGAAGAGATCAGGTAAAGCAAGTACTGGACACACGTACACAAATCAAAGCAGAGGAGGAGGTTGAAGGGTCAAGAAAGAACCAAATGTATGAGTAAGACCGAACGAAGCATTAGAGCCGAAGAACTCCTGAGTGAGCAGAGCAACTGGTACTGAGACAAGACAAACAATTAACAGAGTATTGTCGAAGACCAGAGGAACGAATACACTGAGGTAGGAAGAGATAGGGATCAAGCTTTGTACAGCCAAACTCAAACAATGTTCAGGTTGAGGAGAAGGAGTCACAGGATACAACCAAATTAGGAAGAGTACATGAGATTTACGACATGTATATGTATAAAAAGTCATGGAGGAAGATATCAGAAGAGTGATGGAGCACCTAGAAAAGAATGACTTAATAAACGACAACCAGCATGGGTTCAGGAAGGAAAATCATGTGTTCAAAACCTGCTGGAATTTACGACAAGGTGATAGAAGTAATGATAAGAGAGAGAGAGAGAGAGAGAGATGGGCAGGTGGTAGTAAGAATTTACATTTTCGAGACAGGGCGACTACCGAGGTAGGATGATTAGTACATGTAGAACACGTAGAGATAAGGAAGAAGACTAGCAGGTACTAAATTACAGGTATATAGGAACTAGGACAGTATAGTAAAATCATGGATCAGAGAATACCTGACAGGAAGGCAACAACGAGTGATGGTACGTGACGAGGTGTCAGAGTGGGCGCCTGTGACGAGCGGGGTTCCACAAGGGTCAGTTCTAGGACTGGTGATCTTTCTGGTATATGTGAATGATATGACCGAAGGGATAGACTCAAAAGTGTCCTTGTTAGCAGACAGTGTGAAGCTGATGAGGAGAATTCAATCGGATGAAGATCAGGCAGGACTACAAAGGAATCTGAATAGGCCTCAAACCTGATCCAGCAACTGGCTCCTGGAGTTTAACCCCACCAACTACAAAGTCGTGAATATTGGGGAAGGACAAGGAAGACCGTAGACAGAGTACAGGCTAGGGAGCCAAAGACTGCAAACCTCACTCAAGGAAAACCATCTTGGGGTGAGTATAATACCGAGCATATACCCTGAGGCGCACATCAACGAAATAGCTGCTGCAGCATAAGGACGCCTAGCAAATCTAAGAATAGCATTCCGACACCTCAGTAAGGAATCGTTCAAGATTCTGTACACAGTCTACGTCAAGTCCATATTGGGGGGGGCAGGAGCTATGAATCGACTCCTGCAACCACTACTGAGTACAATTAGGTGAGTACACACACACACACACACACAACACACATACACACGCGCACACGTGCCTAACACTCACACACACACACACACGTATATATATGCCTCTCACACACATACACATACATGCCTCTCTCTCTCTCTCTCTCTCTCTCTCTCTCTCTCTCTCACACACACCACACACATACATGTCTCACACACACACACACACATACATGTCTCACACACACACACACACACACATACATACCTCACACACACACTCATAGATCCCTCGCACATGCACACCTACGCATACACAGAAACGTACATGCATCACCCACATACAAACGTACATGCCTCACACACATACATAGACCGTCCCTCGTTCCTATTCACTTTGATATATTCCCCATACATTTTCCACGACA
>NC_069461.1:21153690-21222610 GCF_026875155.1 Cherax quadricarinatus
ATTTCCCTTAACCTCTCCTCGTAGGACATACCTCTTAGCTCTGGGACTAGTCTTGTGGCAAACCTTTGCACTTTCTCTAGTTTCTTTACATGCTTGGCTAGGTGTAGGTTCCAAACTGGTGCCGTATACTCCAATACGGGCCTAACGTACACGGTGTACAGGGTCCTGAACGACTCCTTATTAAGATGTCGGAATGCTGTTCTGAGGTTTGCCAGGCGCCAATATGCTGCAGCAGTTATTTGGTTGATGTGCGCTTCAGGAGATGTGCCTGGTGTTATACTCACCCCAAGATCTTTTTCCTTGAGTGAGGTTTGTAGTCTCTGGCCCCCCTAGACTGTACTCCGTCTGCGGTCTTCTTTGCCCTTCCCCAATCTTCATGACTTTGCACTTGGTGGGATTGAACTCCAGGAGCCAATTGCTGGACCAGGTCTGCAGCCTGTCCAGATCCCTTTGTAGTTCTGCCTGGTCTTCGATCGAATGAATTCTTCTCATCAACTTCACGTCATCTGCAAACAGTGACACCTCAGAGTTTATTCCTTCTGTCATGTTGTTCACAAATACCATAAACAGCACTGGTCCTAGGACTGACCCCTGTGGGACCCCGCTAGTCACAGGTGCCCACTCTGACACCTCGCCACGTACCATTACTCGCTGCTGTCTTCCTGACAAATATTCCCTGATCCATTGTAGTGCCTTCCCTGTTATCCCTGCTTGGTCCTCCAGTTTTTGCACTAATCTCTTGTGTGGTACTGTGTCAAACGCCTTCTTGCAGTCCAAGAAAATGCAATCCACCCACCCCTCTCTCTCTTGTCTTACTGCTGTTACCTTGTCATAGAACTCCAGTAGGTTTGTGACACAGGATTTCCCGTCCCTGAAACCATGTTGGGTGCTGTTGATGAGATCAGTCCTTTCTAGGTGTTCCACCACTCTTCTCCTGACAATCTTTTCCATGACTTTGCATACTATACATGTCAGTGACACTGGTCTGTAGTTTAGTGCTTCATGTCTGTCTCCTTTTTGAAGATTGGGACTACACTTGTTGTCTTCCATGCCTCAGGCAATCTCCCTGTTTCGATAGATGTATTGATATTGTTGTTACGGGTACACATAGCGCCTCTGCTCCCTCTCTCAGGACCCATGGAGAGATGTTATCTGGCCCCATTGCCTTTGAGGTATCTAGCTCACTCAGAAGCTTCTCACTTCGTCCTCGGTTGTGGGTACCGTGTCCAGCACCTGGTGATGTGCCACACCTCTCCGTCCCTCTGGAGCCCCTTCTGTCTCCTCAGTGAACACTTCTTTGAATCTCTTGTTGAGTTCCTCACATACTTCACGGTCATTTCTTGTTGTCTCTCCTCCTTCCTTCCTTAGCCTGATTACCTGGTCCTTGACTGTTGTTTTCCTTCTGATGTGGCTGTATAACAGCTTCGGGTCAGATTTGGCTTTCGCTGCTATGTCGTTTTCATATTGTCGTTGGGCCTCCCTTCTTATCTGTGCATATTCGTTTTTGGCTCTACGACTGCTCTCCTTATTCTCCTGGGTCCTTTGCCTTCTATATTTCTTCCATTCCCTAGCACACTTGGTTTTTGCCTCCTTGCACCTTTGGGTGAACCATGTGCTCATCCTGGCTTTTTCATTATTCCTGTTTCCCTTGGGTACAAACCTCTCCTCAGCCTCCTTGCATTTTGTTGCTACATATTCCATCATCTCATTAACTGGCTTCCCTGCCAGTTCTCTGTCCCACTGAACCTCGTTCAGGAAGTTCCTCATTCCCGTGTAGTGTGTGTGTGTATGTGTGTGTGTGTGTATGTGTGTGTGTGTGTGTGTGTGTGTGTGTGTGTGTGTGTGTGTGTTGTGTGTGTGTGTGTGTGTGTGTGTGTGTGTATGTGGGTTTGTGTGTGTGTGTGTGTGTGTGTGTGTGGTGTACGTGGGTTTGTGGTGTGTGTGTGTGTGTGTGTGTGTGTGTGGTGTGTGTGTGTGTGTGTGTGTGTGTGTGTGTGTGTGTGTGTGGTTGTGTGTGTGCGTGTGTGTGCGTGTGTGTGTGTGTGTGTGTGTGTGTGTGTGTGTGTGTGTGTGTGTGTGTGTGTGTGTGCGCGTGCGTGTGTGTGTGTGTGTGTGTGTGTGTGTGTGTGTGTGTGTGTGTGTATGTGTGTGTGTAATTTGGACTTAATTAGTTTGGAGATGGTCCAATATATTAATTAGGTAATCAGATTAGTAGTTAACTGGGATCTTAAGACATTCCCAATGGCCTTCCGAATATAATCACTTCTCTGATCTAGTCCTGGAGGTCCAGGGCCGTGGTGCATACTCCTTTCACATCCTCCCGCCGTTCTGAGGCCCTGGTGTGCTCTGACTGGCTGTTTCTTGTGAGAATTTGTGAATATGGGCCAATCAGCTCGGCTGTACAGACGACGCAAGTCACACTACATGATTGTGAATACCTTGGTGAGAACGAGCCAATCAGAGCACTCAGGTGAAGAGGCTCCTGGAACTACTCTGTCACTGGTCCATACCACAGTGAGGAAGAACCAATCAGGACAAATTATTATTGTAATCAAAAAGAAGCGCTAAGCCACAAGGGCCATAGCTGCAATCAGGACAAAGAATAAGAGTTGTTCTGAATTATTAGTATACTACTACTACTATTACTATGAATAATAATAATTACAATAATATCCTTATAATTATAATAATTATTATTATTATCATCATCATCATTATCACCACCATCATCATCATTCCGTGCAAGAAAGTACAAAGAAACAAAAAACTAACAATTTTCACTTATTTTTGGTGCTAAAATCCAGAGGACTTTCTCTTAACCACAAACTCAACAATAGCATCAACCAGCCATTTAATAATTGACATCAATCAACACAAAACCGTCGTGAATCCATTAAGAGATAATTGCAAATCAATTACCTTAATGATAATTACTTTTACCAGCCTGTTAAGTACAGTTTTTTATGCTTAATCTAATCAACGATGCGAACACAGTGTAACTCGCCAGTTGCAGTCATACAGTGTAACTCGCCAGTTGCAGTCATACAGTGTAACTCGCCAGTTGCAGTCATACAGTGTAACTCGCCAGTTGCAGTCATACAGTGTAACTCGCCAGTTGCAGTCATACAGTGTAACTCGCCAGTTGCAGTCATACAGTGTAACTTGCCAGTTGCAGTCATACAGTGTAACTCGCCAGTTGCAGTCATACAGTGTAACTTGCCAGTTGCAGTCATACAGTGTAACTCGCCAGTTGCAGTCATACAGTGTAACTTGCCAGTTGCAGTCATACAGTGTAACTTGCCAGTTGCAGTCATACAGTGTAACTTGCCAGTTGCAGTCATACAGTGTAACTTGCCAGTTGCAGTCATACAGTGTAACTCGCCAGTTGCAGTCATACAGTGTAATTCGCCAGTTGCAGTCATACAGTGTAACTCGCCAGTTGCAGTCATACAGTGTAACTTGCCAGTTGCAGTCATACAGTGTAACTTGCCAGTTGCAGTCATACAGTGTAACTCGCCAGTTGCAGTCATACAGTGTAACTCGCCAGTTGCAGTCATACAGTGTAACTCGCCAGTTGCAGTCATACAGTGTAATTCGTTAATTACATTGATACAGTGTAACTCGTTAATTATACTGATGCAGTGTAACTCGTTAATTACAGTGATACAGTGTAATTTGTTAATTACATTGCAGCAGCATCACCAGCAGACAGCAATAGCAGCAGCAGCAGCAGAAGCAACAGCAGGAGCAGCAGCAGCAGCATCACCAGCAGACCGCAACAGCAGCAGCAGCAGCAGCAGCAGCAGCAGCATCACCAGCAGACCGCAACAGCAGTAGCAGCAGCAGAAGCAGCAGCAGCATCACCAGCAGACCGCAACAGGAGCAGCAGACTACAACAGTAGCAAGCAGTTGCCGCAGCAGAAGCGACAGCAGGAGTTGCAGTAGCAGTAGCAGCAGACTGTAACGACAGCAGTAGCAGCAGCAGCAGACTGTAACGACAGCAGTAGCAGGAGCAGCAGACTGCAATAGTAGCAAAAGTTGCAGCAGCATAAGCGGCAGCAGGAGTTGCAGTAGGAGTAGCAGCAGGAGTAGTAGCAATAGTAGCAGCAGTGGTAGTTGCAGTAGGTGCAGCAGCAGCAGCAACAGCATCAGCAACAACTGTTACAGCAATAGTATACGCAGCAGCAACAACAGACAGTAGTAACAGCAGAAATAGTAGCAACAACGGTTGCTGTAGTAACAGCACCACTACTAACAGTAGTAGTAGTAGTAGCAGTAGTAATAGTAGTAACAAGTATAGTAGAGACGTGTGAGAGAACAATCACTATTTCCCAAAGGAGACGGTAATCTCTCTAATGGAAACATCTCTCTCTCTCTTTTTTTTTTTTTTTTTTTTTTTTACACAGGGTTTGACAAGGTTAAGGATCCCTAACTTTATTGGCAGCTATATTACAGGTTAAGGATTCCTAACTTTATTGGCAAGCTAAGAGCTGTTACCTACATCAGCTCATTTGAAAGCATTTTTATTGGTATGAGACATACAAGTAGGGAACAGGATGAAGTTGGAGCCATCTGTGGGCCAGCATTTTCATTTGATCAACTGACTTTATCTCGTTGACATCATTATGCTGTACGAATGTGTTCCATACTCGAGTCATCCTGGGTATATATGATCTCAGATGGAGTGATGTTCTGGAGAAGGGTACAGCCAGAGTGAAGTTGCTGCTTTCTGCCCGTCTTGTGGCATAAAAGCTTGTTTCACGCTGTCCTCGAAGTGGATCCAAGTGTGGTATTTTGACAATATTGGCCTCTCTCTCTCTCTCTCTCTCTCTCTCTCTCTCTCTCTCTCTCTCTCTCTCTCTCTCTCTATCTCTCTCTCTCTCTCTCTCTCTCTCTCTCTATCTCTATCTCTCTCTCTCTCCTCTCTCTTCTCTCTCTCTCTCCACTCTCTCACTCCTTCTCTCCTCTCTTCTCTCTCTCTCTCTCATCTCTTCTCTCTCTTCTCTCTATCTCTCTCTCTCTATCTATCTATCTATCTATCTCAACGCTGACCACTCAAGCAATCAGGACACACACCAGAGTGCTGACCATCAGAGAAATTTTCTGCAGTTATGCTTACCTCATTGGATACAAAGGAAAATTTTCAGCACTGAACACAGGAAAATTTTCAGTTTTGAACATAAGAAAAAATTTTCTCACTAGGGGTTTTTGAAACGGAAATTTTGTCCATTAAAAAACTTATTTATCCCTTCAGCAAAATTCATTATTTTCCATGAGGAAAAATTGTGTAATTTTGGAAAGAAGAAACAAAGAAACAAAATAAGCATAAATAGAAGAAAAGCAGGGAAAAGAAGAGAATGGAGAAAAAGATGAAGACCCCCAACCCTTCCCTCCCTCTCATAAGAAAAGGATAAGTTAAAAAAGAAATACAGGAAGAAAAAGAGAATAAGAAAAGGTTAATAAAAGTTAAAAGAAAAACAGGAAGAAAGAGAAATAAGAAAAAAGGATAAAAGTTAAAAGAAAAAACAGGAAGGAAAAGAGATAAAGAGACAAATCCCCACCACCCCTACCCCCCCGTCGGTAATAAGAGAAATATGTTCAAAAATACTAAGAGCAGGAAAAAATAAAGAATACGAACCAAAAGGTACAAAAAGTAGGGAAAAGAAAGGCAATAAAACGACAAAGAAACAGATTACAAAAAAATTTCAGGAAAAAAGCAAGAGAATAAGATAAAAACTGAGAATAAAGGAAAAAAGTACGAAGCTTTGCATACAAAAAAATAAAAGAAGAAAAACTACATAAGAGAAGAAAACAATGCCACAAAAAAATAACAAACTCCCCAAAAATATAGAAAAAAAAAATATCCAAAGTTGACCTGGAAAAAAATTTCTTAAAAAAAAAAAAGAAAAAAAGAAGAGGTTTTTAAATTTTCACAATAATTAAAAATCTATTTTTTTTCAATTTAGAGTTCAGGAAAACTGTTGTTTAGCGCCGCCTGGCGGGGGGGGGGGACTCTTGATCCAGGGGAGTGGAGCTGCCCTCCCTTTCCCCAGGAGCCCTGAGACCTATACGGGTTTAGCGCTTCTTTAAATGATGATGATGATGATAGTAACAATAATTATAATAATAATACAAAAGCCAATTATTATTATTTATATTATTGAATAATATTTTATTATTATTATTATTATTATTATTATTTTTATTATTTTTATTATTATATTATTATTATTATTATTTATTAGTAGTATTTATGATTATTATTGTTATCAATAATATTATTATTAATATTTATAATTATTATTATTATTATTATTATTATTTATTATTATTATTATTATTATTATATTATTATTATTATTATTATTACCCATTATTATTAATATATTATTATTATTTTATTATTATTTTTTATTATCACACTGGCCGTTCCCACCAAGGCAGGGGTGGCCCGAAAAGGAAAACTTTCACATCATCTCACTCCATCACTGTCTTGCCAGAAGGGTGCTATACACTACAGTTTTTAATGCAACTTAACACCCCTCCTTCAGAGTGCAGGCCTGTACTTCATCTCCAGGACTCAAGTCCGGCCTGCCGGTTCCCTGAAACCCGTTCATAAATGTTACTTTCTCACACTCCAACAGCACGTCAAGTATTAAAAACCATTTTGTCTCATTCTCCTATCAAACACGCTCACGCATGCTGCAGGAAGTCGAAGCCATCGCACACAAAACTCTTTACCCCTCCCTCCAACCCTTCCTAGGCCGACCCCTACCCCGCTTCCTTCCCCACCCCCCCCGCTGATCCCCTCAAGCCGTCATTCTGTTCGCTCCATTCTCTCTACATGTCGAACCACCTCAACAAACCCTTCCTCAGCCCTCTTGGACAACCGTTTTGGTAATCCGCACCTCCTCCTAACTTCCAAACTACGAATTCTCTGCATTATATTCACAACCACACATTGCCCTCAGACACGACCTCTCCACTGCCTCAGCCTTACTCCTCCCCCCCCCCGCCCCCTGCAACATTCATTCACCCACGCTTCACACCCATATAAGAAGCGTTGGTAAAACTATACTCTCATACATTCCCCTCTTTGCCCTCCAAAGGACAAAGTTCTTTGTTCCACAGACTCCTAAGTTCCCCCCCCGACACAAATTTCCCTCATCAATTCTATGATTCACCTCATCTTTCATAGACCCATCCGCTGACCACGTGCCACTCCCAAATATATGAATACGTTCACCTCCCCATATCTTCCCTCATCTGATCTTCAATCTTCATCACCTAATATTTTTGTTAAATCCTCATAACCTTACTCTTTCCTGTATTCACCTTTAAAATTTTCTTCTTTTGGACACCTACAAATTCATCCACCAATCTCTGCAACTTCTCTTCAGATCTACAAGAGCACAGTGTCATCAGCAAAGAGCAGCTGTGACAACTTCCACTTTGTGTGTGATTTCTTTATCTTATAACTCCACGCCTCTTGCCAAGACCCTCGCATTTATTCTCTTCAACCCCATCTATAAATATATTAAACAACACGGTGACATCCACATCCTTGTTAAGGCCTACTTTTACTGGGGGAAAAAATTTCCGCTTTCCTACATACTCTAATTGAGCCTCACTATCCTCGTAAAAAACTCTTCCATGCTTTCAGTAACCTACCTCCTACTCCATACACTTGCAACATTCTGCCACATTTGCCCCCCTATCCACCCCTGTCATACGCCCTTTTCCACATCCATAAATGCACAAAGACCTCTTTAGCCTTATCTAATTATGTTCACTTATATGGTTTCACTGTAAACAACTGTCCACACACCCCCTACCTTCTCCTAAAGCCTCCTTGTTCATCTTGCATCCTATTCTCAGTCTTACTCTTAATTCTTTCAATTAAAACTCTACCATACACTTTACCAGGTACACTCAACAGACTTATCCCCCTATAATTTTTGCACTCTCTTTTGTCCCCTTTGCCTTTATACAAAGGAACTATGCATGCTCTCTGCCAATCCCTAGGTACCTTACCCTCTTCCATACATTTATAAATATTGCACCAACCCACTCCAAAACTATATCCCCACCTGCTTTTAACATTTCTATCTTTATCCCATCAATTATTATTATTATTATTATTATTATTATTATTATTATTATTAACATTATTATTACATTCACGAGGAAGCATTAAATCCGTATGGGGGTCACAAATCTCTTAGGGGAAAAATGAAATTCAACCGACTCTGATCCATAGAAGAGGAAGACAGCTCCATTTTCCTCCCCCTTGGATCAAGAGCCATCCCTCACCCCCACACCGGAGCATCGAGGCGCCCAGGCCGAAGAAAAAGAGCGAACGAAAGAAAAGAGAAAAGGATGGTAACATTAGGAGAAGATGAGAGGAATAAGGGCATCTTCTGGCCGGCCGAGCACAACTATCATTCATATTTTCAATTGGTTCGTTCACAGAGTCTTTTAGCATGGTAATGCAGCCACGATCCAATTACAGGCTATCTGCCAGCTGATTCTTGAGGTAATGGGCTAGGAGACGAGGTGGCTAGGTGCTGGGTGTTAGGTGTTGGGTGCTAGGTGTTGGGTGCTAGGTGTTGGGTGCTAGATGCTGGGTACTAGGTGTTGGGTGCTAGGTGTTACGTGCTAGGTGTTGGGTGCTAGATTATATATACAGTATATATATATATATATATTTTATTTATATATTATATATATATATACATATATATAATATATATATATAGATATACTATATATATATTATATATATATATATATAATATATATATATATATATATATAATATTAGATAAGGTCTAGAGGTCTTTGTGGCATTTATGGTTTGGAAAAGGCGTATGCAGGGTGGATAGGGGTGGCAATGTGGCAGTTGTTGCAAGTGTATGGTGTATGGAGGTAGGTTACTGAAAAGCAGTGCAGAGTTTTTACGAGGATAGTGAGGCTCCAGTTAGAGTATGTAGAAAAGAGGGGAAAATTTTTTTCCAGTAAAAGTAGGCCTTAGACAAGGATGTGTGTATGTCCACCGTGGTGTTTAATATTTTTCTATATATGGGGTGTAAGAGAAGTAAATGCGAGGGTCTTGGCAAGAGGCGTGGTGAGTTAAAGATAAAGAATCACACACAAAGTGAGGAGTTGTCACAGTTGCTCTTTGCTGATGACACTGTCTATGCTCTTGAGGAGATTCTGAAGAGAAGCTGCAGAGCTTGTGGATGAATTTGGTAGGTGTGCAAAAGAAGAAAATTAATGGTGAATACAGGAAAGAGTAAGGTTATGAGGATAACAAAGATTAGGTGATGAAGATTGAATTCAGATTGGAGTGAGAGAGTATGGAGGAGGTGACGTAATCAGATATTTGGGCGTGGACGTGTCAGCGGAAGGGTCTATGAAAGATGAGGTGAATCATAGAATGATGAGGGAAAAAACGAGTGAGTGGTGGCATTAGGAGTCTGTGGAGACAGAGAACTTTGTCCTGGAGGCAAAGAGGGGAATGTATGAGAGTATAGTTTTACCAACGCTCTTATATGGGTGTGAAGTATGGTGATGAATGTTGCAGCGAGGAGAAGGCTGGAGGACAGTGGAGATGTCATGTCTTGAGGGGCAATGTGTGGTGAATATAATAGCAGAGAATTCGTAGTTTGGAAGTAGGAGGAGGTGTGGGATTACCAAAACTGTTGTCCAGAGGGCTGAGGAAGGGTGTTGAGGTGGTTCGGACATGTAGAGAGAATGGAGCGAAAACAGAATAACTTCAAGAGTGTATCTGTCTGTAGTGGTCCCTCAAGGCGGGTAGGGGTCGGCCGTAGGAAGGGTAGTTGGAGGGAGGGGGTAAAGGAGGTTTTGTGTGCGAGGGGATTGGACTTCCAGCAGGCAGCGGTGAGCGTGTTTATAGGAGTGAATGGAGACAAAATGGATTTTTAATACTTGACGTGCTGTTGGAGTGGGAGCAAAGTAAACATTTGTGAAGGGGATTCAGGGGAAACCGGCAGCCGGGACTTGATGTTCCTGGAGTGGGAAAGTACAGTGGCTGCATCTGAAGGAGGGGTGTTAATGTTGCAGTTTACAAACTAGTGTAAAGCACCCTTCTGGCAATGACAGTGATGGAGTGAAATGATGGTGAAAGTTTTTCTTTTTCGGGCCACCATGCCTTGAGTGGAATCGGCCAGTGTGATAATAAAAAATAAATAAATAAATATATATATATATATATATATATTTATATATATATATATATTATTATATATATATATATATATATATATATATATATATTTTATTTATATATATATATATATATCTATATATATATATATATATTTATATATATATATATGTAGATGAATGGTTCATGAGAACCGACATGTTGATAAATTAGACACATGTGCAAACTCATCTACAAACCTGTCAGACACTGCAACTTCTTGGGATCTTAATTACTAGGAATTTTCGCTTGCCTATTCTGGGCAGACTACTTCCACATTGAACAATGTGACACCACCATTGACTGCTGCACCTCTCCTGACCATACCGTTTATAAGCTGCTTCTCAGCTCTATGCCGTATTCTACTCAAGATGATGGACTGAACACATCGATTCAAGGTTGAGGACCTGATTACCTATTTCTCCTCTGTTCTCAAGTTTCTCCTACGTATGGAATGAGGAAAGCCCTGTGGCGAAAACGTTTCCTCATAAAAGACCCAGAGTTGACTGTGTCTAATTGTATCATATATATATATATTATATTATATATATATATATATATATATATATATATATTTATATACTATATATATATATATATATATATTATATATATATATATATATTTAGTACCAACATTGACCTCCCTGGACATTGCAGCAGGAGAGAGGAACATTAACCTTACAGGATTGCTGATAGTTATAAAGCTGTAATGTCATTCCCACAGGGTTCAGCAGGAAGGGAGGTTTCACCGTTTAAGGCCTCAACCCTTTAAAACAAATACTCAGTCAGCACTTGGTGAGGTTTCAGAGAGAGGCTGCTGTCTTGAACTCACCAAATTTGCCAACCTGTGCCTGGCTGGCTGTGTCCCAGTAGGCATCAGACCTTTTCTTTGGTGGCCTATTGTGTACCCTCCTGAAGAAAGGATGGCGGATCAGGCCCATTGCAGCAGTGTGGTAAACACCCTTCGGCGCCTAGTCGCCAAGCTGCAGTATAAGAAGGGTGAGTCAAGTGGCTGCTGCAATGCTGAACCAACTCTGCTCGGTTTTCGAGCGTTCAACAGGGCTTGAATAGCAGCTGCCCATGCAGGCACGAGTATATATCAAATAACATGTCCGATGCGAAAAAGCCTTGGGTCAAATGGACTTTGCCAATGCTTTCAACTCAGTTCAGAATGGATGCTGCTCTCAAGCTGTTTATAGACCACTTCCCTTCCCATTATCCCTCATAGAATCGTGTTATAGTGTGACTTCCAAACATTATTTGGGGACCATTGAAATGACTCATGTGAGGGCGTGCAACAGGGGGACCCTCCTCGCCCCCTTTCTATTTTGTCTTGGTTCATCAAGGAAGTGACAGAAGCACTCTCCAGGCGAGCTCAATATCTGGTTTCCGGGACGACAGTACCCTAGCTGGCACAACAGAATCTCTCCTAGAGGAATCAGTAAATTAAAGACATGGGAAAAAACCTGGGCCTTTCTTTAAACCCATCAAGCCGTGAAATAGTTTATATCAATCAACAGATGATCAGAATATTGGTGATTGAGCGTTTTCAGGAGCACGAGCCAGTGATCAGCCAATAGCACTATCCTTTGCTGGTCCTCTTGGGTCCAATCCAATCGATCTGACTATAGAAAAAAGTTCACAGACCTCCGGACGATGGCAGAGCAGATGAAAGACATTGACACACACGATGCCTTCTGCTTACTCACAGCTTTCTGTCAATCCCAAAATCTTTACCTACTTTCTGAGATGCTCCCCAGCCTTCCAGCAGTCCAAAACCTCAAGGAATATGACTCTCTCCTGAAGACCATGCTAAGAGAGTGTATTGAATCTTTCCCTTGAAGGATGGACAGTGGTTTGCAAGCCTCACTTTCCGGTCATGCTTGGAGGACTAGGAGTAATGCAGATCTTCCCAGATTGCTCTACCCGCTTTTTCCTATCCTCTTCCTAGCATGCAAAACGTGTTGATAAGGCAAATTCTTCCCGATTACCCTCAGTGCTCAGCAGGGAATAGAGACCCTAGCTATTGCCGTGCAATCACCGAATGGGAGACTCTTGCTGCTCAGCACCAAACCCTAGTGCACCATGGCTCAAAACAGTCAAGCTGGGGATGGCCCGATTGCTGAAAAGGTGCTTGCCAACATGACTCAGGGCTGCAATATCAGATAGGAGATTGCCCGTCTGACCAGGCTGTGAGCGACATCACTCCGGGTGAACTTCCTCCAAACAGTTTCCCATATCGGCAATGGGGACGCGATCGACCCTAAGAACCCTCCGTATTGCTGTGGCTCTGCGCCTTGATGCCCCAATTCACACGAATATACGTGTATTTGCGGGCTGAAGTGCAAAGCAGACCATTACGTTCTACATGTTCTTAACTGTTTCCAAAACAAGGCTGGCATGCAAGACACAATGAGGTCAACGTCATCATTATGAGAACCTTGTGTACAGCTGGATGCCCAGCCGAGGGGAAGCCCCGAATCACTAGCAGCCTAAACAACACCCACAAACCCAGCAAACCGCCCCAACGGGATTCCACCATCTATCCTTGAAGAATGGCAAGCTCTTAGCAAGTGGACTTACCTGTTTGCGCAATACACTGGCTGACACTATATCCATACAGTGTGGGGCGAAGGAGGAGTGTGACCAAGGAGGGAGTACAAGTTCAGCAAGTAAGGGACATTAGCCAACAGTATCAATTTTTCCCATTGGGATCAGAGACCTTGGGATCATGGGGAAAATGCCACACGTTTCCTTAAAAGAATTGGGGTTCGAATCATCGACACCACCAGGGACCAAGGGCAGCCACTTTCATGTTTCCAGCGCCTCAGCGTGCCATCCAGAGGGGAAATGCTTGCTGCATACTTGGGCTCACGTCCAGCTCGGAGGAGTGGAGGAAATGTATGATCTTTAATAACATGGTACCATTGTATTCATGTTTATTTTTTTTCTCTAAATGTTTGGTAAATGTATTTGTTTATTAATAAATGTTCACATTGTAATATCTATATATATTTATATTATATATATATTTATTTATATATATATAAATATTATATATTATATATATATATAATAATATATATATATATTATTATATATATATATATTTATATATATACATATTTATATATATATATATATAATATTATTATTATATATATATATATTATATATATATATATATATAGTATATATATAAATATATATATATATATATAATATATATATATATATATATATTTATTTATATATATATATTATAATATATATATATATATCTATAGTAGTTGGTAGACAGCAACCACCCAGGGGAAGTACTAACGTCCTGCCAGATGGACTGTTGAAACAAAACATGTCAACATGTTTTGCATGGATGGTTAGGATTGCTGGTTTCTTTTTCTGTCTCATAACACGCTAGATAACAGGGAGATCTTGCTACTCCTACTTACACTTGGTCACACTTCAAGACACGCAATGCATATATATATATATTACATCTAGTTTTTCTCCTTTTTCTAAATAGCTCTTGTTCTTTTTTCTTCTTCTATTGTCCATGGGGAAGTGGAAAAGAATCTTTCATCCGTAAGCCATGCGTGTCGTATGAGGCGACTAAAAATGCGGGGCAATGGGTGTAACCTTCTCCTGTATACAATTACTAAAAAGAGAAGAAGAAAACTCTTATAAAATGGTTGCCTTAAATGTGCGTGGATTGAGTGCGGATTGACAAGAATCAGATGATATTTGCTGATTGTTATGAATTGAAAAGAAGTTGGAGGTCTGGCCTAAGCGAAACAAAGTGAAGGGGGTAGAGAGTTTCAGTGGGGTGAAATAAAATGGGATTAAATCTGGAGTATTCTGGAGAGTTAGAGCAAAGGAAGGGGTAGCAGTAATGTTAAATGATTCAGTTTATGGAGAGGAAAAGAGAATATGAATGTGTAAATTCAGAATTATGTGGATTAAAGTAAGGTTGATGCGAGAAGTGGGTCATTAATAAGCGTTTATGCACCTGGAGAAGAGGGAATGCAGAGGAGAGAGGAGAGATTTTGGGAGATGTTAACGTGAATGTATAGGAGCCTTTGAAACCAAGTGAGAGAGTTATATTGTGGTAGGGGACTTGAATGCTAAAGTTGGAGGAAACTTTTAGAGAGGGTGTGGTGGTAGTTTGGGGTGCCAGGTTGTAAATGATAATGGGAGCCTTTGATTGAACTTTGTATAGAAAGGGGTTTGTTATAGGTAATACATATTTTTAAGAAAAAGAGGTAAAATTAAGTTTCACGATATGAAGTAGGGCGAAATGACAGTAGTTGTTGATTATGTATTGGTAGATAAAAGACTGTGAGTAGACTTCAGGATGTCATGTTTTATAGAGGGGCCACAGATGTAAAAATCAGATCACTTTTAAGTTTGTAGCTTACACTGAGAGGAAAAGGTAGATGGGATACAAGGAGAAATAGAAGAATCAGGGAAGAGAGAGTCACACATCCTGTTTATAAACTAAAGAGGAGGCAGTGAGGTAAGATATACAGTATTGGAGGATAGATGGGCTAATGAGAGCATAGGAAATGGGGTCGAAGAGGTATATGGGGTAGGTTTAAAAATGTGTGTTAGTTGTGTTCAGCAAGAAGTTTGTGGTTACAGGAAAGTGGGGACGTGCAGGAGGGAAGAGGAGCGATTGGTGGAATGATGATGTTAAAGAGAGTAGTATGGGAAGAGAAAAAAAGTTAGCATATAGAAGTTTTACAACGTTAGAAGTGATGCAAGGACGGGAGGTATATGGAGAAAAAAGAGAGAAGTTAAGAGAGTGGGAAGCAATGTAAAAAAGAGAGCAAATGTTGGAGAGTGGGTGAGATGTTATCAACAAATTATTTTTGTTGAAAATAAGAAAAAGTTTTGGAGTGAGATTAACAGTAAGAAAGCCTAGAGACAAATGATTTGTCAGTTAAAAATAGGAGAGGAGGAGTTGGGTGAGTTATTAAAGGGAGAGGTAGAGGTATTGGGAAGATGGAAGGAATTATTTTGAGGAATTGTTAAATGTTGATGATGATGGGAAGCTTGTGATTTCGTGTATAGGCAAGGAGGAATACATCTTGTAGGAGAGAGGAAGAGCCAGTTGTGGTGTGGGGAAGTTCGTGAGGCAGTAGGTAAAATGAAAGGGGGTAAGGCAGCAGCCGGGGATTGATGGGATAAAGATAGGAAATGTATAAAAGCAGGTGGGGATATAGTTTTGGAGTGGTTGTTGCATATTTAATAAATGTATGATAAGAGGGTAAGGTACCTAGGGATTGCAGAGAGCATGATAGTTCCTTTGTATAAAGCAAAGGGATAAAAGAGCTGTGCAAAAAAATTATTGGGGGATAAGTCTGTTGAGTGTACCTGGTTAAAGTGTATGGTAGAGTTATAATTGAAAGAATTAGGAGTTAAGACGGAGAATTAGGATAGCAGATGAACAAGGGAGGGCTTTAGGGAAAGGTGGGGGTGTGTGGACCAGGTGTTTACAGTGAAACCATATAGTGAACAGTATTAGATAAGGCTAAAGTGTCTTTGTGGCATTTATGGATTTGAAAAGGCGTATGACAGGGTGGTGAGGGGGGCAATGTGAGATGTTGCAAGTGTCCCCTATGGTGTAGGAGGTAGGTTACTGAAGCAGTGAGAGTTTTTTACGGGATAGTGAGCTCAAGTTAGAGTTATGTATGGAAAGAGGGGAAATTTTCTTCCCAGTAAAAGTAGGGCCTTAGACAAGGATGTGTGATGTCACCGTGGTTGTTTAATATATTTATAGATGGGGTTGTAAGAGGAAGTAAATGCGAGGGCCTTGGCAGAGGCGTGGAGTTAAAAGATAAAGATCACACACCAAGTGGGAGTTTGTCACAGCTGCTCTTGCGAATGACACTGTTGCTCTTGGGAGATTCTGAAGAGAAGGTTGCGGAGATTGGTGGTTGAATTTGGCTAGGGTGTCCAAAGAAGAAAATTTTAAGGTGAATACAGGAAAGGAGTAAGGTTATGAGGATAACAAAAGATTAGGTGATGAAAGATTGATATCAGATCGGAGGGAGAGAGTATGGAGGAGGTGAACGTTTCTTCAGATATTTGGAGTGGACGTGCTCAAGCGGATGGGTCTATGAAAGATGGAGGTGAATCAATAGAATTGATGAGGGAAAAAGAGTGAGTGGTGCACTTAGGAGTCTGTGGAGACAAAGAAGGGAATTGTAGAGAGTATAGTTTTACCAACGCTTTATATGGGTGTGAAGCGTGGGTGATGAAGGGTTGCAAGCGAGGAGAAGGTGGAGGCAGTGGAGATGTCATGTCTGAGGGCAATTGGGGTGTGAAATATAATGCAGAGAATTCGTAGTTTGGAGTTAGGAGGAGGTGCGGGATTACCAATACTGTTGTCAGAGGGTAGAGGAAGGGTTGTTGATGTGGTTCGGGGACATGTAGAGAGATGGAGCGAACAGAATGGACTTCAAGAGTGTATCAGTCTGTAGTGGAGGAAGGCGGGGTAGGGGTCGGCTAGAAGGTGGAGTGGAGGGGGTAAAGGAGGTTTTGGTTGTGCGGGGGCTTGGACTTCAGCAGGCATGCGTTGAGCGTGGTTTGATGGAGTGAATGGAGACAAAAGGTTTTTAATACTTGACGTGCTGTTGGAGTGTGAAGCAAAAGTAACATTATGAAGGGGTATTTAAGGGAACCTGCAGGCCGGATTGAGTCCTGGCGCTAAGATGGGAAGTACAGGGCCTGCACTCTGAAGGAGGGGTGTTAATGGTTGCAGTTTAATAAACTGTAGTTAAAGCACCTTTCTGCAAGACAGTGATGGATGTGAATGATGGTGAAAGTTTTTCTTTTCGGGCCGCCCTGCCGTGGGTGGAATCGGCCGGTGTGATAATAAAAAAAAAAAAAAATAATAATAATATATATTATTTATATTTATATATATATATATATATTATATATATATATATATATATTATTTATTTATATATATATATATTATATATATATATATAGATATTATATATATATTATAAAAATATAGGGAGGTACCCCTCTATAGCTGGAATGGGGGACTCTCATCCTCAGAGAAGGACAATAAACGTACCTCAGGGAAAACTCACGGTTCTCCCCGGAGCTGTTTGAATATTTTCTTCTCCTACCACCCCCTATATTTTTTATATTCTATGTAAAACATTTATTGAGACAGAATACATGTGCCGAAAAACACAAACATGAATACAATGGAAACAATGTTTTTAAAGATCGTAAATTTTCCCTCCAGCTCCTCCGAGGCCGGGGCGCGAACCAAGTATGCAGCAAGCATTTCTCCTCTGGATGGCTACGCTGAGGCGCTGGAACATGAAAAATGGCTGCCCTTGGGTCCCTGGTTGGTGTCGATGAGTCTGGAACCCAGTTCTTTAAGGAAACGTGTGGCATTTTTTTCCCATGTTCCCAAGGTCTCTGATCCCAATGGGACAAATTGATACTGTTGGCTTATGTCCCTGTACTTTCAGATCTTATACTCCTCCCTGTGGTCAGCAGCTCCTCCCTGTCGCCCCACACTGTGATGGATATAAGTGTCAGCCAGTGTGGACACACAGGTGTAGTCCCATGCTAAGAGCTTGCCATTCTTCCAAGGATAGATGGTGATCCCGTTGGGGCGGTTTGCTGGGTTGTGGGTATTGTTGGCTGCTAGTGATCGGGGCTCCCTCTCGGCTGGGCATCCAGCTGTAGCAAGGGTTCTCTTAATGATGTCGTTGACCTCATTGCGTCTTGCATGCCAGCCCTTGGTTTTGGAACATTTAAGACCATGTAGACCGTATTGGTCAGCTTGCGCTTCACCGCAAATACACATATATTCTGTGTGAATTGGGGCAGCAAGGCGCAGAGCCACTGCAATACGGAAGGTCATAGGATCGAGTCGCTTTCCCATTGCCGATATGGGTACTGTTTGGAGGGAGTCCCCGGAATGATGTGCGCTCACAGCCTGGAGAAGGGCAGTCTCCCTATCTGATGTTGCAACTCTGAGCATGTTGACAAGCACCTTTTCAGCAATCGGGCCATCCCAGCTTGACTATTTGTGAGTCAGTGCTGCACTAGGGTTTGGTGCTGGAGCAGCAAGAGTCTCCCATTCAGTGATGGCACTGGCATAGCTAGGGTCCTATATTCCTGCTGAGTCACTAAGGTTATCAGGAAGAATTTGTCTTATCAGCTCGTTTGATGCTATGGAAGAGGATAGGAAAGCTTGTAGAACAATCTGGGAAGATCTGCATACTCCTAGTCCTCCAAGCATGACCGGAAGTGAGGCTTGCAACCACTGTCCATCTTCAAGGGAAAGATTCAATACACTCTCTAGCATGGTCTTCAGGAGAGAGTCATATTGCTTGAGTTTTGGACTGCTGAAGGCTGGGGAGCATCTCAGAAAGTAGGTAAGTTTTGGGATTGACAGAAAGCTGGTGAGTAGGCAGAAGGCATCGTGTGTGTCAATGTCTTTCATCCTGCTCTCCATCGTCCGGAGGTCTGAGACTTTTTTTTCTGGGATCAGATCGATGGCATTGGACCAAGAGGAGCACCAAGGGAGAGTGCTATTGGCTGGATCAATGGCTCGTGCTCTCTGGTTAAAACGGCTCTAATATTCTGGATCATCTGTTGATTGGTAGAAGAACTATTTATATATATATAATATATATATATATCATTATATTATATTTATATATATATATATATATATATAATATATATATATATATTATATATATATATTTATATATATATATATTTATATATATATATATATATATTATATATATATATATATATATAATATATATAATATTTATATATATATTATATATATATATAATATATATATATATATATATATATATATATATATATATATATATATATATATATATATATATATATATATATATATATTGAGGTCTAGCGCCCACAACATACACACACACACACAAACATGTGAAGTTAATGAGGAGAAATTAAATCAGATGAGGATCAGGCAGGATTTCAAGAGACCTGGACAGGTTGGACACCTGGTCCAGCAATGAAGTCAATGAAGATAGGGGAAGGCCAAAGAAGATTGCAGACAGAGTATAGGCTAGGTGGCCAAAGACTGCAAACTTCTCTCAAGGAGAAAGATTTTGAGGTGAGTATAACACCGAGCACGTCTCCGGAAGTACACATCAACCAGGTAATTGCTGCAGCATATGGGCGCCTGGCAAACCTGAGAATAGCGTTCCGATACCTTAGTAAGGAATCGTTCAAGACACTGTACACCATGTACGTCAGGCCTATATCGGAGTATGCAGCACTTGTTTGGAACCCACACTTGATCAAGCACGTCACGAAATTAGGGAAAGTGCAAAGGTTAGTTCCAGAGCTAAGGGGAATGTCCTACGAAGAAAGGTTAAGGGAAATCGGCCTGACGTCACTGGAGGACAGGAGGATTAGGGGAGACATGCTAACGACATACAAAATACTAAGTGGAATAGACAAGGTGGACAGAGACAGGATGTTCCAGAGAGGGGACACAGAAACAAGGGGTCACAATTGGAAGCTGAAGGCTCAGATGAGTCAAAGGGATGTTAGAAAGAATTTCTTCAGTCATCGTGTAGTTAGGAAGTGGAGTAGCATAGAAAGTGAGGTAGTGGAGGCAGGAACCATACATAGCTTTAAGATGAGGTATCATAAAGCTCATGGAGCAGGGAGAGAGAGGACCTAGTAGCGTTCAGTGAAGAGGTGGAGCCACTAGCTGAGTCTCGACCCCTGCAACCAGAATTAAGTGAGTACAATTAGATGAGTATACACACACACACACACACACACACACACACACACACACACACACACACACACACTCAACAATAGTCACTCAGGAGGAGGAAATTGCACTTTAAATTTATATAAGAATTACAACAGAGAGCGAGGTTGTGACGTGAAGCACTGAGTCAGAGGTTGTGACGTGAAGCACTGAGTCAGTGGTTGTGACGTGAAGCACTGAGTCAGAGGTTGTGACGTGAAGCACTGAGTCAGAGGTTGTGACGTGAAGCACTGAGTCAGTGGTTGTGACGTGAAGCACTGAGTCAGTGGTTGTGACGTGAAGCACTGAGTCGGTGGTTGTGACGTGAAGCACTGAGTCAGAGGTTGTGACGTGAAGCACTGAGTCGGTGGTTGTGACGTGAAGCACTGAGTCAGTGGTTGTGACGTGAAGCACTGAGTCAGAGGTTGTGACGTGAAGCACTGAGTCAGTGGTTGTGACGTGAAGCACTGAGTCAGAGGTTGTGACGTGAAGCACTGAGTCAGTGGTTGTGACGTGAAGCACTGAGTCAGTGGTTGTGACGTGAAGCACTGAGTCAGAGGTTGTGACGTGAAGCACTGAGTCGGTGGTTGTGACGTGAAGCACTGAGTCAGAGGTTGTGACGTGAAGCACTGAGTCGGTGGTTGTGACGTGAAGCACTGAGTCTGTGGTTCTGACGTGAAGCACTGAGTCAGAGGTTCTGACGTGAAGCACTGAGTCGGTGGTTCTGACGTGAAGCACTGAGTCGGTGGTTGTGACGTGAAGCACTGAGTCTGTGGTTCTGACGTGAAGCACTGAGTCAGAGGTTCTGACGTGAAGCACTGAGTCGGTGGTTGTGACGTGAAGCACTGAGTCGGTGGTTCTGACGTGAAGCACTGAGTCAGAGGTTCTGACGTGAAGCACTGAGTCGGTGGTTGTGACGTGAAGCACTGAGTCGGTGGTTCTGACGTGAAGCACTGAGTCTGTGGTTCTGACGTGAAGCACTGAGTCAGAGGTTCTGACGTGAAGCACTGAGTCGGTGGTTGTGACGTGAAGCACTGAGTCGGTGGTTCTGACGTGAAGCACTGAGTCGGTGGTTGTGACGTGAAGCACTGAGTCGGTGGTTCTGACGTGAAGCACTGAGTCGGTGGTTGTGACGTGAAGCACTGAGTCGGTGGTTCTGACGTGAAGCACTGAGTCAGAGGTTCTGACGTGAAGCACTGAGTCAGAGGTTCTGACGTGAAGCACTGAGTCAGTGGTTCTGACGTGAAACACTGAGTTGGTGGTTCTGACGTGAAGCACTGAGTCGGTGGTTCTGACGTGAAGCACTGAGTCGGTGGTTCTGACGTGAAGCACTGAGTCAGAGGTTCTGACGTGAAGCACTGAGTCGGTGGTTCTGACGTGAAGCACTGAGTCAGTGGTTCTGACGTGAAGCACTGAGTCGGTGGTTCTGACGTGAAGCACTGAGTCAGAGGTTCTGACGTGAAGCACTGAGTCGGTGGTTCTGACGTGAAGCACTGAGTCAGTGGTTCTGACGTGAAGCACTGAGTCGGTGGTTCTGACGTGAAGCACTGAGTCGGTGGTTCTGACGTGAAGCACTGAGTCGGTGGTTCTGACGTGAAGCACTGAGTCAGTGGTTCTGACGTGAAGCACTGAGTTGGTGGTTCTGACGTGAAGCACTGAGTCGGTGGTTCTGACGTGAAGCACTGAGTCGGTGGTTGTGACGTGAAGCACTGAGTCGGTGGTTCTGACGTGAAGCACTGAGTCGGTGGTTCTGACGTGAAGCACTGAGTCGGCGATTCTGACGTGAAGCACTGAGTCGGTGGTTCTGACGTGAAGCACTGAGTCGGTGGTTCTGACGTGAAGCACTGAGTCAGAGGTTGTGACGTGAAGCACTGAGTCAGTAGTTCTGACGTGAAGGACTGAGTCAGTGGTTCTGACGTGAATCACTGAGTCAGTAGTTCTGATGTGAAGCACTGAGTCAGTGGTTCTGACGTGAATCACTGAGTCAGTAGTTCTGACGGGAAGCACTGAGTCAGAGGTTCTGACGTGAAGCACTGAGTCAGTGGTTCTGACGTGAATCACTGAGTCAGTAGTTCTGATGTGAAGCACTGAGTCAGTGGTTCTGACGTGAATCACTGAGTCAGTAGTTCTGACGGGAAGCACTGAGTCAGAGGTTCTGGCGGGAAGCACTGAGTCAGAGGTTCTGACGTGAAGCACTGAATCAGTGGTTCTGACTTGACGCACTGAGTCAGTAATTCTGACCGGAAGCACTGAGTCAGTGGTTCTGACGTGAATCACTGAGTCAGTGAGGTGAAGCACTAAATCAGCCAGTGAATCATTAACTGAATGAGTCAGTTAGTGAGCCAGTGAGTGTCAGTAATTCAGTCAGTAAATCAGTGAGTCAGTGAGTGCGTTAGTAAGTCAGTGAGAGTGGCCACATAATTACTTCCTCTCAATTAACTATCCAGTTTCAACTTCGTCGATAATTAACTCAAACATTAACAATGTTGAACTACCTTGTTAGGCAATTAGTCACTAGAGAGGCCCCAGACCACCAGCACTGGTCCCAGACCACCAGCACTGGTCCCAAACCACCAGCACTGGTCCCAGACCACCAGAAATGGTCCCAGACCACCAGCACTGGTCCCAGACTACCACCATCTCTGGTCCCAGACCACTACCAGCACTAGTCCCAAACCACCACCACTGATCCCAGACCACCACCACTGGTCCCAGACCATCAGCACTTATCCCAGACCATCAGCACTGGTCCCAAACCACCACCACCACCACCACCACCACCACCATCACCACCACCACCACCACCACCACCACCACCACCACTGTTTTAACTTCTGGACCATCGAGGCAAACAGTCAACTTGCTCGAGCAATATGTCAACCCATTCGCCAAACAGCAATAATGTACGAAGCAGCAGTGAACAGCACAGCGTCAGGCAAGGAATCAAGGAGACCAAAAACGATCCTAACTGTGGACCTTCAATAGAACCTACACAAAATACATAAAACTCCCATATTACTGAAACAAATTCATCAATTTCAATTTCCCGATCACGACAGTACGTAGATGTCAGAACAAATGCAAGTCGAGAGTTGAACTCGGGACCAGAGATACAGAGATGTGTCTTCACGACACACAACCTCTGGAAACGTCAAATATCACTAAGTCTAAACAATGTTCTTTGAACAGAGCTGCACAGAATTACGAGAAGTATGTCCTGGCTCGCCAATGGAGACATACTCTACCAAAACAGAGTCTAAATCACACGAGCTGACAGAGCAAAGAGACGAGATGTTTCTTTCACAAACAGAAGCCAGAGAGAGAGAAACAAGCATGCAGTTCCTATGTTAGGTTACAGGAACCAGCTAGGGCATGACTTGAACTACTCAACAAGCTGGCATATAGTGAGCAAGTGCTGGCAGCCATTCAAAACTCTCCAACAGTAAGCACAATGAGAGATGTAGCTGTTACATCCTACCTACGTACATAAACTAATATTATAAGTCAAATAATGATATAAAGCTATTAATGAAAATATCAGCAATACAAAATTATGTGAAAAGACAATAAATACAAAATAGTTATTGCGTCCTTTCTCTGAGGTCACAATATAGCACCACCATTGGAAAACAACATTTATACCATGGGATGTACTTGGTCACCTAAAATTGATAAATATGTGTGTGGGCGTTAACTCTACGATGCAGTACTATTGCTGGGCCAAGAAAATTCCATGATATTGCTGCCCAAATCATTAGGGATCCGCCTCCATGTTTCACTATAAGGATCAAGCAGTCTGGGTTATAACCTTCTTTAAGCTGTCTCCGGATGTTAACTCAGTCAGAAGTTGTGAAAAGTGTTAAGGAAGATTCGTCCGGGTAAATAACGTTCTTCCAGTGGGTCATTATCCAGTTATTATGGTCATTACACCATTTTTTGTGCTTTGCAATATTTGCTCCTGAAAGGAAAGGTTTACCAACTGCAGCTCTCACCATAATATCCAGCTGCATGGAGCTCATGGCGAATTGTTTTGATTGCATCCTGGCTTGCAAGATGCTGATTAAGCTCTGCAGTCACATGTCTTATGACATTTTGACACAATACCCTTTATTACTCGACTGTCCCGGTCACACAGCTTCTTGTGAGTCCACTACTGCTTTTGCTGGAACTCGTCTTAACATTCTGGAACACAGACACGACCATAGACACAGTTGCTCTTGAAACATGGAACATTTCATCAGTTTTGGTGACCGATGCTCCAGCAATCCCCGCTCCAACAACTTACCCTCTTTGGTGGTTGTAAGGTCTTTGGTAGTCTGTAAGGTCTTTGGTAGTTGTAAGGTGTTTGGTAGTCTGTAAGGTCTTTGGTAGTTGTAAGGTCTTTGGTAGTCTGTAAGGTCTTTGGTAGTTGTAAGGCCTTTAGTAGTTGTAAGGTCTTTGGCAGTCTGTAAAGTCTTTGATAGTCTGTAAGGTCTTTGGCAGTTGTACGGTCTTTGGTAATCTGTAAGGCTCTCAACTGGTGGTCCATGGTGACATTTTGGGTGGTCCACAGAACGTTCACTATATTTAGTAATAAACTGAAGATTGGTTTACTGTGATCTTATTGCATATATATATATATATATATATATATATATATATATATATCTTTCTTCTTTCAACACACCGGCCGTATCCCACCGAGGCGGGGTGGCCCAAAAGGAAAAACGAAAGTTTTCTCCTTTTACATTTAGTAATATATACAGGAGAAGAGGTTTACTAGCCCCTTGCTCCGGCATTTTAGTCGCCTCTTACAACACGCATGGCTTACGGAGGAAGAATTCTGTTCCACTTCCCCATGGAGATAAGAGGAAATAAACAAGAATAAGAACTAGAAAGAAAATAGAAGAAAACCAGAGGGGTGTGTATATATGTGCTTGTACATGTATGTGTAGTGTGACCTAAGTGTAAGTAGAAGTAGCAAGACGTACCTGAAATCTTGCATGGTCATGAGACAGAAAAAAAGGACACCAGCAATCCTACCATCATGTAAAACAATTACAGGCTTTCGTTTTACACTCACTTGGCAGGACGGTAGTACCTCCCTGGGTGGTTGCTGTCTACCAACCTACTACCTACATATATATATATATATATATATATATATATATATATATATATATATATATATATATATATATATATATTATATATATATATATATATATATATATATATGAGGTCTAGCGCCCACAACATACACACACACACACAAACATGTGAAGTTAATGAGGAGAATTAAATCAGATGAGGATCAGGCAGGATTTCAAAGAGACCTGGACAGGTTGGACACCTGGTCCAGCAATGAAGTCAATGAAGATAGGGGAAGGCCAAAGAAGATTGCAGACAGAGTATAGGCTAGGTGGCCAAAGACTGCAAACTTCTCTCAAGGAGAAAGATTTTGAGGTGAGTATAACACCGAGCACGTCTCCGGAAGTACACATCAACCAGATAATTGCTGCAGCATATGGGCGCCTGGCAAACCTGAGAATAGCGTTCCGATACCTTAGTAAGGAATCGTTCAAGACACTGTACACCATGTACGTCAGGCCTATATCGGAGTATGCAGCACTTGTTTGGAACCCACACTTGATCAAGCACGTCACGAAATTAGGGAAAGTGCAAAGGTTAGTTCCAGAGCTAAGGGGAATGTCCTACGAAGAAAGGTTAAGGGAAATCGGCCTGACGTCACTGGAGGACAGGAGGATTAGGGGAGACATGCTAACGACATACAAAATACTAAGTGGAATAGACAAGGTGGACAGAGACAGGATGTTCCAGAGAGGGGACACAGAAACAAGGGGTCACAATTGGAAGCTGAAGGCTCAGATGAGTCAAAGGGATGTTAGAAAGAATTTCTTCAGTCATAGTGTAGTCAGGAAGTGGAGTAGCATAGAAAGTGAGGTAGTGGAGGCAGGAACCATACATAGCTTTAAGATGAGGTATCATAAAGCTCATGGAGCAGGGAGAGAGAGGACCTAGTAGCGTTCAGTGAAGAGGTGGAGCCAGGAGCTGAGTCTCGACCCTGCAACCAGAATTAAGTGAGTACAATTAGATGAGTATACACACACACACACACACACACACACACACACACACACACACACACACACTCAACAATAGTCACTCAGGAGGAGGAAATTGCACTTTAAATTTATATAAGAATTACAACAGAGAGCGAGGTTGTGACGTGAAGCACTGAGTCAGAGGTTGTGACGTGAAGCACTGAGTCAGTGGTTGTGACGTGAAGCACTGAGTCAGAGGTTGTGACGTGAAGCACTGAGTCAGTGGTTGTGACGTGAAGCACTGAGTCAGAGGTTGTGACGTGAAGCACTGAGTCAGTGGTTGTGACGTGAAGCACTGAGTCAGTGGTTGTGACGTGAAGCACTGAGTCAGAGGTTGTGACGTAAAGCACTGAGTCGGTGGTTGTGACGTGAAGCACTGAGTCAGAGGTTGTGACGTGAAGCACTGAGTCGGTGGTTGTGACGTGAAGCACTGAGTCTGTGGTTCTGACGTGAAGCACTGAGTCAGAGGTTCTGACGTGAAGCACTGAGTCGGTGGTTCTGACGTGAAGCACTGAGTCGGTGGTTGTGACGTGAAGCACTGAGTCTGTGGTTCTGACGTGAAGCACTGAGTCAGAGGTTCTGACGTGAAGCACTGAGTCGGTGGTTGTGACGTGAAGCACTGAGTCGGTGGTTCTGACGTGAAGCACTGAGTCAGAGGTTCTGACGTGAAGCACTGAGTCGGTGGTTGTGACGTGAAGCACTGAGTCGGTGGTTCTGACGTGAAGCACTGAGTCGGTGGTTGTGACGTGAAGCACTGAGTCGGTGGTTCTGACGTGAAGCACTGAGTAGGTGGTTCTGACGTGAAGCACTGAGTCGGTGGTTCTGACGTGAAGCACTGAGTCAGAGGTTCTGACGTGAAGCACTGAGTCAGAGGTTCTGACGTGAAGCACTGAGTCAGTGGTTCTGACGTGAAGCACTGAGTTGGTGGTTCTGACGTGAAGCACTGAGTCGGTGGTTCTGACGTGAAGCACTGAGTCGGTGGTTCTGACGTGAAGCACTGAGTCAGAGGTTCTGACGTGAACACTGAGTCTGTGGTTCTGACTTGAAGCACTGAGTCAGTGGTTCTGACGTGAAGCACTGAGTCGGTGGTTCTGACGTGAAGCACTGAGTCAGAGGTTCTGACGTGAAGCACTGAGTCGGTGGTTCTGACGTGAAGCACTGAGTCAGTGGTTCTGACGTGAAGCACTGAGTCGGTGGTTCTGACGTGAAGCACTGAGTCGGTGGTTCTGACGTGAAGCACTGAGTCGGTGGTTCTGACGTGAAGCACTGAGTCAGTGGTTCTGACGTGAAGCACTGAGTTGGTGGTTCTGACGTGAAGCACTGAGTCGGTGGTTCTGACGTGAAGCACTGAGTCGGTGGTTCTGACGTGAAGCACTGAGTCGGTGGTTCTGACGTGAAGCACTGAGTCGGTGGTTCTGACGTGAAGCACTGAGTCGGCGATTCTGACGTGAAGCATGAGTCGGTGGTTCTGACGTGAAGCACTGAGTCGGTGGTTCTGACGTGAAGCACTGAGTCGGTGGTTGTGACGTGAAGCACTGAGTCGGTGGTTCTGACGTGAAGCACTGAGTCAAAGGTTGTGACGTGAAGCACTGAGTCAGTAGTTCTGACGTGAAGGACTGAGTCAGTGGTTCTGACGTGAATCACTGAGTCAGTAGTTCTGATGTGAAGCACTGAGTCAGTGGTTCTGACGTGAATCACTGAGTCAGTAGTTCTGACGGAAGCACTGAGTCAGAGGTTCTGACGTGAAGCACTGAGTCAGTGGTTCTGACGTGAATCACTGAGTCAGTAGTTCTGATGTGAAGCACTGAGTCAGTGGTTCTGACGTGAATCACTGAGTCAGTAGTTCTGACGGGAAGCACTGAGTCAGAGGTTCTGGCGGGAAGCACTGAGTCAGAGGTTCTGACGTGAAGCACTGAATCAGTGGTTCTGACTTGACGCACTGAGTCAGTAATTCTGACCGGAAGCACTGAGTCAGTGGTTCTGACGTGAATCACTGAGTCAGTGAGGTGAAGCACTAAATCAGCCAGTGAATCATTAACTGAATGAGTCAGTTAGTGAGCCAGTGAGTGTCAGTAATTCAGTCAGTAAATCAGTGAGTCAGTGAGTGCGTTAGTAAGTCAGTGAGAGTGGCCACATAATTACTTCCTCTCAATTAACTATCCAGTTTCAACTTCGTCGATAATTAACTCAAACATTAACAATGTTGAACTACCTTGTTAGGCAATTAGTCACTAGAGAGGCCCCAGACCACCAGCACTGGTCCCAGACCACCAGCACTGGTCCCAAACCACCAGCACTGGTCCCAGACCACCAGAAATGGTCCCAGACCACCAGCACTGGTCCCAGACTACCACCATCTCTGGTCCCAGACCACTACCAGCACTAGTCCCAAACCACCACCACTGATCCCAGACCACCACCACTGGTCCCAGACCATCAGCACTTATCCCAGACCATCAGCACTGGTCCCAAACCACCACCACCACCACCACCACCACCACCATCACCACCACCACACACCACACCACCACCACCACTGTTTTAACTTCTGGACCATCGAGGCAAACAGTCAACTTGCTCGAGCAATATGTCAACCCATTCGCCAAACAGCAATAATGTACGAAGCAGCAGTGAACAGCACAGCGTCAGGCAAGGAATCAAGGAGACCAAAAACGATCCTAACTGTGGACCTTCAATAGAACCTACACAAAATACATAAAACTCCCATATTACTGAAACAAATTCATCAATTTCAATTTCCCGATCACGACAGTACGTAGATGTCAGAACAAATGCAAGTCGAGAGTTGAACTCGGGACCAGAGATACAGAGATGTGTCTTCACGACACACAACCTCTGGAAACGTCAAATATCACTAAGTCTAAACAATGTTCTTTGAACAGAGCTGCACAGAATTACGAGAAGTATGTCCTGGCTCGCCAATGGAGACATACTCTACCAAAACAGAGTCTAAATCACACGAGCTGACAGAGCAAAGAGACGAGATGTTTCTTTCACAAACAGAAGCCAGAGAGAGAGAAACAAGCATGCAGTTCCTATGTTAGGTTACAGGAACCAGCTAGGGCATGACTTGAACTACTCAACAAGCTGGCATATAGTGAGCAAGTGCTGGCAGCCATTCAAAACTCTCCAACAGTAAGCACAATGAGAGATGTAGCTGTTACATCCTACCTACGAACATAAACTAATATAATAAGTCAAATAATGATATAAAGCTATTAATGAAAATATCAGCAATACAAAATTATGTGAAAAGACAATAAATACAAAATAGTTATTGCGTCCTTTCTCTGAGGTCACAATATAGCACCACCATTGGAAAACAACATTTATACCATGGGATGTACTTGGTCACCTAAAATTGATAAATATGTGTGTGGGCGTTAACTCTACGATGCAGTACTATTGCTGGGCCAAGAAATTCCATGATATTGCTGCCCAAATCATTAGGGATCCGCCTCCATGTTTCACTATAAGGATCAAGCAGTCTGGGTATAACCTTCTTTAAGCTGTCTCCAGATGTTAACTCAGTCAGAAGTTGTGAAAAGTGTTAAGGAAGATTCGTCCGGGTAAATAACGTTCTTCCAGTGGGTCATTATCCAGTTATTTATGGTCATTACACCATTTTTTGTGCTTTGCAATATTTGCTCCTGAAAGGAAAGGTTTACCAACTGCAGCTCTCACCATAATATCCAGCTGCATGGAGCTCATGACGAATTGTTTTGATTGCATCCTGGCTTGCAAGATGCTGATTAAGCTCTGCAGTCACATGTCTTATGACATTTTGACACAATACCCTTTATTACTCGACTGTCCCGGTCACACAGCTTCTTGTGAGTCCACTACTGCTTTTGCTGGAACTCGTCTTAACATTCTGGAACACAGACACGACCATAGACACAGTTGCTCTTGAAACATGGAAACATTTCATCAGTTTTGGTGACCGATGCTCCAGCAATCCCCGCTCCAACAACTTACCCTCTTTGGTGGTTGTAAGGTCTTTGGTAGTCTGTAAGGTCTTTGGTAGTTGTAAGGTGTTTGGTAGTCTGTAAGGTCTTTGGTAGTTGTAAGGTCTTTGGTAGTCTGTAAGGTCTTTGGTAGTTGTAAGGCCTTTAGTAGTTGTAAGGTCTTTGGCAGTCTGTAAAGTCTTTGATAGTCTGTAAGGTCTTTGGCAGTTGTACGGTCTTTGGTAATCTGTAAGGCTCTCAACTGGTGGTCCATGGTGACATTTTGGGTGGTCCACAGAACGTTCACTATATTTAGTAATAAACTGAAGATTGGTGGATATAGTCTTAAATTTATCGAAAATAAAGTGTGGATCAGAGATGTGCGCATTGACCAGCGTGAACGGGGGTGGTTGGATAATGGATTGGCCTGTGTTAGCTGCAGCGACAGTCAAACTGCGGAAGCGATATCACGTGAACCTTGCGTGTTGAGGCAGTTGGTTCGTGACGTCTTGTGTGTGTGTGTGTGTGTGTGTGTGTGTGTGTGTGTGTGTGTGTGTGTGTGTGTGTGTGTGTGTGTGTGTGTGTGTGTGTGTGTGCGTGCGTGCGTGCGTGCGTGCGTGAGAGCGCAGGTCATTCCTGTTGTTTAGTGTAGTAGGCACTGAACTGCTGAGCTGATTAGTTGCGTCTTTCATCCTGCACTGTTTTACAGGTGTGGTGAAGCTGATTTGGCTTTCTACTATAAAATGTCCCCTCAAGGAAGGTTCCTTGATGTTGGTGAGGGGCTCTTGGTTTAGGGAACTGGATCTGTGCTCCAGTTCCCCGAATTAAGCCTGAATGCCTTCCACATCCCCCCCCCAGGCGCTGTATAATCCTCCGGGTTTAGCGCTTCCCCCTTGATTATAATAATAATAATACTATAAAATGTAATATAAAAAGAAGTTGAGTGGAAGAACAGAATAGTGTGATATATTGCTGATCAGTTATTATGTTTCTGTGTGCTGTGTTGTGCTGCTGTGTGCTGTGTTGTGTTGCTGTGTGCAGTGTTGTGCTGCTGTGTGTGTGTTGTGGCTGCTGTGTGCTGTGTTGTGCTGCTGTGTGCTGTGTTGTGCTGCTGTGTGCTGTGTTGTGCTGCTGTGTGCTGTGTTGTGCTGCTGTGCGCTGTGTTGTGCTGCTGTGTGCAGTGTTGTGCTGCTGTGTGCAGTGTTGTGCTGCTGTGTGCTGTGTTGTGCTGCTGTGTGCTGTGTTGTGCTGCTGTGTGCTGTGTTGTGCTGCTGTGTGCTGTGTTGTGCTGCTGTGTGCAGTGTTGTGCTGCTGTGTGCAGTGTTGTGCTGCTGTGTGCTGTGTTGTGCTGCTGGTGTGCTGTGTTGTGCTGCTGTGTGCTGTGTTGTGCTGCTGTGTGCTGTGTTGTGCTGCTGTGTGCTGTGTTGTGCTGCTGTGTGCTGTGTTGTGCTGCTGTGTGCTGTGTTGTGCTGCTGTGTGCAGTGTTGTGCTGCTGTGTGCAGTGTTGTGTTGCTGTGTGCAGTGTTGTGCTGCTGTGTGCTGTGTTGTGCTGCTGTGTGCTGTGTTGTGCTGCTGTGTGCAGTGTTGTGCTGCTGTGTGCAGTGTTGTGCTGCTGTGTGCGTGTTGTGCTGCTGTGTGCTGTGTTGTGCTGCTGTGTGCTGTGTTGTGCTGCTGTGTGCTGTGTTGTGCTGCTGTGTGCTGTGTTGTGCTGCTGTGTGCTGTGTTGTGCTGCTGTGTGCTGTGTTGTGCTGCTGTGTGCAGTGTTGTGCTGCTGTGTGCAGTGTTGTGCTGCTGTGTGCTGTGTTGTGCTGCTGTGCGCTGTGTTGTGCTGCTGTGTGCAGTGTTGTGCTGCTGTGTGCTGTGTTGTGCTGCTGTGTGCTGTGTTGTGCTGCTGTGTGCTGTGTTGTGATGCTGTGTGCAGTGTTGTGCTGCTGTGTGCTGTGCAGTGTTGTGCTGCTGTGCTGTGTTGTGCTGCTGTGTGCTGTGTTGTGCTGCTGTGTGCTGTGTTGTGCTGCTGTGTGCTGTGTTGTGCTGCTGTGTGCTGTGTTGTGCTGCTGTGTGCTGTGTTGTGCTGCTGTGTGCAGTGTTGTGCTGCTGTGTGCAGTGTTGTTGTGCTGCTGTGTGCTGTGTTGTGCTGCTGTGTGCTGTGTTGTGTTGTTGTGTGCTGTGTTGTGCTGCTGTGTGCTGTGTTGTGCTGCTGTGTGCTGTGTTGTGCTGCTGTGTGCTGTGTTGTGTTGCTGTGTGCAGTGTTGTGTTGCTGTGTGCAGTGTTGTGCTGCTGTGTGCTGTGTTGTGCTGCTGTGTGCTGTGTTGTGCTGCTGTGTGCTGTGTTGTGCTGCTGTGTGCAGTGTTGTGCTGCTGTGTGCTGTGTTGTGCTGCTGTGTGCTGTGTTGTGCTGCTGTGTGCTGTGTTGTGTTGCTGTGTGCGTGTTGTGTTGCTGTGTGCTGTGTTGTGCTGCTGTGTGCTGTGTTGTGTTGTTTGTGTGCTGTGTTGTGCTGCTGTGTGCTGTGTTGTGTTGCTGTGTGCTGTGTTGTGCTGCTGTGTGCTGTGTTGTGTTGCTGTGTGCTGTGTTGTGCTGCTGTGTGCTGTGTTGTGTTGTTGTGTGCTGTGTTGTGCTGCTGTGTGCTGTGTTTGTGTTGCTGTGTGCTGTGTTGTGCTGCTGTGTGCTGTGTTGTGTTGTTGTGTGCTGTGTTGTGCTGCTGTGTGCTGTGTTGTGCTGCTGTGTGCTGTGTTGTGCTGCTGTGTGCTGTGTTGTGTTGCTGTGTGCTGTGTTGTGCTGCTGTGTGCTGTGTTGTGTTGCTGTGTGCTGTGTTGTGTTGCTATGTGCTGTGTTGTGCTGCTGTGGCTGTGTTGTGTTGCTGTGTGCTGTGTTGTGCTGCTGTGTGCTGTGTTGTGTTGCTGTGTGCTGTGTTGTGCTGCTGTGTGCTGTGTTGTGTTGCTGTGTGCTGTGTTATGTTGCTGTGTGCTGTGTTGTGTTGCTGTGTGCTGTGTTGTGCTGCTGTGTGCTGTGTTGTGCTGCTGTGTGCTGTGTTGTGCTGCTGTGTGCAGTGTTGTGCTGCTGTGTGCAGTGTTGTGCTGCTGTGTGCTGTGTTGTGTTGCTGTGTGCTGTGTTATGTTGCTGTGTGCAGTGTTGTGCTGCTGTGTGCAGTGTTGTGCTGCTGTGTGCTGTGTTGTGTTGCTGTGTGCTGTGTTATGTTGCTGTGTGCAGTGTTGTGCTGCTGTGTGCAGTGTTGTGCTGCTGTGTGCTGTGTTGTGTTGCTGTGTGCTGTGTTATGTTGCTGTGTGCTGTGTTGTGTTGCTGTGTGCTGTGTTGTGCTGCTGTGTGCAGTGTTGTGCTGCTGTGTGCTGTGTTGTGTTGCTGTGTGCAGTGTTGTGCTGCTGTGTGCAGTGTTGTGCTGCTGTGTGCTGTGTTGTGTTGCTGTGTGCAGTGTTGTGCTGTTGTGTGCTGTGTTGTGTTGCTGTGTGCTGTGTTGTGTTGCTGTGTGCTGTGTTGTGTTGCTGTGTGCTGTGTTGTGCTGCTGTGTGTTGTGTTGTGCTGATGTGTGCTGTGTTGTGTTGCTGTGTGCTGTGTTGTGTTGCTGTGTGCAGTGTTGTGCTGCTGTGTGCTGTGTTGTGTTGCTGTGTGCAGTGTTGTGCTGCTGTGTGCTGTGTTGTGTTGCTGTGTGCTGTGTTGTGTTGCTGTGTGCTGTGTTGTGCTGCTGTGTGCTGTGTTGTGCTGCTGTGTTCTGTGTTGTGCTGCTGTGTGCAGTGTTGTGCTGCTGTGTGCAGTGTTGTGCTGCTGTGTGCTGTGTTGTGCTGCTGTGTGCTGTGTTGTGTTGCTGTGTGCTGTGTTGTGCTGCTGTGTGCTGTGTTGTGTTGCTGTGTGCTGTGTTGTGCTGCGTGTGTGCAGTGTTGTGCTGCTGGTGTGCAGTGTTGTGTTGCTGTGTGCTGTGTTGTGCTGCTGTGTGCTGTGTTGTGCTGCTGTGTGCTGTGTTGTGCTGCTGTGTGCTGTGTTGTGCTGCTGTGTGCAGTGTTGTGCTGCTGTGTGCTGTGTTGTGTTGCTGTGTGCTGTGTTGTGCTGCTGTGTGCTGTGTTGTGTTGCTGTGTGCTGTGTTGTGTGCTGTGTGCAGTGTTGTGTTGCTGTGTGCAGTGTTGTGTTGCTGTGTGCAGTGTTGTGCTGCTGTGTGCAGTGTTGTGCTGCTGTGTGCAGTGTTGTGCTGCTGTGTGCAGTGTTGTGCTGCTGTGTGCTGTGTTGTGCTGCTGTGTGCAGTGTTGTGTTGCTGTGTGCTGTGTTGTGCTGCTGTGTGCTCATACGATTGTAGAGAAATTTGTACTATCCTGTGCGAAAGACATGGTGAGGCTTGCTGTCGGCGACGACGCAGCACGGAGCTGAATGATATATTAGTTTGTAGTAACACAGTGTCAAGACGGATAAATGAGATCTCACAAAAAATCAGTGAACAAGTTGTGGATAAAATAAAGAAATCTCCATTGTCTGCCATACAGTTGGATGAATTAAAATGTCTCACTGCCCTCTCAGCTATTGGTATATGCACGATACATGGCTGAGGGAGACTTCAAAGACGAGTTTCTCTTTTGTAAGACTCTTGTTACCACCACAAGGCTCAGGATGTCTTAGAAATCATTAACATTTCTTTGAAGTAAATGGTGTGGATTGGGTAAATTTGGTGGATGTTATCACTGATGGTGCACCTGCGATGCTAGGCTCAAGATCAAGCTTTCAAGCGTTGGTGAAACAACGTGATCCATGGTAACCGGAGTTCACTGTTTCATTCACAGAGAGGCACTGGCATCAGAAACACTACCTGATCACCTGAACACCATTTTCAAAGGATTGGTGAAGGTCGTTAATTACATCAAATCGTTAGCAGTGAGCACCAGACTGTTCAGAAAATTATGCCAGGACATGGGCTCCAACTTGAGGTGTTGCTGTTCTACACTTCTGTTACGGTAGTGTCAGCAGGGAATATAATCAACAAAATTTTTTATTCTATTTCCCCAGTCTTAAGGGAATTTTTTTTTTTACAAATATGCTAGAACTGTCGGAATTAGAACTAGCATACATTGTCGATATTTTTGGTATCTTGAAGAAAGTGAATCTTCAGCTGCAGGGGAGCGGAGCAAATCTGTTCTCTCACCAAAGAATCATCAAGACAGGACTCGCAGCAATGGTTTCAAGTTGGAAAAGTTCAGATTCAGGAAGGACCTAGAAAAGAACTGGTGTGGTAATAGAGTTGTGGATGAGTGGAACAAACTCCCGAGTACCGTCATAGAAGCTAAGACCTTGTGCAGTCTTAAAAATAGGTTGGATAAATACATGAGTGGGTGTGGGTGGGTGTGGGTGGGTGTGGGTGGGTGTGAGTTGGACCTGACTAGCTTGGGCTACCAGGTTTGGTGCCGTGTTCCTTCCTTAAGTGGAAGTGACCTGACTAGGTGGTCATTATTGCAATCCTGGGGTGGCATGGACCTGCTTTGCATGGGCCAGTAGGCCTGTTGCAGTGTTCCTTCTCTCTTAAGTTCTTATGTTCTTATGAAATTTAGTTCAATTTCCATATGTGGATGCCATGCTAGGGGAAGAGGAAGCCATTCAGTGCATATTCTGCATCATTTACAAAAGCTGCTGGATGAATTTCAGCGATACTTTCCGGAGGTGGACATGACAAGGGATGGGTTTTCTATCATCAGGAATCCATTCATAACAAATGTTCATGATGTTCCAGAGGCTATGCAGGAGAACTTCTTGGACCTGAAAAATAATTTGGCAGCTAAAGATGTGTACCAGCGGTCTACCATGGAAACATTTTGGGCCAGTATGATTGTTGCTTACCCAAATCTGTCAACACATGCAGCCAAATTTCTTTTCTCATTTGCATCAACTTACATGTGTGACAGCGGAATTTCATGTTTGTAGCACATGAAGTCCAAACAGAGGAATCGGCTTGCAGTTGAAAGCGATATTCGTTGTGCATTATCAAGTACCACTCCTAACATTATCAAGTACCACTCCTAACATTATCAAGTACCGCTCCTAACATTATCAAGTACCACTTAACATTTCAAGACCACTCCCAACATTTTCAAGTACCACTCCCCCCAACATTTTCAAGTACCACTCCTAACATTATCAAGTACCGCTCCTAACATTATCAAGTACCACTCCTAACATTATCAAGTACCACTCCTAACATTATCAAGTACCACTCCCAACATTATCAAGTACCCCTTAAAATTTCAATACCACTCCTAAATTATCAATCCACTCCTAACTCAGTACCACTCCTAACATTATCAAATACCCCTCCTAAAAAGAAAATTAAAAAATTTTTCAGTGAGAAAAATAATCCAAAAGTTTGGTTGCAAGGAAAAGTGAAATAATTATAATTCAAAGAACAACGTTGGCTGTATACTTTTTAATTTCAAAATTATTTTCGTTAGAAAGAAATTTCACAGCAAAATATTAGATATGTATTTTTTTTCAGGAAATTATGTTTTTAGAATATATTTCAGACCAAAAGAGATATCTATTTTTTTTTTTTAACTTCTCAATTTCTGTTAATAAAAATATATTCCAAAACAAATTGTTTATTGTCTTTGTTTTGCCTTTATACTTCATTACTCAAAAATGAAATGGTCCAAGATATTTTTATTATTGGGTTGGTGGTCCTTGGACTAAAACGAGTTGACAACAACCTGTAAGGTTTTTGGTAGTGTGTAAGGTCTTTGGGTTTTGTAAAGGGCTTTTGGGAGTGTGTAAGGTCTTTGGGAGGGGTTAAGGTCTTTGGTTGTGTAAGGTCTTTTTGGTAGTGTGTAAGGTCTTTGGGGTGGTAAGGGCTTTTGGGAGTGTGTAAAGGTCTTTTGGGAGTGTGTAAGGTCTTTGGTAGTTGGGAAGGGCATTGGTGTGTGTAAGGTCTTTTGGTTTTGTGTAAGGCTTTGGTGTGTGAAAGGGCTTTTAGGTTTAAGGCTTTGGGAGTTGTAAGGTCTTTGGAGTGTGTAAGGTCTTTGGTATGTGTAAGGTCTTTTGGGAGTGTGTAAGGTCTTTGGTATGTGTAAGTCTTTGGTAGGTGTAAGGTCATTGGGAGTGGTAAGGCTTTGGTTATGTGTAAGGCTTTGGAGTGGTAAAGGGCTTTGGTTATGGTAAGGTCTTTTGGGGTGTGTAAGGTCTTTGGATGTGTAAGGTTTTAGTTGTGGTAAGGCTTTGGTAGTGGTAAGGTTTTGATGTTGTAAGGGCTTTGGGTTTGTGTAAGGTCTTTTGGGGTGTGTAAGGTCTTTGGTAGTGTGTAAGGTCTTTGGGTAGTGTGTAAGGTTTTTGGGGGGTGTCAAGGTCTTTGGTAGTGTTAAGGTCTTTGGATAGTAAGTTTTGATAGTGGTAAAGGTTTTGGGTTTTGTGTAAGGTCTTTGGAGTGGTAAGGTCTTTGGTAGTGTGTAAGGCTTTGGGGGTGTGTAGGTCTTTGGTAGGGGGTGGTCTTTTGGGAGTGGCAAGGCTTTGAGGTGGGGAAGGTCTTTGGTATGTGAAGGTTTTAAGTGTGTAAGGTCTTTGGGTTTTGTGAAGGCTTTGGAAGTGTGTAAGGTCTTTGGTTGTGTAAGGTCTTTGGTGTGTTAAATCTTTGGTATGTGTAAGGTCTTTGGGATGGTAAGGTCTTTGGTAGTGTGTAAGGGCTTTTGGTAGTGGTTAGCTTTGGTAGTGTGCAAGGGCTTGGTGTGTGTAAAGGGCTTTGGTAGTTTTAAAAGGGTCTTGGGAGTGGTAAGGTCTTTGGGATTGGGAAGGGGCTTTGGGAGTTGCAAGGTCTTTGGGAGTGTGTAAGGGCTTTGGTATGTTAAGGTTTTGATGTGTGTAAGGTCTTTTGGGTTTTGTGTAAGGGCTTGGAAAATGTGTAAGGTCTTTTGGTGTGTGTAAGGTCTTTGGGAGTGTGTAAGGTCTTTTGGGAGTGTTAAGGCTTTGGTATTTTGTAAGGGCTTTGGTAGTGTGTAAGGTCTTTGGGGTGTGAAGATCTTTGGTAGTGTGTAAGGTCTTTTTGGCAGTTTTGTAAGGTCTTTGGGAGTGTGTAAGGGCTTTGGTAGGTGTAAGGTCTTTGGTATGTGTAAGGTCTTTGGGAGTGGTAAAGGGCTTTGGGTTTTGGGGTAGGTCTTTGGAGTTGGGAAAGGGCTTTGGGGAGTGTGAAAAGGGCTTTGGGAGTGTGTAAAGATCTTTTTGGGGTGGTTAAAAGGGCTTTTTGGGAGTGTGTAAGGTCTTTTTTAGTGTGTAAGATTTTGGTAGTGGGTAAGGTTTTTAATTTTTTTTTTTTTTTTTTAATTTTTTTTTTTTTTTTCTTTTTTTTTTCTTTTTTTTTTCTTGGTATTGAAGTTTTTTTGGTAAGTGTAAGGTCTTTTTAGTTTGAAGGTCTTTGGTTTTGTGAAGTCTTTTGGAAGTGTAAGGTCTTTGGAGTTGGAAAGGGTTTTGGAGTTGTAAGGTCGGGAGTGTAAGGTCTTTTTGGTAATGTGTAAGGTCTTTGTTTTGTGTAAGGTCTTTGGTATGTGAAGTTGGTAAAGGGGAAGGGCTTTGGAGTGTAAGGGTTTTGGGTTTTGTTAGGTCTTTGAAATTGTAAGGTCTTTGGTAATGTGTAAGGTCTTGGGGTTTGTGAAGGTCTTTTGGGGTGGTAAGGTTTAGTATGTGTAAAGGGCTTTTGGGAATGTGAAGGGCTTTGGGGATGTGTAAAGGGCTTGGTTATGTAAGGTCTTTGGTTGGTAAAGGGCTTTGGTTTGTGTAAGGTCTTTGGTGTGTGTAAGGTTTTTTGGGAATGTGTAAGGTCTTTTGGGAAAGTGTAAGGTCTTGGTAGTGTTTAAGGTCTTTTGGAAAGTGTAAAGGGCTTTGTGTTGAAGGGCTTTGGGAAGTGTAAAGGGCTTTTGGTAGTGTTTAAAGGGCTTTTGGGATGTGAAGGGCTTTGGAATGTGAAGGTCTTTTGGGAGTGGTAAGGGCTTTTTAAAAGTAAGGTCTTTGGTAATTTTAAAGGCTTTGGTAATGGGGTAAGGTTTTTGGAAAAGTGTAAGGTCTTTTGGGGGGGGTGTAAGGTCTTGGTAAAGTGTAAAGGGCTTTGGAAATGGTAAGGTCTTTGTAGTGTGAAGGTCTTGGGAGTGTTAAGGCTTTGGGAGTGTGAAGTCTTTGGATGTGTAAGGTCTTTGGGGTTTTGAAAGGGCTTTTGGGAAGTGTAGGTTTTTTGGAAGGTAGGCTTTGGGAGTGTGTAAGGTCTTTGGTAGTGTTAGGTCTTTGGTAGTTGGAAGTCTTTTGATGTTAAGGGCTTTGGGATTGTAAGGTCTTGGATGTTAAAAATTTTTGGCTTGTAAGGTCTTTGGAGGTTTTTGGCTTGGGTTGGTTTGGGTTTTAAGGTCTTTGGAAATTGTAAGGGCTTTGGGATGTGTAAGGTCTTTGGCAGTCTGTAGGTCTTTGGCAGTTTAAGGTCTTGGCAGTCTTTTTAGGTCTTTGGGAGTCTGTAAGGTCTTGGCAGTCGTAAGGCTTGGCAGTCTTAAGGTCTTTAAGTCTTAGGTCTTTGGCAGTGTGTAGGTCTTTGGCGTTGTAAAGGGCTTTGGCAGTTGAAGGTTTTGGGAGTCTGTAAGGGGGTTTTCATTGTAAGGTCTTTGGCAGTCTGAAAGGTTTTTTGGGAGTCTTAGGGTTTTGGGGGGGGCTGTAAGGTCTTTGAGTCTGTAAGGGCTTTGGAGTTGTAAGGTCTTTGGCAGTTTAGGGCTTTGCAGTCTGAAGGGCTTTTTCGTCTGTAAAGGCTTTTGGAATTGTAGGTCTTTTTTCAGTCTGTGGGTTTTTGGCAGTTGTAAAGGGCTTTTGGAGTCTTAGTCTTTGGCGCCCGTAAAGGCTTTGGAGCTGTAAGGGCTTTGGCATTTAAGGGCTTTTGGCTGGGGAAGGGCTTTGGCAGTCGTAAGGTCTTTGGTAATTGGGAAGGCTTTTGGGAGTCTGTAAAGGGTTTTTGGGGTTGTAAGGTCTTTTGGTCTGTAGGGCTTTTGGAAGTGTAAGGGCTTTCAGTCTGGAGGTTTTTGGCAGTTGTAAAGGGCTTTTGGGGTGTAAGGCTTTTGGGATTTTGTAAGGTTTTTGGAAGTTGTAAGGCTTTGGCAGCCCGTAAGGTCTTTGGAGTCTGTAAGGTTTTTGGGATTGTAACTTTGGATGTGTAAGGTCTTTGGGGAGTTGAAGGTTTTGGAGTGTGTAAGGTTTTGCTTGTAAGGTTTTGGCATCTGTAAGGTTTGGCATCTGTAAGGTCTTTGAGTGTAAGGTCTTTGGGAGTTGTAAGGTTTTTGGCATTGTAAGGTCTTTGGAATGTGTAAGGTCTTTTGGAGGTAAGGGGCTTTGGAGTGTGAAGGTCTTTGGGTGGTAAGGTTTTTTTGGAAGTTGTAAGTCTTTGGATGGTAGGTCTTTGGGAATGTGTAAAAGGGCTTTGGAGTGTTTAAAGGGCTTTGGAGTTGAAGGTTTTGGGATGTGTAAAAAAGGGTTTTTTGGGAGTGTGGTCTTTTGTGTGTGAAGGTCTTGGTATGTGTAAGGTTTTTTGGTAATTTTGGGGGGAAGGTCTTTTGGTGTGTTAAGGTCTTTGGTATGTGTAAGGTCTTTTGGGATGTTAAAATCTTTTTGGGAGTGTGAAGGTTTTGGAAAAATGTAAGGTTTTTGGGAAAGTGTAAGGTCTTTGAAGTGTAAAGGGCTTTGGAGTGTGTGGTCTTTTTGGAAGTGTAAGGCTTTGGGGTGTGTAAGGTCTTTGGTAGTGTAAGGTCCTTTTTAGTGTGAAGGCTTTGGTGTTGAAACTTTTTTGGGGGTGTAAGGTCTTTGGATTGTAAAAGGGCTTTGAATGTTAAGTCTTTGCGTGTAAGGTTTTGGCAGTTGTAAGTTTTGGCATTGTTTTTAAAGGGTCTTTGGAAATTGTAAGGTCTTTGGGTTGAAGGTCTTTTGGAGTTGTAAGGGCTTTGGTAATATTAAGGGCTTTGGCAGTTGTAAAATCTTTGGCGTCTGTAAGGTCTTTGGTTAATAAGGTCTTTGGGGGTCGGGAGGTTTTTTTGGGAGTTGTAAGGGCTTTGGCAGTCGTAAGGCTTTGCAGTTGTAAGTCTTTGGAGTCTGTAAAGGGCTTGGATCGTAAAGGGCTTTTGGAGTCTGTAAAGGTCTTTGGATGTAAGGTCTTTGGCGTCTGTAAATCTTTTGGGAGTCTTAAGGGCTTTGGAAAGGGGAAGGTCTTTGGGGATCTGTTAGGTTTTGGATGTGTAAGGTCTTTGGCAGTCTGTAAGGTCTTTTGGGATCTTGGGGTATTTTAATCTTTGGCGTCTGTATTTTTTTTGGCGTTGTAAGGTCTTTGCAGTCTGTAAGGTCTTTGGACTGTAAGGTTTTTTCAGTCTTTAAGGCTTTGGGATCTGTAGGTCTTTGGCAGTGTGTAAGGGCTTTGCAGTTGTAAGGTCTTTGGATGTGTAATCTTTCCCGTTGGGGGCCCCTTAACCCGGGGGCCCCTTTCCCTTTCCTGTAAAAACCCTTTGGGAGTTGAAGGTCTTTGGGATCGTAAGGCTTTTTTAAAGGTAAAAACTTTTTGGGAGTTGTAAAAGGTTTTTGGCAGTGTGTAAAATCTTTGCAGCTGTAAGGTCTTTGGCAGGTAAGGGCTTTTCATTTTTTAAGGTCTTTGGCGTCTGTAAGTCTTGGGGATTGTGGTCTTTGGCATTGTAAGGGTTTTTGGAATGTGAAGTCTTTTGGGATTTGGCTTTTTAAGGTCCTTTGGCAGCTGGAAAGGGTTTTGGCATTGTAAGGGGTTTTGGCAGTCTGTAAGGTCTTTGGCATTTTGTAAGGTTTTGTATCAAGGTCTTTGGCAGTTGTAAGGTCTTTGGGGAGTTGTAAGGTCTTGGAATTAAGGGCTTTGGGAGGTGTAAGGTTTTTTGGGAGTGTGTAAGGGCTTTCCGGGGCTGTAAGGTCTTTGGCAGTCTGTAAGGTCTTTCATCTGTAAGGTTTGGGGAGTTTTTTGTAAGGTTTTTGGGAGTTGTAAGGGCTTTGGCATCTGTAAAGGGTTTTGGGAATTGAAGGGCTTTGGGAGTTGTAAGGTCTTTGGGGTAAATTTGGTTTTAAGGCTTTGGCAGTCTGTAAAGGTTTTGGGAGTTGTAAGGTCTTTGGGGAGTCTGTAAGGTCTTTGGCTCTGTAAGGTCTTTGGCAGTCTTAAAAAGGGGTCTTTGGCAGGTTTTAAGGTCTTTGGCGTTGTAAGGTTTTGGAATGTGAAGGTCTTTGGCAGTGGAGGGCTTTGGCGTTGTAAGGTCTTTGGCGTCTTTTAAGGTTTTGGCAGCGTAAGGTCTTTGGCAGCCCGTAAAACCCTTTTGGGAGTCTGTAAGGTTTTGGGTTGTGCAAGGGGGTCTTTTGGGAGTTGTAAGGCTTTGGCGTCTGTAAGGGGCTTTTGGATGTGTAAGGCTTTTGGGAGTGTGTAAAGGGCTTTGGTTGTGTAAGGGTTTTTTCAGGTTTTAAAGGTCTTTGCATCTGTAAGTCTTTGAGCTGTAAGGTCTTTGGCAGTTTTTTAAGGTCTTTGGCAGTTGTAAGGTCTTTGGCAGTCTGTAAGGTTTTTGGAAAGTGAAGGCTTTGGCAGGGTAAAAGGGTTTTGCAGTCGTAAGGTTTTTGGATTGTAAAGGTTTTGGAATGGTTAAAGGTCTTTGGCAGTTGTAAAAGGGCTTTGGCAGTCTGTAAGGTCTTTGGCGTTGTAAGGTCTTTGGCAACTGTAAAGGCTTTGGCGTCTGTAAGGTCTTTGGGAAGGGGAATCTTTTTGGATTGTGGGGGTTTTTGGAAGTGAAGGGCTTTGGCAGTTGTAAGGTCTTTGGCTTTGTAAGGGCTTTGGCGTGTGTAAGGTTTTGGAATGTAAGGTCTTTGGGAGGTGTAAGGTCTTTGGGAGTTGTAAGGCTTTGGGCTCTGTAAAGGGCTTTGGTGTGTAAGGTTTTGGCAGACTTAAGGTCTTTGGCAGTCTTAAGGTCTTGGAATGAAGGTCTTTGGGAGTTGTAAGGTCTTTGGGAGTCGTAAGGTCTTTTGGGAGTCTGTAAGGTCTTTGGTAATGTGTAAGGTCTTTGGCGTGGGTAAGGTCTTTTGGCAGGGTTTAAAAGGGTTTTTTGGGGTTGTAAGGGGCTTGGCAAGTAAGGTCTTTTGGGAGTTGAAGGTCTTGGCACTGTAAGGTCTTTTGGGAGTTGTAAGGTCTTTGGAGTGTGTAAGGTCTTTGCAGTTGTAAAAGGGCTTTGGGGTCGTAAGGTCTTTTGGGGGTTGTAAGGTTTTTGGCAGCTGAAGGGCTTTTGGGAGTTGTAAAGGGCTTCATTTTCTTTGGCCCCGAAAAAAAATTAAAAAAGGGGTTTGTTGAAAAGGCCCTTTCATTTTTTTTTTATTTGGCAGTCTGAAGTCCGGCTGACTGAATTGCAGTTTGAATCGCAGTGAAGTCTGCAGTCCGAATCTGGGTGAATTGGCAGTGAAAGGGCTGGCAGTCGAAAATTCCTTGCAGTTAAATCCGGTTAAAGTGAAGTTTTCAGTGAAGGTTCCTGCAGTTTAAGTCCGGCAGTTAAAGTCCGCAGTTAAAGTCTGCAGTTTAAAGTCCGGGAATTTTTAAAAAGCTTTCGCGTTAAAGTCCGCATTTAAAGGCTTTCCCGTCGAGGTTTCCCTCCCTTTTAAGTCCCCCTTCCTGAATTTTAAACCGAATCAAAAGTGAATTAAATAAGAAAAAAGGTTAACATAGATTAACAGTCCGACAGTTTAAAAGTCCGCAGTTTTAAAAAATCCGACAGCTAAAAGTCCGACAGTTCAAAAATCCGCAGTTTAAAAAGTCCGCAGTTTAAAATCCGCATTCAAAAGTCCGACATTTAAAAGCCGAAGTTCACAAAACCCACGTTCAACAATCCGGGCAGTTCAACAGTCCGACGTTAACAGTCCGCGTTTTAACTCCGAATTTCAAAGTCCCACGTTTCAACAGTCGCAGTTCAACAGTAACAGTTCCAATCCGACGTTCAACATCCCACAGTTCAACAATCCGACAGTTCAAATCCGACATTCAACAGTGACAGTTAATCCAAAAGTTCAAAGTCCAAAAGTTCAACAGTCCAACAGTTCAACATCCGCGTTTAACAGTCCGAAGTTCAACAGTCCCACAGTTCAACGTCCAAAAGTTCAACACCAAAAGTTCAAAAGTCGAAGTTAAAAGTCCCAAGTTTAACAGTTCGAAGTTCAACATCCGCGTTTAACAGTCCGACAGTTCAAAGCCGACAGTTCAAAGTCCGACAGTTCAAAAGTCCAACATTCAAAAAGTTGACGTTCAACGTCCGACATTCAAAAATCCACGTTCAACATCCCCCCCGTTCAACAGTCCAAAAGTTCAAAGTCCAAAAGTTCAAAAGCCGACTTAACAGTCCGACAGTTCAAATCCAAAAGTTAAACAGTCCAAAAAGTTTAACAATCGACAGTTCAACAGTCCAAAATTCACATCTACTTCAACAGTCCGACAGTTCAACAGTACGACAGTTCCCCCAAACGTCCAACAGTTCAACGTCCACAGTTCAACAGTCCACAGTTCAAAAGTCCGACGTTCAACACACAGTTCAACGTCCGACAGTTCAACGTCCACAGTTCAACATCCAACAGTTTCCCCAAACGTCCGGACAGTTTCCCGTCCGACAGTTCCCTCAAAATTCACTGGGGTTTAACAGTCCGACATTCAACAGTCCGACGTTCAACAGGACCAACATTTCAACAGTCCGACGTTCAACATCCCAAAGTTCAAAGTCCAAGTTCACGTCGCGTTTAAGTCCACAGTTCAACGTCAAAAGTCAAATCCACAGTTCAACATCCACGTTCAACAGTCCGACAGTTCAACGTCCGAAGTTCAACAGTCCACAGTTCAAAAGTCCAAAAATTTTAACGCCCACGTTCAACAGTCCCAAAAGTTCACAGTCCGACAGTTCAACTCGACAGTTCAACAGTCCGCATTCAAAAAGTCCCACAGTTCAACATCCACAGTTCAACAGTCCGCAGTTCAACGTCCCCACGTTAACGTGAAGTTCAAAAATCCAACAGTTCAACAGTCCACAGTTAACAGTCCGTTTCAATCGTCCACAGTTCAACAGTCCACAGTTTTAACATGACGTTCAAACAGTCCGAAGTTCAACAGTCGACAGTTCAACGTCCGACAGTTCAACACCAAAAAGTTTAAAAGTCCGACGGTTTTAACAGTCCGACAGTTTTAAGTCCGACGTTCAACAGTCCGACAGTTCAACAGTCCACAGTTCAAAAAGTCCAACAGTTAACAGTCCGCAGTTCAACATCCGACGTTCAACAGTCCGACAGTTCAACAGTCCAAAAAGTTCAAAAAGTCCACAGTTCAACAGTCCGAAGTTCAAAAAGTCCGAATTTAAAACCCCACAACATCACCACACCCCAACCCCACAAACCCACAAATCCGACAGTTAAAAGTCCAAAGTTCAACAGTCACAGTTCAACAGTCCGACAGTTCACAGTCCGAAAGTTAAAACAGTCGACAGTTAACGTCCGACAGTTCAACATTCCGACAGTTTACGTTGACGTTCAACATCGACGTTAAAAAAATCGCGTTTAAAAGTCCGACAGTTCAAGTTTCCCCCCAGTTCAACAGCCATTTTTAAAGTCCCCACATTCCGTCCGACGTTCAACATCCGACAGTTCAACAGTCCGACAGTTCAACGTCAAAAGTTCAACAGTCCAAGTTCAACAGTCGACGTTCATCAGTCCACAGTTCAACAGTTTGACAGTTAAAAGTCCCACAGTTTAACGTCCGAAGTTCAACATCCGACAGTTCAAAAAGTCCCACAGTTCAAAGTCCACAGTTTAAAAAGTCCCACGTTTTTAACAGTCCAAAAAGTTCAACAGCAAAATTCAACAGTCACGTTCACAGTCCGACAGTTCAACTCGACAGTTCAACAGTCCGACAGTTAACGCCACAGTTCAACAGTCCCACGTTCAACAGCCGACAGTTCAAAAGTCCGAAGTTCAACGTCCAAAAAGTTCAACAGTCCAAAAAGTTCAACGTCCAAAAGTTCACAGTCCGACTTTTAACAGTCGACAGTTCAACAGTCCGAAGTTAACAGTCCGACAGTTAAAAAAGTCCGACAGTTAAAAGTCCCCACAGTTCAAACAGTCCGCAGTTTTAACATCCCACGTTCAAAAGTCAACAGTTCAAACAGTCCAAAAGTTAACAGTCTGACAGTTCACAGTCCGACGTTAACATCGACAGTTCAACATCCGACAGTTCAACATCCCCCAGTTTAAAGTCCACGTTCAAAAAAGTCCGAAGTTTAACGTCCAACAGTTCAAAAAGTCCACAGTTAACAGTCCAAGTTCAAATCCGCAGTTCAAAAGTCCCCACAGTTCAAAGTCCGACAGTTTTTAACAGGCCAAAAGTTCAAAAGCCCACAGTTCAACGTCCCACGTTAAAAGTCGACAGTTCAAAAGTCCAAAAGTTTCAAACCACAGTTTTTCCCCCCAGTTCAACAGTCACAGTTTTTAACAGTCCAAAAGTTCCCTCCGCAGTTCAACATCCCCCAGTTTTAACAGTCCGACAGTTCAACGTCCGACAGTTCAACATCGACAGTTCAACAGTCCAAAAGTTCAACAGTCCGACAGTTCAACATCCACGTTTAACGTCCAAAGTTAACAGTCCGACAGTTCATCCAGTTTCCGGACAGTTCAACACTGACAGTTAACAGTCCGACATTCAACAGTCGAAGTTCAACAGTCCGACATTTTTAACAGTCGCAGTTCAACAGTCCGACAGTTCAACAGTCCGACAGTTCAACACCACAGTTTAACGTCCACGTTCAAAAAATCCGACATTCACGTCCGACAGTTAACAGTCTGACTTCAACAGTCCGACAGTTCAACGCCAAAAAGTTCAAAAGTCCCACGTTCAACATCCGACAGTTCAACATCCAAAATTAACGTCCGACAGTAACAGCCGACGTTCCAACAGTCCCGGAAAAGTGAAAACGTCCGACAGTTCAACGTCCGAAGTTCAACAGTCCAAAAAAGTTCAAAAAGTCCCCACAGTTCAACAGTCCGAAATTCAAAAAGTCCGAAGTTAAAAGTCACGTTAACAGTCCACAGTTAACAGTCCGACAGTTCAACAGTCGACAGTTAAAAAGTCCACAGTTCAACTCCGACGTTCAACAGCCGCGTTAACAGTCCGACAGTTCAACAGTCGAAATTAACATCCGACAGTTAACGTCCCACAGTTAAAAATCCGACGTTAAAAGTCCCCAAGTTCAAAAAGTCCGAAGTTGAACAGTCGAAGTTAACAGTCCGAAGTTAACATCCGACAGTTCAACGTCCGACAGTTCAACAGTCCACAGTTCAACAGTGACGTTTTAACACCCACAGTTAAAGTCCGACAGTTTTAACGTCCGACAGTTAACAGCCGACAGTTCAACGTCCGACGTTCAACAGTCCGACGTTCAACATCCCACAGTTCAACAGTCCCCACATTCAACAGTCGACAGTTCAACAGTCCGACGTTAAAATCCACAGTTTTAACAGTCCGACAGTTCAACAGTCCGACAGTTCAACAGTCCGACAGTTCAACAGTCCGACAGTTGAACAGTCCGACAGTTCAGTCGTATAAAACACATGTTTCACTATAAGTATTTACAACTTGGTTTCATTCTGGTTCTTTACTCTGGTCTTTCACCTTTTCCTTGTCTACCATCTTGCTGGTCCCTATCATCACCAGTTTTCTTCACCCCTTGTTTAGCTTCATTATTCCCCTCTCTCTAATCATTTTCTCTTCCTATTACCGTCTCTCTCCATTTATTTCCCCTTGCTTGTGTCCCCTTCCGTTAAGTTAATTTAATCCTCCTTCTCGCTATGTGCAGTCTTCATTAATGTTTTATCTCTCCCTCTCTCTCTCTCTCTCTCTCTCTCTCTCTCTCTCTCTCTGTCTCTGTGTCTGTGTCTCTCTGTCTCTCTGTCTCTCTGTCTCTGTCTCTGTCTGTTCTGTCTGTCTGTCTGTCTGTCTGTCTGTCTGTCTGTCTATCTGTCTGTCTGTCTCTGTCTGTCTGTTTCTCTCTCTCTCGCTCTCTCTCTCTCTCTCTCTCTCTCTCTCTCGCCACACAAACACAAGATAAAATTTCCCTTCTCCTCTTAGCCATCTTTCTCCTCTCATTCTTCAAACATTCTCTCCTTCTCTTGATCATCTTCCTCTAATCATTCTTTAAGCATCTCTCATTCTCTTAACTACCTTTCTCTCTCCATTCCTCATTCTCTTTCTTCTAATTTCCCTCACATGCATCCTCTCTGAGGCTTGCTTACAGGGGTCTGGGAAAGTGGCTCTGGTATCAGGTTCCTCAGTTCGACTCCAGGGAGTGCTAGTGAGCCTTATGAACATATGAGTGTACACACACACACACACACACACACACCACACACACATACACACACACACACACACATAGACGGGGCCAGGAGCTGTGAATCGACCCCTGCAACCACAAATACGTAAGAACACAGATACATTCCAGGCTCTAGTGCGTGTACTTAACGTGTACACACTAGACTCTGATCGTTGCGTCGGGGTCTGGTGTGTACATGTACGTCGGGAAAAACACACAAGGCCTCGTAGTCGGTGAAGAAAATTGCATCATGAATCCTTATTAAATCTGGCAGGTGTTGCAAGCTCAGTGTAGTGTTGTGTTGCAAGCTCAGTATAGTGTTGTATTGCAAGCTCAGTGTAGTGTTGTGTTGCACGCTCACTGTAGTGTTGTATTGCAAGCTCACTGTAGTGTTGTATTGCAAGCTCAGTGTAGTGTTGTATTGCAAGCTCAGTGTAGTGTTGTATTGCACGCTCACTGTAGTGTTGTATTGCAAGCTCACTGTAGTGTTGTATTGCAAGCTCAGTGTAGTGTTGTATTGCAAGCTCAGTGTAGTGTTGTATTGCAAGCTCAGTGTAGTGTTGTATTGCAAGCTCAGTGTAGTGTTGTATTGCAAGCTCAGTGTAGCGTTGTATTGCAACCTCAGTGTAGTGTTGTGTTGCAAGCTCAGTGTAGTGTTGTATTGCAAGCTCAGTGTAGTGTTGTGTTGCAAGCTCAGTGTAGTGTTGTATTGCAAGCTCAGTGTAGTGTTGTGTTGCAAGCTCAGTGTTGTGTTGTATTGCAAGCTCAGTGTAGTGTTGTATTACAAGCTCAGCGTAGTGTTGTATTGCAAGCTCAGTGTAGTGTTGTGTTGCAGGCACAATGTAGTGTTGTATTGCAAGCTCAGTGTAGTGTTGTGTTGCAAGCTCAGTGTAGTGTTGTATTGCAAGCTCAGTGTAGTGTTGTATTACAAGCTCAGCGTAGTGTTGTATTGCAAGCTCAGTGTAGTGTTGTGTTGCAGGCACAATGTAGTGTTGTATTGCAAGCTCAGTGTAGGGTTGTGTTGCAAGCTCAGTGTAGTGTTGTGCTGCAGGATCAGTGTAGTGTTATGTTGCAGGATCAATGTAGTGGTGTGTTGCAAGTTCAGTGTAGTGTTTTGTTGCAGGATCAGTGTAATGTTGTGTTGCAGATCAGTGTAGTATTGTGTTACAAGCTCATTGTAGTGGTGCTTTGCAGGTTCAGTTTAGTGGTGTGTTGCAGTTTCAGTGTAATGGTGTGTTACAGGTTCAGTGTAGTGGTGTATTGCAGGTTCAATGTAGTGGTGTGTTGTAGATTCAGTGTAGTGGTGTTTGGCAGGTTCAGTGTAATAGTGTGTTGCGGGTTCAGTGTAGTGTGTTGCAGGTATAGTGTAGTGTGTTGCAGATTCAGTGTAGTGTGTTTCAGGTTCAGTGTGGTGTGTTGCAGGTTCAGTGTAGTGTGTTGCAGGTATAGTGTACTGTGTTGCAGGTTCAGTGTAGTGTGTTGCAGGCTTAATGTAGTGTGTTGCAGGTTCAGTGTAGTGTTTTGCAGATTTAATGTAGTGTGTTGCATGTTCAGTGTAGTGTGTTGCAGGTTCAGTGTAGTGTGTTGCAGGTTCAGTGTGGTGCGTTGCATGTTCAGTGTAGTGTGTTGCAGGTTCAGTGTGGTGTGTTGCAGGTTCAGTGTAGTATGTTGCAGGTTCAGTGTAGTGTGTTGCAGGTTTAGTGTAGTGTATTGCAGGTTCAGTGTAGTGTGCTACAGGTTCAGTGTAGTGTGTTGCAGGTTCGGTGTAGTGTGTTGCAGGTTCAGTGTGGTGTGTTGCAGGTTCAGTGTAGTATGTTGCAGGTTCAGTGTAGTGTGTTGCAGGTTTAGTGTAGTGTATTGCAGGTTCAGTGTAGTGTGCTACAGGTTCAGTGTAGTGTGTTGCAGGTTCGGTGTAGTGTGTTGCAGGTTCAGTGCGGTGTGTTGCAGGTTCAGTGTAATGTGTTTCAGGTTCAGTGTAGTGTGTTGCAGGATCAGTGTGGGGTGTTGCAGGTTCAGTGTAGTGTGTTACAGGTTCAGTGTGGTGTGTTGCAGGTTCAGTGTAGTATGTTGCAGGTTCAGTGTAGTGTGTTGCAGGTTTAGTGTAGTGTGCTACAGGTTCAGTGTAGTGTGTTGCAGGTTTAGTGTAGTGTGCTACAGGTTCAGTGTAGTGTGCTACAGGTTCAGTGTAGTGTGTTGCAGGTTCAGTGTAGTGTGCTACAGGTTCAGTGTAGTGTGCTACAGGTTCAGTGTAGTGTGCTACAGGTTCAGTGTAGTGTGCTACAGGTTCAGTGTAGTGTGCTACAAGTTCAGTGTAGTGTGTTGCAGGTTTAGTGTAGTGTGTTGCAGGTTCAGTGTAGTGTGCTACAGGTTCAGTGTAGTGTGTGTTGCAGGTTTAGTGTAGTGTGCTACAGGTTCAGTGTAGTGTGCTACAGGTTCAGTGTAGTGTGTTGCAGGTTTAGTGTAGTGTGCTACAGGTTCAGTGTAGTGTGCTACAGGTTCAGTGTAGTGTGTTGCAGGTTCAGTGTAGTGTGCTACAGGTTCAGTGTAGTGTGCTACAGGTTCAGTGTAGTGTGCTACAGGTTCAGTGTAGTGTGCTACAGGTTCAGTGTAGTGTGCTACAGGTTCAGTGTAGTGTGTTGCAGGTTTAGTGTAGTGTGTTGCAGGTTCAGTGTAGTGTGCTACAGGTTCAGTGTAGTGTGTTGCAGGTTTAGTGTAGTGTGCTACAGGTTCAGTGTAGTGTGCTACAGGTTCAGTGTAGTGTGTTGCAGGTTTAGTGTAGTGTGCTACAGGTTCAGTGTAGTGTGTTACAGGTTTAGTGTAGTGTGCTACAGGTTCAGTGTAGTGTGCTACAGGTTCAGTGTAGTGTGCTACAGGTTCAGTGTAGTGTGCTACAGGTTCAGTGTAGGGGTGTTACAGGTTTAGTGTAGTGTGCTACTGGTTCAGTGTAGTGTGCTACAGGTTCAGTGTAGTGTGCTACAGGTTCAGTGTAGTGTGTTACAGGTTTAGTGTAGTGTGCTACAGGTTCAGTGTAGTGTGCTACAGGTTCAGTGTAGTGTGCTACAGGTTCAGTGTAGTGTGCTACAGGTTCAGTGTAGTGTGCTACAGGTTCAGTGTAGTGTGTTGCAGGTTCAGTGTAGTGTGCTACAGGTTCAGTGTAGTGTGCTACAGGTTCAGTGTAGTGTGCTACAGGTTCAGTGTAGTGTGTTGCATGTTCAGTGTAGTGTGCTACAGGTTCAGTGTAGTGTGCTACAGGTTCAGTGTAGTGTGCTACAGGTTCAGTGTAGTGTGCTACAGGTTCAGTGTAGTGTGTTGCAGGTTCAGTGTAGTGTGCTACAGGTTCAGTGTAGTGTGCTACAGGTTCAGTGTAGTGTGCTACAGGTTCAGTGTAGTGTGCTACAGGTTCAGTGTAGTGTGTTGCAGGTTCAGTGTAGTGTGCTACAGGTTCAGTGTAGTGTGCTACAGGTTCAGTGTAGTGTGCTACAGGTTCAGTGTAGTGTGCTACAGGTTCAGTGTAGTGTGCTACAGGTTCAGTGTAGTGTGCTACAGGTTCAGTGTAGTGTGCTACAGGTTCAGTGTAGTGTGTTGCAGGTTCAGTGTAGTGTGTTGCAGGTTCAGTGTAGTGTGCTACAGGTTCAGTGTAGTGTGTTGCAGGTTCAGTGTAGTGTGCTACAGGTTCAGTGTAGTGTGCTACAGGTTCAGTGTAGTGTGCTACAGGTTCAGTGTAGTGTGCTACAGGTTCAGTGTAGTGTGTTGCAGGTTCAGTGTAGTGTGCTACAGGTTCAGTGTAGTGTGCTACAGGTTCAGTGTAGTGTGCTACAGGTTCAGTGTAGTGTGCTACAGGTTCAGTGTAGTGTGCTACAGGTTCAGTGTAGTGTGCTACAGGTTCAGTGTAGTGTGCTACAGGTTCAGTGTAGTGTGTTGCAGGTTCAGTGTAGTGTGCTACAGGTTCAGTGTAGTGTGCTACAGGTTCAGTGTAGTGTGCTACAGGTTCAGTGTAGTGTGCTACAGGTTCAGTGTAGTGTGCTACAGGTTCAGTGTAGTGTGTTGCAGGTTCAGTGTAGTGTGCTACAGGTTCAGTGTAGTGTGTTGCAGGTTCAGTGTAGTGTGTTGCAGGTTCAGTGTAGTGTGTTGCAGGTTCAGTGTAGTGTGCTACAGGTTCAGTGTAGTGTGCTACAGGTTCAGTGTAGTGTGTTGCAGGTTCAGTGTAGTGTGTTGCAGGTTCAGTGTAGTACTGTAGTTATCTGGTTATTTGTTCTCTTTCATATCTCTCACTTAACTTAATTTCCATTGGTCTCTCTTATTTTTTCTCAACTCTCTCCATCACTTTCTTCACCACTCTGTCTCCATCAAGTGTACACTAATGTTGTGGTCAGGTGTACACTAATGTTGTGGTCAGGTGTACACTAATGTTGTGGTCAGGTGTACACTAATGTTGTGGTCAGGTGTACACTAATGTTGTGGTCAGGTGTACACTAATGTTGTGGTCAGGTGTACACTAATGTTGTGGTCAGGTGTACACTAATGTTGTGGTCAGGTGTACACTAATGTTGTGGTCAGGTGTACACTAATGTTGTGGTCAGGTGTACACTAATGTTGTGGTCAGGTGTACACTAATGTTGTGGTCAGGTGTACACTGATGTTGTGGTCAGGTGTACACTAATGTTGTGGTCAGGTGTACACTAATGTTGTGGTCAGGTGTACACTAATGTTGTGGTCAGGTGTACATTAATGTTGTGGTCAGGTGTACACTAATGTTGTGGTCAGGTGTACGCTAATGTTGGGGTCAGGTGTACACTAATTATGTGCTCGCCATCAAAGTCAGTAATCAGGCAAACTTAAGAAACGCCAACTGTATGGTATGAACGACCTATACTTCCCTGACAGAGAAAACCCACCCCAATCACTTAACACCATAGACTATGTGATCCGTGACTCCCTTCTCAACAGAACCCACAGAACGTACAGGATAACCGTGGAACGAAGAGCACGACCTGACATTCCCAAGGATGACTTCTCAAAGCTATGGATACTGAGTGATCTACTTGTGATCTAATTTGTAAGTAGATTGAATCAATCTATCCACAAATTACATAAATCTATCACTACTTTGACACCTGGGAACACCTGAACACGTCAATACCACGAAGACCACAGTAGGCAGAACACCAAGCCAGCTGAGAGCAGAACACCGTGTCCAGCAAGTACCAGGCCATGAACCACCTGCGCTCCCACATTGCGTCCATAAGACTTCTGAGTTACGACCTTCCACCACAACGAACTTTACTTCATGAAAAAAAAATATGAACACACCTACCGCACTAGTATACATGTAGACTCCTTTCTTGTACACATGTATACCAATGCTTGACAGTGTGGTGTGCATCCTCCTTAAATTTCATGATCTGGAAAAATGTAACTTACACACACACACACACCACACCACACACACACACACACACACACACACACACACACACACACACACACACAAAACCACACACACACACACACACACACAAACACACACACACACTCATCTTTGACGTATCTCCTCTTCCTCCTATCTCCAACACCTTCACTCGTTCCCATCCTTTTTCAGGTAAACAAGTGGAGACTATTATTAGAGAATAGATAGTTATTTTTTAGGAAAACAATAGTCCAATAGCCGAGGATCAGTAAGGATTCCCCAACAAAAGCTCATGCCTAGCTAAGGTACTCGGTTTTGTTATTATATGGACAAAAACTGGGTTGAAAAGATCCCAACAGATGTAGAGAATTTGGATTTCCAGCAGACCTTCGACAAGGTCCCTATCAAAGATTGCTGGTCAGAATACAAGCACATGATGAAGGCGACAAACTTCGTGACTAGTTAAGTAACTGGCTCACAGACAGGAAGCAGAAAGATGTCTAAGTGGCTGACACACAAGCAGCAGTGAGTAGTACCCAACAGAGAGGTGTCTGAATGACTTACAGACAAGCAACAGTGAGTGGTACCAAACAGGGAGGTGTCTGAGTGACTTACTGTTGCAACCCCTGAATGGGTTGCTATGTATATTATGTATATAATATGTATATGTATTACATGTATATTACCTTTTCATATAATTTTATATTGCTTATATTTGCGATAATAGCTAAATCGTGAATATATTGCTTTATATTATTATTTGAATTAGTTATCTGTTAGGTAGGATGTAACACATATTATGTGCTCATAGTTCAAGTCTTGATTGTCTAACTACTGTAATTATCGCTCTTTGCTCGTTATTCTGCCGGCTTCTGTTGCTGGGCAGCAACAGTCCACGGAGCTATCACGTGATAGAGGGAGGGGGGTGATCACACCTCGCCTGAAGTATTCAGTCTGGTCTAGACTCTCTTGGTGGTTGGACGTATTCCTGACAAGAGCCTAATTCTCCCTTATTGGCTCTTGTTGGAAGATCGTCTCTGTAGCTGTCTTGTTAGTTCTGTAAAACTCTGTTCACAAAAACCAATATTGTATAGACTTAGTGATTTTCGACGTTGTACTGGGTTGTGTGTCGCTTAGACACTCTGAACAACTCAGGTCCTGAGCTGTAGCTTCTGACCTAACTTGTACTGGTATCTTTTGTATTATCACAGTCGGGGTTTTTCTTATGCTGAACTTAGATTAAAGTAGTATGGGAGTCTGTGACTTTTGTGGAGGATCTGCAGATGGTCCCTATTTAGTGTCTTTTATATTTTTCCCCCTTGTTCCTGATTCTGTGTCGCAGTCGATTGTTATATTGCTATTGGCTTAGCATTCTTTTTATTGTTCCAAGCGACTGTTCTGACTCCCAGTTGGTCAAGAAGTTAGTTTATTTGAGGACTTTGTCAGTCACTTGTTTAAGTCTAGTCGAGTCGTGAGACTAGTGAACTACTTAGAGCACTTATACACATACACATAAACTTATTTGTATATTGTATTATTAAATGTTAACAATGTACCAGACGGTACTTAGACATAAATTTTGATATGTGCTTTCAGCACAGTAATACTGTACACGAGAGAAGTGATTATGTATTAATTATTTGTTGATATTGATTTAATTTAATATGATATACCTCTAGACGATACTTAATAAATTTATTAAATTTTAATTTCTCTAGTTAGTAGCCTACCAGTTGTAATCCTGAAGCACTATTGAATCATACTGAATTCTAATGGTAATTGGACAAGATACTGACTAATTGTTACGAAAACCCAGTAACAGGCTGGAGCTAGAGGGCAGTCCTTTTTTAGTATTCACTGGAGATCTCTAAGCTTTTTAGAATCGCATTTTTGTAACAAATGGGGGCCTGTCCGGGATGCTCTTGACCCAAAGGGTGTTGGAAAAAATTGTCCAGTTTGACATACTAGTAACTCTTTTACTCAAACATTTTGAGTAATTTCTTAATCTGAAGACTTTGAGTTTAGTCTTGTACACATACCAGGTGGATGTATGTACCTGACTGAGTCTCTTGATCCAGGGAGTTTAGAAATACTGTTTATGAGTTCTAGCTCTAAGACCACCAACACTAAAATTCCTATTAGGATTATAGTTTTCCCATAATCACTCTCTCGTAGTACACTTATTTTCGTGATAAAATGCCAAAGTGAAACAGTTAATTGATACCCTGACTTTGTCTGAGTTAAGTACATTAAAACTTCAGATGTGTTGGCGAGTAGCCAAATATCTCGGTGTGAGTATAACAGGAATTACACCTCAGAAAACTGTCAGAGCTTTAAATTTAAAGATATATTGTTTTCCTGCTCTTACAGAGATGTCTGATTATGATTCAGTTCAGAAAGCCTAGTGTCCCAATTAGGAAGTATGACTCAAATTTGATGACGTAGAAAAAGAGCAACTAAGGCAGAAGTGAGCCTAGTGTCTGAGCCTAGTGTAGTCAGTTTGTCCCAGCCTTCCCTCCTAACTGTTAGTATGATGCATCCTCATACTAGTACCATGTATGGTACACCTGTATCTACTTATCCTAGACCAGATCTAGACTTTCAAGGGATGCCTGGACAAGGTGTCCGACCTAAGGAACGTCCCGACTCAGTCGTTAATTTCCCCAATCCTCAATTACCCACGGGTCCTATCTCTCAGGAACAGTTTTGAGAGGTTAGAACGTCTCATTATGTTGCAGACTGCACAAATAGAGGCTCGAGGAAATTGAACGAAGAAAGATTTCCAGAGAGAAAATTTGTTCGTCTGGGAAGACAACAGACTGATAGATCACAGGACACATTTAATGTGCAGAAAGCGCATCCATGGTTCCAAAGTTTTTTGAGAGTGACTTAGACACCTATTTTGATGTGTTGGAGAACCAGGAAACGTGCTATGAACTGGCCACATAAGCACTGGGCTACCTTGTTGCATACAGCTTTGACAGGAAGAGCTCAAACTTGTACTGCTGCTTTACCATTTGCCAAGTAATTAGTTATGACGCTGTCAAGCTAACTATTCTAGAGACATATAACTTGTTGCCTGTAAGTTATCAACGTGCATTTCGTACGTTACAACGACGACAAGATAAAACTTGTGTAGAGTTTGCTCGTTAGAAAAAAGTTGCATTTGAGAGGTAGTGAAAGGTCTGCCAAGTGTAACAACTACGACAGTCTTGTTCAGTTGTTACTACAAGAAGAGTTTAACAACTGTATGTCTGCTGACATAAAAGATAATTCTGATCGATCATACTACCTGGGAAATATTCTGGAAACTGTAGCATTAGCAGACAATTACGAGATTTCTCACAAACTTGTATGTACTAAAACACAGAGAAACAAGGTAACTAAAAATTGTCCTAGAAGTTGGCAACCTAAATCAGCTGCTCATTCCCGGGCCTGAGTACCGTACTGTAACTTCTCGTACCTTTACCAGGAAAACAATTCCTGAATCCGTCTCTGTGGCTAGACAGAAATCGATATCGAGAAGAAGAAAGTTTAAATGTACCTATTGTAACAGAAAAGGCCATGCTAGAGAGTATTGCTATAAGTTAGAAAGAGATCAGAGACAGTCGTGCGGCTGGCGCCCCCACTCAAGTCGTATCCTATTTCCGAGCAACAAAGGCACCAAAATCCTAGTAATACCTCTGATCCTACTGTTTTAGATAATATTACTCAGGACAGATGACTAGCGTCAGAAAGTTTATCTGACGAAAAATTCGTTCAGCGATGAGTCCTTACTTTTCGAGAGGTAAAGTAGGATTTGACGAATCACATCTGACTGAGATAATTACTTTCAGAGACACTGGCAGTTATCTCACGTTATTAAGAGAAGATTTTACCCCCATAACTGATGATACCTATTGCAAGATAAATGTATTGTTAGAAGCCTATGGTGGGGTGTTATAAAAGTACCTCTTCACAAAAAAATACATTGAAAAACAAGTATTTAACTGGTTATATTTCAGTGGGTATATCCAGTGGTGTATTTCCCATCAGGTCAGTGAACTTGTTGATAGGGAACGATATCCTTCATGCTGGTATATGAAAGAACCACTTGTGATTGATAATAAAAACTGATTTATAAAATTTTGTCATTGAAGCTTGTAGAGGGGAAACCTATTTTATTTCCTCTCGGCGCAATTACTAGAGCTATGTCAAAAGAAATTTAGCAACCCTCCTTGTCTTCTGTTGAGTTAGTTTATGACAATGATTTGGGCTTGAATATGTTGTTTAGGACGCTCTGCGCCCCGGAATCATTAACACATGACTCCCCCCGGTCATCAACCTAAATCAGGACACACCTGGACGTTAAATTTTAACTCATGATGATTTAATCAAGGATCAGTTTTGTTGATCAGTCACTGGAAAAGACTGAGAGATATAGCAGTTACTGAGAGTGAAGCGAAGGATCTCGATAATTTTTTACTATTATAGTAATGGTGTACTGATGAGAAAAAATACATGTAAGTTGTCAGCTGATAGTGTTTCCACCACAGTCAAGCATCTCGTAGTGTTACAGTTACATTTCGTGAACAAACCATTGATTTTGCTCACAATATCCCATTAGGAGGACATTTGGGTGTCAAGAAGACACTCGGTAAACTGGCAAAACATTTTACTTGGCCAAAGATTGAAGGAAACAGTAGCTGATCAGTGCGGGCGTTTGCCACGTGTGTCAAGTGACAGGCAAGCCAGCACACACACCTCCCCCCTACACCTCTCACTGTGTTCACTAGTAGCAAAGTTCAGTTCATCTGGACTAGTGATTGTTCAGACTTGTTCAAAGGTTGAAGCATCTGCTTTCCTCTGCTCCAGGTTGAGTCCTAATTTCAATCTTCCCATCTTTTACATATAGATGCGAGTGGTTTTTGCAGTGGGGGCTGTGCTGCCCCCAACAGTCAACATGCACTGACATTCTCCATCCCATATGTTACTATTCAACTAAGCTTAAACGACCCAGAAAATTATGCCCCTATTGGAAAGAAGCTCTAGCTCTTGTGGTTTTCCTTGGAACATTTTGACGTGTATTTGGGCACTTCCCCATTTAAAATTAACGTTTTTTTTCAGACCACAATCCACTCACTTACATAAACACTATGAAGAGTAAAAATGAGGTGGGCCCTCAGAATCCAACCTTAAATTCTATTAGTTATAAAACACATAAGTGGTCATTGTAATGTAATTGTAGACGCTCTGTCACGTCCTTAATAATTATCAGTTACATAAAATTAACGTAATTTTATGCCCAAATACCTTTTGTTACTTGCTATGTCAAATTCAGTAGAGTAACGTAATCCCTCCAGCCCATATTAACTATATATACTCATGTCTAATTAATCTATTTATATATTCACAGTAGTGGGGATGTGTGTGAGTTGGAGACAGAAGCTGAGTGTTGAGTGGGTAGTGTTGTGTGGGCGATTTTTACTGCGTGACGGAACACTGTCCTGCCGCAGACCCCCCCTCACTACACACCTTAAGCTGTTTCATACCAGATGTCCATATGCATAGCATTCCACAACCACTACTTAAGAGTGGAATGCAGTCTCCTCTATACTGTGATCGATCCTCAACGTGCCATGCTTGTCTATGATATCCTGTCTCTACACTGATGTACATAACTACGAGTATTTCAGAGATACGATACTGTATACTGCCCTATACCAGGGGCATGTCCTAGTGATACACCCCTGAAATTATAGAGGTGCTTGGCACAAGAGAGACTCTGATTAATGTTTATATTATATTGTTAGTAAAGTAACTTGAATAATCAGTTTAAAAATGTGAAAGACATTAATAAACTCCTAGTGCGACCCTTTGTCGTATTGGGGGGGTGTTGCAACCCCTGAATGGGTTACTATGTATATTTTGTATATAAATGTATATATAATTACATGTATATTACCTTTTCATATAATTTTGCATTGCTTTTTATTTGCGATAATAGCTAATCGTGGGAAAATATTTCTCCACTTTTTGTGGAGGATCTGCAGATGGTCCCTACTTAGTGTCGTTATTTATCTCCAATGTACCAGACGGTACTTAAGGGCAATAAATGTGATATGTGCTTTCAGCACAATAATCTGTACACGAGAGAAGTGATTATTATTATTTTGTTGATATTGATTTAAATTTAAAAAGATATACCTCTAGACGATACTTAATAAATTATTAATTTTAATTTCTCTTTGTTATAGCCTACCAGTTGTAATCCTGAAGCACTATTGAATCATACTGAATTCTAATGGATAATTGGACAAGGATACTGACTAATTGTTACGAAAACCCAGTAACAGGCTGGATGCTAGAAGGCAGTCCTTTCTAGTATTCACTGGGGATCTCTAAGCTTTTAGAATCGCGGGTTTTTTTTAACATTTATAGACAAGCAATAGTGAGTAGTACCAAACAGGGAGATGTCTGAGTGACTGACAGACAAGCAACAGTGCGTGGTACCAAACAGGGAGGTGTCTGAGTGACTGACAGACAAGCAACAGTGAGTGGTACCCAACAGAGAGGTGTCTGATTGAACTTACAGACAGGCAACAGTGAGTGGTACCCAACAGAGAGGCAAACTGAGTGGCTGACAGACAAAAAAACAACTCAACAGGGAAGAGTCTGAGTGTCCCCGCCATAAAGAGCGCAGTTCGCCAGGAATCAGTTTCTGGGCCAGTCGTCCTCACAATGAACATAAACCCCTAGGTGCAGGAGCAAATCTAAGATAACAAAACTCGCTGATGACACCAAATTGTGGAAAAGGAGAATATTCTAAAACACACTTAATCTTCATAGTTCTTCTCAGAAGATAACCTCAGTGTGGACTCCTAAGTCCTCTGCTCTCTGTGTTTCCAGTGTACTCTCCATAACTCCTTTTCCACCATTCTCTTCCTCACTCTCTCCCCCACTCTCTACAGCAGCACTCCAGATATCAGCTAAGCCTCAGCTCAAGCCAGGAATTATCCCCCACCCCCCCCCCCCCCCATTTGATTAATATGAAAAATTAAAGACCAAGAAGCAATTAGTTATAATAACTCAGTACCCCCTTGTGTGATGGTGTGTGATGGTGTGTGATGGTGTGTGTGTGGTGTGTGGTGGTGTGTGTTGTGGTGTGTGTGGTATGTGTGGTGGTGTGTGTTGTGGTGTGTGTGTAGTGTGTGTGGTGGTGTGTGTGTTTGGGTGTGTGTGTGGTGGTGTGTGTGTGGTGTGTGTGGTGGTGTGTTTGTTTGGGGTGCGTGTGGTGTGTGGTGGTGTGTGTGGTGTGTGGTGATGTGTGTTTGGGGGGTGTGTGTGGTGGTGTGTGTGGTGGTGTGTTGTGGTGGTGTGTGTGGTGGGGTGTGGGGTGTGTGTGGTGGTGGTGTTTGTGTGGTGGTTGGGTGGGGGTTTTTGTGGTGGTGTTTTGTGGTGGGTGGGGGGTTTTGGGTGGTGTGTGGGGTGTTTGGGGGTGGTTGTGGGGGTGGTGTGGTTGTGGGTGGTGTGTGTGGGGGTGGGTGGGGTGTGTGTGGGGGTGTGTGGGTGGGGTTGTGGTGTTTGTTGTGGGTTTGTGTGGTGGGGGTGGTGTTTTGGGGTGTGTGTTGGTGTGTGTTGGTGTTTTGGGGTGGGGGGGTTGTGGGTGTGTGTGGTGTGGTGTGTTGTGGGGGGGAGTGTGTGGGTGGGGGTGGGTGGTGGTGGTTGTTGGTGTGTGTGGTGTTGTGTGGTGTGTGTAAAGGGTGGTGTGGGGGGTGTGTGTGGGGGGGTTTTGGGGTGTGGGGTGGTGTTTGTGTGGTGTGGTGTGTGGTGGTGGTGGGGTGGTGGTGTGTGTGTGGGTTTTTGGGGGGTTTGTGTGTGTGTGTGGTGGTTGTGTGGGGTTTTTGTGGGGTTTTTTGGGGGTGTGGGGTGGTGTGTGGGGTGTGTGGGTGGTGTGTGTGTGGTGTTTGTGGTGGGTGTGTGTGGTGGTGTGGTGTGTGTGGTGGTGTGTGGTGGGGGGTGGGGGTTTGTGTGTGGGTGGTTTTTGGGGTGGGTGGGGGGTGTGTGTGGGTGTGTTGTGGTGTGTGTGGGTGTGTGTGGTGGTGTGTGTGTGGTGTTGTGGTGGTGGGGGTGTGTTGTGGGTGTTTGGGGTTTTGTGTGGGTGTGTGTGGGTGTGTGGTGTGGTGGGGGTTTTTGGGGGTTTTTGTGTGGTGTGTGTTGGGGGTTTGGTTGTGTGTGGGTGTGTGTGTGGTTTTTGTGGTGGTGGTGTTTTTGTGGGGTTTGTGTGTGGTGGTGTTTTGGGTTTTGGGGAGTGATGGGTTTGTGTGGTGTGTGTGGGGGTGTGTGGTGGGTGTGTGGGGGTTTTTGGGGGTGTGTGTGGTTGTGGGGGGTGTGTGTGTGGCGTGTGGGGGGTGGTGGGGTTTTGTGGGGGGGGCGTTTTGTGGTGGTGTGTGGGGTGGTGTGGTGTGGTGTGTTTTGTGTTTTTTGTGTGTGGTTTTTGGTGTGGGGGTGTGTGGGGGGTGGGGGTGTGGGGGGGGTGTGGTGGGGTTTGTTGGGGGTGTGTGTGGTGTGTGTGGTGGTTTTTGTGGGGTTTGTTGTGGTGGGGTGTGTTTGGGGTGGTGGTGGTGTGGGGTGGTGTTGGGGTGTGGGGGTGGTGTGTTGTGGTGTGTGGGTGTGTGTTTGGGGTGGTTTTGGGTGTGTGTGGTGGTGTGTGTGGTGGTGTTTGTGGTGGTGTTGTGTGGTTGGGGTGGTGGTGTGGGGTGTGGGGCGTGTGGGTGGTGTGTGTGGGTGGGTGTGGTGTTGTGGGGGGTGTGGTGTGGTTGGTGTTGGGGGGTTGTTGGTGGTGTTGGTGTTGTGTGGGTGTGTGTGGTGGTGTGGGGGTGTGTTGGGTTGTGGGTGGGTGTGTGTGGTGTGTGTGGTGGTGTTTTTGGGGTGTTTGGGGGCTTTTGTGTTGGGTGAGGGTGTGTGGGGGGTGTTTTGGTGTGGGGATGTGTGGTGGTGTGTGTTGGGGTTTGTGTGGTGGTGTGTGGTGGGGTGTGTGGTGGTGTGTGGTGGTGTGTGGTGGTGTTGGTGGTTTGGGTGGGTGGGGTTTTGGGGGTTTGTGTGGTGAGTGTTGGGTTTGGGGGGGTTGGTGGTGTGGGGGGTGGTTGTGGTGGTTGTGGGGGGTGGTGTGGTGGGGGTGGTGGGGGGGTGTGTGGTGGTGGTGTGGGGTGGTTGTGTGTGGTGTGGGTGTTGTGGGTGGTGGTGGTGGGGTGGTGAGGGGTGGTGGTGTTTTTGGTGGTTTGTGGTGGGTTGTGGTGTGTGTGGTGGTGTGTGGGTTTGGTGTGTTGGGGTTGTGGTGTTTGGTGTGTAGTGTGTTTGTTGGTGGGGGTTGGGGGGGGGTTTTGTGGTGGGTGTTTGGTGTGTGTGGTGGTGTGTGGTGGGGGTGTGGGGGGTTTTTGGGGGTTGGGTGGTGTGGGGGTGGTAGGTGTTGGGGTGTGGGGTGGTGTGTGGGGGTGTGGGGGTGGGTGGTTGGGGTGGTGTGTGGTGGTGTTGGGTGGTGTATGGGGTGTTGGGGGGTTGGTGGTGGTGTGTGGTGGGTGGGGGTTGGGGTGGTTGTGGTGTGGGGTGTTTTGGGGTGTGGTGGTTTGTGGGGTTGTGGTTGGGGGTGTGTGGGGGGGGTTTGGGGTGGTGGTGGGGGGGTGGGGGGGGGGGTTTTTTGGGGGGGTTTGGGGGTGTGTGTGGTGGTGGGTGGGGGTTTTGGTTTTTGGGGTGGTGGTTTTGTGGGGGGTTTGGGGGGGTGGGGGTGGGGGGTTTGTGGGGGGTGTGTGGTGGGGGGGTGTGGTAGGGGTTTTGGGTGGTGTTTTGTGGTGTGTGGTGGGGGTTTTGGGTAGGTGGGGTGGGTTTGGGGGGTGTGGTGGTTTTGTGGTGGTGTGTGGGGGTGGTGGGGTGGTTTTATGGGGGGGGTTTTGTGTGGGGTGGGGTGGGGGTGTGTGTGGTGTGTGGGTGGGGGTGGGTGTGGGGTTTTTGGGGGTGTGGTGGGTGTGGGGGGTTTGTGGTGGTTTTTTGGGTGGTGGTGGGGGGGTGTTGGTGTGTGGGGTGGGTGGGGTGGTGGGGGTGGTGGTGGGGTTTGTGGTGGGTGTGGGGGGGTTTTGGGGTTGTGGTGGTGTGTGGGGGTTTTGGGGTGTGTGGTGGTTTGTGGTGGTTGTGGTGTGTGGTGGTGGTGTGGGTGGTTTTGGGGTGGTGGGGGTTGTGGGGGGTGTGTTGTGATGGGGTGGTGGTGTGGGGGGTGGTGGGGTGGTGGTTTTGTGGTGGGTGTGGTGGGTGTGGGGGTTTTTGGTCTGTTTGGTGGGGTGATGGTGTTTGGTTTTGGGGTTTGGGTGTGTGGTGGTGTGTGGGGTGTTGTTTTTTGGTTTTGTGTGGGGGTGTGTGGGGTTTTGGGGTGGTTGGGGGTGTGGGGGTTGTGTGTGGGGGTTGTTGGTGGTTTTTTTTGTTGGGGGAGTGTGGTGGTGTGTGGGTGTGGGTTTTTGTGGTGGGTGTGGTGGTTTTGGTGGGGGTTTTTGGTGGTGGTGTGTGTTTTGGGGTGTGTGGGGTGGTGGGGGTGTGGGGGTTTTGTGTGGTGGTGTGTGGGTGTGTGGGGGTGTGTGGGGGTTTGGGGTGTTGTGGGGGTTTTTTGGTGAGTGTGGGGGTTGTGTGGGGTGTGTGGTGGCTGTGGGGGTGTGGTGGTGGTGGGGGTGTTGGGTGTGTGTGGGGGTTTGTGGGGGGTGGGGGTTGGGGTGTGGTGGTGTTGTGGTGGTGGGGTTTTGGGTGTGGGGTTTGGTGTGGGGGTTGTGGTGGTGGTGGTGGTTTTGTGGTGGGTGGTATGGGGGGTTGTGTGGTGGTGGTGGTGTGGTGGTGTGTGGGTTGGGTTTTGGGGTGGTGTGGGTGGAGGGGTGGGTGGTGGTGGTTTTGTTTGTGGGTGGTTTTTGGGTGGTGTGGTGTGGTGGTTTGTGGGTGGGTTGTGGGGGTGTGGGGGGTGTGTGTGAGGTGTGGGGTGGTGTGGGGGGTTTTTGTGGGGGTTGGTGGGGTGTGGGGGGGGTTTGTGGTGGGTGTGGTGGGGTGTGGTTGGTTTGTGGTGGTGTGGGGTTTTGGTGTTGGTGGTGTGTTTTTTGGGGGGTGTGGTGGTGTGGGGTTTTGGGGTGGTTGTGGTGGTTTGGGGGGTGGTTTTTGTTTTGGTGTGGTGGTGTGGGTGGGTTGGTGGTTTTTTTGTGTGGTGTGTTTTGGGTGGTTGTTGGTGGTGTGTGGTGGGGGGTTTGTGGTGTGTGGTGGTGTTTTGGTGGTGTGTGTGGGGTGTGGGGGGTTTTTGTGTGGTGGTTGTTGTGGTGGTGTGGGTGGGGTGGTGGGTGTGGTGGTGGTGGGGTGTGTGGTGATGTTTGGTGTGTGTGTGGTGTGTGGTGGTGCGCTTTGGGTGTGGTGGTGTGTGGTGGTGTGTGGTGGTGTGTTGGTGGTGTGTGGGGTGTGTGGTGTTGTGTGGTAGTGTGTGTGGGTGGTGTATGGTGATGTGTGGTGATGTGTGCAGTGGTGTGTGGGGTGTGTCGGTTTGTGTGTGGTGTGTTGTGGTGTGTGGTGGTTGTGGTGGTGTTTGGTGGTGTGTAGTGTGTGTGTGGTGGTGTTTGTGATGTGGTGGTGGGTGTGGGGGGGTGGGGTGGTGTTGCGGTGGTGTATGGGGGGTGTGGGTTTTGTGTGGTAGTGTGTGTGGTAGGTGTGTGGTGGTGTTGTGATGTTGGTGGTATGTGTTGTGGTGTGTGGTGGTGGTGTTGGTGTGTGGTGATTGTGGTGGGTTGCGGTGGTGGTGGTGGGTTGGGGTGGTGGTGTGTGGTGGTGTGTGGTGTGTGTGGTGGTTGTGGTGGTGTGTGGTGACGTGTGTGGTAGTGTGTGGTGGTGTGTGGTTTGTGTGGTTTGGGTGTGTGGTGGTGTTGGTGGTGTGTGGTTTTTTGTGGTAGGTGTGGGGTGGTGTTGGTGATGTGTGGTGGTGTGTGTAGTGGTGTGTGGGGTGGTGGTGGTGTGTTTGGTGGTGAGGTGTTTTGTAGTGTGTGGTGGTGTTGGTGGTTTTTGGTGGTGTGTGTTGATGGTGTGGTGGTGTGTGGTGGTGTGGTTTGGTGTGTGGTGGTGTGTGGTGGTGTGTGTGGTGTGTGTGGTGGTGGTGTGGGTGTGGGTGGGTGGGGGTGGTGGTGGTTTGTGGTGGTTTTTGGGGGAGTGTGGTGATGTATGGTGGTGTGTGGGGAGTGTGGTGGTGCATGGGGGTGGTGGTGGGGTTGGGGGTGTGTGGGGTTTTTTGGGGGAGTGTGGTGATGATGGGGGTGTGGTGGTGTGTGGTGGTTTTGGTGGAGTGTGGTGATGTTGGTGGTGTGTGGGGTGTGTGGTGGTGCATTGGATTGGGTGGTGCTGGGGTGTGGTGGAGTGTCAGTATAAACCTTCGGGTTTGAAAACACCAAGGTTTACAATGAAAATGTTGGCCCCAAGAACTGTACCCAAAATTTTTACACTGTAAACGTTTCGGGTTTTTTCAGTGCTAATAAAACGCCAGTTATTACAGCATTTCAGTGGTATGAAAAACAATTTAATATTCAGTGCTAATGAGCACCAGTATTTATAAAAATAATGAAATTTTACTATTTACAGAACGAATTATTCCAAACATTTCATAAACCAAAAGTTTTTTTTTTCGGGAAAAAAAGGGGGTTTTTTTTTAAAGGGAAACAGGGGAAAAAGGGGGGGGGGTTGGAAATTTGCCCAAAAGCTTTTTTTTTTTTTGAACTTTTCCCCCCCAAACCCCTTGGGGTGTTAAAAAAGGGGAAAAAAAAATTTTTCAATTTTGTCAAAATTTTTCTTCAATTTTTTCACAAAATGGGTCTTTAAAAAATTTTAATTTTAAATTTTTTAAATTTTTTTAAAATTTTTTTAAAATTAATTTAAAATTTTAAATTTTTTAAAATTTTTAATTTTAATTTTTTTAAATTTTTTTTAAAAAATTTTTAAATTTTTAAAATTTAAAATTTTTTAAATTTAAATTTTTTTTTTTTTTTTTAAAAATTTTTAATTTTAAAATTTTTTAAAAAGAAGTTTTTTTTTTAAAATTTTTTAAAAATTTTTTAAATTTAATTTTTTTTTTTTAAAATTAAATTATTTTAATTTTTTTTTTAATTTTTTTTTTTAAAAAATTTTTTTTTTTTTTTTAAATTTTTAAAATTTTTAAAAATTTTATTTTTTGGGGAAAAATTTTTTTAATTTTAAAAATTTAATTTTAATTAAAATTAAATTTTAAAAATTTTGAATTTTTTTTTAAATTTTTAAAATTTTTTTAAAATTTTTTTTTTTTAAAAAATTTTGGGGGAATTTAAATTTGGGGGGGGAAGGGGGTTTGAATGGAAAATTTAAAAAATGTAAATTTTTAAAAAGGGGGTTTTGGGAAAAAGTTTTGGGGGGATTGGAAAAGTTTAAATTAAATTGTGGGGAAAAATTTTAAATTTAAATTTTAAAATTAAATTTTTAATTTTTAAGGGTTTTGAGGGGGAGTTTAAGAGTTATTTTGGGGTGTTGGGGAAAAATTTTTGGGGGATGTGGAGGGGTGTGGGGGAGTGGGAGGGGAAAATGGGGGGGAGGGTTTTGGGGGGGGTGGGAGGGTTTTAGGGAGAGGATTGGGGGTTTAGGGAGGGTTTTGAGGGAGGTGTGAGGAGAATGTGGGGGGGGGGGAGGGTTTGGGGGGGGAGGGTTTTGAGGGGGAGTGTGTGAGGGAGATGTTGGGGAGGTGTGGGGGGAGAGTTGGGGGGGAGGGAAAGTGAGGGAGAGTGGTGAGGGGGATGTTGGGGGAATGTGGGGAGGGGGAGGGAAGGGGGGGGGGTGAGGGGGAGTGTTAGGGGAGGGGGGGGGGGGGGGGGGGGGGGGGGGAGGGGAGTGTGTGAGGGGGAATGTGGGGAGAGTGTTGAGGGAGAGTGTATGAGGGGGGAGTGGTGAGGGGGAGTGTTGCGGGGGGGAGTAGTGGGGGAGTGTGTGTGGCAGAGTGTTTTGTGGGAGGGTTGTGGGGGAGGTGTGTGAGGGGGGAGTGTGTGAGGGAGAGTGTGTGAGGGAGTTGTGTGAGGGGAGGGGTGTAGGGAGAGGTGTGAGGGGAGTGTGAGGGGGGGGTGTGAGTAAAAGTGTGAGTAAGAGTGTGAGGGAAAAATGTGGTTTTTTTGGGGTGAGGGGGAGTGTGTGAGAGAGTGTTAGGGGGGTGAGGGAGAAAATTTAGGGGAGGGGAGGAGAATATGAGAGTGTGAGGGAAGGGGGGGAGGGAGATGTGAGGGAGAGGGTGGGGAGGGTGTGAAGGAGAATGAGGTGGGTTTAAGGGATTTGAGAGGGAGAAGGCCTCTGTCTGTCTGTCTGTACGGGCTTGTTGCCCACCAGCCTTTCCCTTTTTGCCAGTGCCAGCCCGCCGCCTGCCAGCCTGCCGCCTGCCAGCCCGCCACCCCCGCAGCCTGCCAGCCTGCCAACCGCCCGCCTGCCCGCCTCCAAATGCCTGCCCGCCTGCCAGCCTGCCGCTGCCAGCCTGCCAGCCTGCCACCTGCCAACCTGCCAAACCCGCCTGCCTGCCAACCCCGCAAGCCTGCCAGCCTGCCAACCTGGCGCCGCCGCTGCCAACCTGCCCGCTGCCCGCCAACCTGCCCCCTGCCAGCCTGCCAGCCTGCCAGCCTGCCAGCCCGCCAGCCTGCCTGCCTGCCTGCCAACCTTTTCCAGCCCGCCTGCCTTTTCCAGCCTTCAGCCGCCCGCCTGCCTGCCAACCTGCCTGCCTGCCGCCTGCCAGCCTGCCCCCCTGCAAACCTGCCAGCCCCCCTGCCTGCCAATTGCCGCCCGCAAGCCTGCCCCCTGCCTGCCCGCCAACCTGGCCCCGCCGCCTGCCTGCCTGCCTGCCCTGCTTGCCCGCCCCTGCCTGCCTGCTGCCTGCCTGCCTGCCTGCCTGCCTGCCTGTTCGTTCATCTCACCCACACTCAACTACCCAAACGTCCTTCTTCAAAAGGCAACAAACACCTAAGGTGACCCTTTACACTCATTCCTCGGGGACATGAGGT
>NC_069461.1:21223110-21238110 GCF_026875155.1 Cherax quadricarinatus
TGTTTAGTTTTTGGTGTTGCAGGTTTAGTGTAGTGTTTTGCAGATTTAATGTAGTGTGTTCATTTTAGTGGTTGTTTTGGGGTTTAGTGTAGTTGTTGCAGGTTCAGGTGGGGCGTTGCATGTTTTAGTGTAGGTTTCAGGGTTTGTGGTGTGTTGCAGGTTCAGTGTATTGTTGCGGGTTTTTGTGTAGTGTGTTGCAGGTTAGTGTAGTGTATTGCAGGTTCATTTTGTGTTACAGGTTCAGTGTAGTGTGTTGCAGGTTCGGTGTAGTGTGTTGCGGTTTAGTGTGGTGTGTTGCAGGTTCAGTGTGTATATTGCAGGTTCATGTAGTGTGTTGCAGGGGTTTGTGAGTGTTTGCAAAGGGTTTAGTGTATGTGCACAAAGGTTCAGTGTAGTGGTTGCAGGTTCGGTGGGGGGTGTTGCAGGTTCAGTGCGGTGGGTTTTCAGGGTTCAGTGTAATGTGTTTCAGGGGTTCAGTGTAGTGTGTTGCAGGGTCAGTGTGGGGTTGCAGGTTCAGGAGTGTGTTACAGGGCATGGTGGTTGCAGGTTTTTATTTTAGTATTTGCGGTTTAGTGTATGTGGGCAGGTTTATGAGTGGCAAAAGGTCTGTAGTGTGTTGCAGGTTTATTGGGGTTTGGTACAGGTTTTTAGTGTAGTTGGGTACAGGTTCAGGGGTGTGTTTGCAGGTTCAGGAGTGTGGGACGGTTCAGTTAGTGTGCTACAGGTTCAGTTAGTTTCTACAGGTTCAGTGTAGTGTGCTACAGGTTCTGTAGTGTGCTACAAGTTCAGTGTAGTGTGGGCAGGTTTAGTGTGTGTGTTGCAGGGTTTTGTGGGGAGTGTGTACAGGTTCAGGGGAGTGGGTTGGGAGGGGTTGTGTAGTGTGTACAGGGTTTAGTGTAGTGTCACAGGTTTAGTGTAGGTTTTTGCGGTTTAGTGTGTGTGCTACAGGTTCAGTGATGTGTACAGGTTCAGTTAGTGTGTTGCAGGTTCATGAGTGTCTACAGGTTCAAATGTAGGTGCTACAGGTTCATGTAGTTGCTACAGGTTCATGTAGTGTGCTACAGGTTCAGTGTAGTGTGCTACAGGTTTAGTGTAGTGTGTTGCAGTTTAGTGTAGTGTATGTTGCAGGTTCAGTGTAGTGTGCCTACAGGTTCAGTGTAGTGTGTTGCAGGTTTAGTGTAGTGTGTACAGGTTCAGTGTTAGTGTGCTACAGGTTCGTGTAGTTGTTGCAGGTTTAGTGTAGTGTGTACAGGTTCAGTGTAGTTGTGTTACAGGTTTAGGTGTAGTGTGCTACAGGTTCAGTGTAGTGTTGCTACAGGTTCAGTGTAGTGTGCTACAGGTTCTGTGTTGTGAGGTAAGGTTCGTGTAGTGTGTTACAGGTTTAGTGTAGTGTTGATATGGTTCAGTGTTAGTGTGCTTAAAGTTCAGTGTAGTGTGCTGGATGAAGGTTCAGTGTAGTGTGTTACAGGTTTAGAGTTAGTGTGCTACAGTGGTTCAGTGTGTGTGCTACAGGTTCAGTGTAGTTGTGCTACAGGTTCAGTGTAGTGTGCTACAGGTTCAGTGTAGTGTGCTACAGGTTCAGTGTAGTGTGTTTGCATGGTTCAGTGTAGGGTGCTACAGGGTTCAGTGTAGTGTGCTACAGGTTCAGTGTAGTGTTGCTAAGGTTCAGTTGTAGTGTGTTGCATGTGTTCAGTATTAATGTATGTGTGCTAAAGGTTGTTCAGTGTAGTGTGCTACAGGTTCAGTGTAGTGGCTACAGTTCAGTGTAGTGTGCTACAGGTTCAGTGTTGATGTGTTGCGGTTCAGTCGTATGTGTGCTCAAAGGAGTCAGTGTAAGTGTGCTACAGTTCAGTGTAGTGTGCTACAGGTTCAGTGTAGTGTGCTACAGGTTCGGTGTAGTGTGTTGCAGGTTCAGTGTGTGTGCTACAGGGTCAGTGTAGTGTGCTACAGGTTCAGTGTAGTGTGCTACAGGTTCAGTTTAGTGTGCTACAGGTTCATGTGTAGTGTGCTAAAGGTTCTGTGTATTGTGCTACAGGTTCAGTGTAGGTGTGGATACAGGTTCCATAGATGTAGGTGTGTTGCAGGTTCAGTGTAGTGTGTTGCAGGTTCAGTTGTAGTGTGCTACAGGTTCAGTGTTAGTGTGTTGCAGGTTCAGTGTAGTGTGCTACAGGTTCGTGTTAGTGTTTTGCTTACGGTACAGTGTAGTGTTGCTAAGGTTCAGTGTCGTGTGCTACAGGTTCAGTGTAGTGTGTTGCAGCGTTCAGTGTGTCGCTGTGCTACAGGTTCCAGTTGCGTAGTGTGCTACAGGTTCAGTGTAGTGTGCTACAGGTTCAGTGTAGTGCAGGTGTACAGGTTTCAGTGTCATAGTGTGCTACAGGTTTCAGTGTAGTGTGCTACAGGTTCAGTGTAGTGTGCCTACTGGTTCAGTGTAGTGTAGTTGCAGGTTCAGGTAGAGTGCTACAGGTTCAGTGTAGGGTGCTACAGGTTTCAGTGTAGTGTGCTACAGGTTCAGTGTAGTGTGCTACAGGTTCAGTGTAGTGTGCTACAGGTTCAGTGTAGTGTGTTGCAGGTTCGTGTAGTGTGCTACAGGTTCCTGTGTAGTGGTTGCAGGTTCAGTGTAGGGTGTTGCAGGTTCAGGTAGTGTGTTGCAGGTCAGTGTAGTGTGCTACAGGTTCAGTGTAGTGTGCTAACAGGTTTCAGTGTAGTGTGATGCAGGTTCAGTGTAGCGTGTTTGCAGGTTTCAGTGTTAGTACTGTAGTTATCTGGTTATTTGTTCTATATCATATCTCTCCTTAACTTTTAATTTCCATTGGTCTCTCTTATTTTTTCGAACTCTCTCATCACTTTCTTCACCACTCTGTCTCCATCAGGTGTCACTAATGTTGTGTCAGGTGTACACTAATGTTGTGGTCAGGTGTACACTATGTTGTGGTCAGGTGTACCACTAATGTTTGGTCAGGTGTACACTATTGTTGTGTCAGGTGTACACTAATGTTGTGTCAGGTGTACAATTGTTGTGGTCAGGTGTACACAATGTTGTGGTCAGGTGTACACTAATGTTTGTGGTCAGGTGTCACTATGTTGTGGTCAGGTGTACACTAATGTTCCTTTTTTTTCGTGTGGGTCAGGTGTCACTAATGTTGTGGTCAGGTGTACACGATGTTGTCCGGGTCAGGTGTACCACTAATGTTGTGGTCAGGTGTACACTAATGTTGTTGGTCAGGTTGACACTAATGTTGTGGTCAGGGGTTCATTAATGTTATGGTCAGGTGTACACTAATGTTTGTGGTCAGGTGTACGCTAATGTTGGGGTCAGGCTGTTACACTAATTATGTGCTCGCCCATCAATGTCAGTAATCAGGCAAACTTAAAGAAACGCCAACTGGCTATGCAATGTATGAACGACCTATACTTCCCTGACAGAGAAAACCGACCCCAATCACTTAACACCATAAGGACTATGTGATCCGGTGACTCCCTTGCTCAACAGAACCACAGAACGTACAGGATAACGTGGAACGAAGAGCACTGGACATGACATTCCCAAGATGACTTCTCAAAGTTATGGAATATGAGTGATCTACTTGTGATCTAATTTGTAAGTAGATTGAATCCAATTTATCACCAAGATACATAAATCTATCACTACTTTGACTCTGGGAACACCGGAACACGTCAATAACCACGAAGACCACAGTAGGCAGAACACAGCCAAGCTTGAGAGCAGCAGAACACCGTCTGTCCAGCAAGTACCAGGCCATGAACCACTGCGCTCCCACATGCGTCCATAAGACTTCTGAGTTACGGACCTTCACCACAACGAACTTTACTTCATGAAAAAAAAATTATGAACACACCTACCGCCTAGTATACATGTTGACTCCTTTCTGTACACATGTATACCAATGCTTTGACAGTGTGGTGTGCATCCTCCTTAAATTTCATGATCTGGAAAAATGTAACTTACACACACACACACACACGCCACACACACACACACACACCAACACAAACACACACACACACACACACACCACCCACACAACACACACACAAACACACACACAACACTATCTTTGAGTATTTTTCTTCTCCTATCTCCAACACCTTCACTCGTTCCAATCCTTTTTCAGGTAAACAAGTAGGAGATTTATTAGAGAATAGATAGTTAATTTTTTAGGAAAGGAAACATTGTCCAAATAGCCGAGATCGTAAGGATTCCAACAAAAGCTCATGACCTAGCTAAGGTACTCGGTTTTTTTGTTATTATATGGACAAAAACTGCGGTTGAATGTTCCCAACAGATGTAGAGAATTTGGATTTCCAGCAGGACCTTGACAAGGTCCCTATCAAAGAATGCTGGTCCGAAGAATACAAGGCACATGATGAAGGCGACAAAACTTCGGTGACTAGTTATTTAAAGTAGCTGGCTCCAGACAGGAAGCAGAAAGATGTCTAAAGTGGGCGACACCAAGCAGCAGACAGTGAGTAGTACCAAACAGAAGGTGTCGGATGGACTCTACAGACTAGCAACAGTGAGTGGTACCAAACAGGGAGGTGTCTGAGTGACTTACTGTTGCAACCCTGAATGGTTGCTATGTATATTATGTATATAATTTGTATATGTATTACATGTATATTACCTTTTCATATAATTTTATATTGCTTATATTTGCGATAATAGCTAAATCGTGAATATATTGCTTTATATTATTATTTGAATTAGTTATCTGTTAAGTAGGATGTAACACATATTATGTGCTCATAGTTCAAGTCTTGATTGTCTAACTACTGTAATTATCGCTCTTTGCTCGTTATTCTGCCGGCTTCTGTTGCTGAGCTGCAGCTGTCCACGGAGCTATCACGTGATTGAGGGGGGAGGGGGGTGTTCACACCTCGCCTGAAGTATTCAGTCTGGTCTAGACTCTCTTGGTGGTTGGACGTATTCCTGACAAGAGCCTAATTCTCCCTTATTGGCTCTTGTTGGAAGATCGTCTCTGTAGCTGTCTTGTTAGTTCTGTAGAACTCTGTTCACAGAACCAATATTGTATAGACTTAGTGATTTTCGACGTTGTACTGAGGTTGTGTGTCGCTTAGACACTCTGAACAACTCAGGTCCTGAGCTGTAGCTTCTGACCTAACTTGTACTGGTATTTGTGTATTATCACAGTCGGGGATTTTCTTATGCTGAACTTAGATTCAGTAGTATGGGAGTTCTGTGACTTTTGTGGAGGATCTGCAGATGGTCCCTACTTAGTGTCGTTATATTATCTCCTTGTTCCTGATTCTGTGTCGCAGTCGCTTGTTATATTGCTATTGGGCTTAGCATTCTTTTTATTGTTCAAGCAGACTGTTCTGACTGCCAGTTGGTCAAGAAGTTAGTTTATTTGAGGACTTTGTCAGTCACTTGTTTAAGTCTAGTCGAGTCGTGAGACATAGCGAACTACTTAGAGCACTTACACACATACACATAGACTTATTTGTATATTGTATTATTAAATGTTAACAATGTACCAGACGGTACTTAAGACATATAAATGTGATATGTGCTTTCAGCACAATAATACTGTACACGAGAGAAGTGATTATGTATTATTATTTTGTTGATATTGATTTAATTTAATATGATATACCTCTAGACGATACTTAATAAATTTATTAAATTTTAATTTCTCTAGTTAGTAGCCTACCAGTTGTAATCCTGAAGCACTATTGAATCATACTGAATTCTAATGGATAATTGAACCAGGATACTGACTAATTGTTACGAAAACCCAGTAACAGGCTGGATGCTAGAAGGGCAGTCCTTTCTAGTATTCACTGGAGATCTCTAAGCTTTTAGAATAGCGTTTTTTGTAACAAATGGGGGCCTGTCCGGGATGCTCTTGATCCAAGGTGTTGGAAAAATTGTCCAGTTTGACATACTAGTAACTTTATACTCAAACTTAATCTGAAGACTTTGAGTTTAGTCTTGTACAACATACCAGGTGGATGTATGTACCTGACTGAGTCTCTTGATCCAGGGAGATGGAAATACTGTTTATGAGTTCTAGCTCTAAGACCACCAACACTAAAATTCCTATTAGTATTATAGTTTCCCATAATCACTCTCTCGTAGTACACTTATTTTCGTGATGTATGCTAAAGTGAAACAGTTAATTGATACTCTGACTTTGTCTGAGTTGAGTACATTAAAACTTCAGATGTGTTGGCGAGTAGCCAAATATCTCGGTGTGACGTATAACAGGAATTACACCTCAGAAACTGTCAGAGCGTTAATTAAAGATATATTGTTTCCTGCTCTTACAGAGATGTCTGATTATGATTCAGATTCAGAAAGTCTAGTGTCACAATTAGGAAGTATGACTCTATTTGATGACGTAGAAGAAAGAGCAACTAAGGCAGAAGTGAGCCTAGTGTAGCTCAGTTCTCGCTCACGCCTTCCCTCCTAACTGTTAGTATGATGCATCCTCATACTAGTACCGTGTATGGTACACCTGTATCTACTTATCCTAGACCAGATCTAGACTTTCAAGGGACGCCTGGACAAGGTGTCCGACCTAAGGAACGTCCCGACTCAGTCGTTAATTTCCCCACTCCTCAATTACCCACTGGTCCTATCTCTCAGGAACAGTTTGAGAGGTTAGAACGTCTCATTGTGTTGCAGACTGCACAAATAGAGGCACAGAGGAAATTGAACGAAGAAAATTTCCAGAGAGAAAATGTTCGTCTGGGAAGACAACAGACTGATAGATCACAGGACACATTTAATGTGCAGAAAGCTGCATCCATGGTTCCTAAGTTTTTTGAGAGTGACTTAGACACCTATTTTGATGTGTTTGAGAACCAGGCACGTGCTATGAACTGGCCACGTAAGCACTGGGCTACCTTGTTGCACACAGCTTTGACAGGAAGAGCTCAAACTTGTACTGCTGCTTTACCATTTGCCAAGTACATTAGTTATGATGCTGTCAAGCTAACTATTCTAGAGACATATAACTTGTTGCCTGTAAGTTATCAACGTGCATTTCGTACGTTACAACGACGACAAGATCAAACTTGTGTAGAGTTTGCTCGTGAGAAAAAAGTTGCATTTGAGAGGTAGTGTAGGTCTGCCAAGTGTAACAACTACGACAGTCTTGTTCAGTTGTTACTACATGAAGAGTTTAACAACTGTATGTCTGCTGACATACAAGAATATCTGATCGATCATACTCCTCGGATATTCTGGAAACTGCAGCAGTAGCAGACAATTACGAGATTTCTCACAAACTTGTACGTACTAAAACACAGAGAAACAAGGTAACTAAAAATTGTCCTAGAAGTTGGCAACCTAAATCAGCTGCTCATTGCCGGCCTGATGTACCTGCTACTGTAACTTCTCGTACCTTTACCAGGAAAACACATAATCCTGAATCCGTCTCTGTGGCTAGACAGAAATCTGATATCGAGAAGAAGAAAGTTAAATGTACCTATTGTAACAGAAAACGCCATGCTAGAGAGTATTGCTATAAGTTAGAAAGAGATACGAGAGACAGTCGTGCGGCTGGCGCCCCCACTCAAGTCGTATCCTCTTCCGAGCAACAAAGGCACCAAAATCCTAGTAATACCTCTGATCCTACTGTTTTAGATAATATTACTCAGGACAGATGACTAGCGTCAGAAAGTGTATCTGACGAAAAGATTCGTTCAGCGATGAGTCCTTACTTTTCGAGAGGTAAAGTAGGATTTGACGAATCACATCTGACTGAGATAATTACTTTCAGAGACACTGGCAGTTATCTCACGTTATTAAGAGAAGATGTACTGCTCATAACTGATGATACCTATTGCAAGATAAATGTATTGTTAGAAGTCTATGGTGGGGCTGTTATAAAAGTACCTCTTCACAAAATATACATTGAAACAAGCTATTATACTGGTTATATTTCAGTGGGTATATCCAGTGGTGTATTTCCCATCAGGTCAGTGGACTTGTTGATAGGGAACGATATCCTTCATGCTGGTATATGTAAAGAACCACTTGTGATTGATAATAACACTGATGATAATTATGCCATTGAAGCTTGTAGAGAGAAACCCATTATATTTCCTCTCGGCGCAATTACTAGAGCTATGTCAAAGATTCAGCAACCATCCTTGTCTCCTGTTGAGTTAGTGGATGACAATGATTTGGGCTTGAATATGTTGTTTAGTGACGCTCTGCGCCCAGGATCATTAACACTAACTCCCCCGTGTCATCAACCTAGTCAGGACACACCTGACGTTAAATTTCTAACTCATGATGATTTAATCAAGGATCAGTTTGTTGATCAGTCACTGGAAAGACTGAGAGATATAGCAGTTACTGAGAGTGAAGCAAAGGATCTCGATAATTGTTACTATTATAGTAATGGTGTACTGATGGAGAAAAATACATGTAAGTTGTCAGCTGATAGTGTTTCCACCACAGTCAAGCATCTCGTAGTGTTACCAGTTACATTTCGTGAACAAGCCATTGATTTTGCTCACAATAGTCCCATAGGAGGACATTTGGGTGTCAAGAAGACACTCGGTAAACTGGCAAAACATTTTACTTGGCCAAAGATGAAGGAAACAGTAGCTGATCATGTGCGACGTTGCCACGTGTGTCAAGTGACAGGCAAGCCAGCACACACACCTCCACCTACACCTCTCACTGTGTTCACTAGTAGCAAAGTTCAGTTCATCTGGACTAGTGATTGTTCAGACTTGTTCAAAAGGTTGAAGCATCTGCTTTCCTCTGCTCCAGTGTTGAGTCCTAATTTCAATCTTCCCATCTTTTTACATATAGATGCGAGTGGTTATGCAGTGGGTGCTGTGCTGCTCCAACAGTCAACATCCACTGACATTCTCCATCCTATATGTTACTATTCATCTAAGCTTAAACGACACCAGAAAAATTATGCCACTATTGAGAAAGAAGCTCTAGCTCTTGTGGTGTCCTTGGAACATTTTGACGTGTATTTGGGCACTTCCCCATTTAAAATTAACGTTTTTTTTCAGACCACAATCCACTCACTTACATAAACACTATGAAGAGTAAAAATACTAGGATCATGAGGTGGGCCCTCAGAATCCAACCTTATTCTATTAGTATAAAACACATAAGTGGTCATTGTAATGTAATTGTAGACGCTCTGTCACGTCCTTAATAATTATCAGTTACATAAAATTAACGTAATTTTATGCCCAAATACCTTTTGTTACTTGCTATGTCAAATTCAGTAGAGTAACGTAATCCCTCCAGCCCATATTAACTATATATACTCATGTCTAATTAATCTATTTATATATTCACAGTAGTGGTGATGTGTGTGAGTTGGAGACAGAAGCTGAGTGTTGAGTGGGTAGTGTTGTGTGGGCGATGTTACTGCGTGACGGAACACTGTCCTGCCGCAGACCCCCCCTCACTACACACCTTAAGCTGTTTCATACTCAGATGTCCATACTGCATAGCATTCCACAACCACTACTTAAGAGTGGAATGCAGTCTCCTCTACTACTGTGATCGATCCTCAACGTGCCATGCTTGTCTACGATATCCTGTCTCTACACTGATGTACATAACCACGAGTATGCAGAGATACGATACTGTGTACTGCCCTAGTACCAGGGGCATGTCCTAGTGATACACACTGAAATTATAGAGGTGCTTGGCACAAGAGAGACTCTGATTAATGTTTATATTATATTGTTAGTAAAGTAACTTGAATAATCAGTAATAATGTGAAAGACATTAATACAACTCCTAGTGCGACCGTTTGTCGTATTGGGGGGGTGTCGCAACCCCTGAATGGGTTACTATGTATATTATGTATATAATATGTATATATATTACATGTATATTACCTTTTCATATAATTTTGCATTGCTTATATTTGCGATAATAGCTAAATCGTGAATATATTGCTCCACTTTTGTGGAGGATCTGCAGATGGTCCCTACTTAGTGTCGTTATATTATCTCCAATGTACCAGACGGTACTTAAGACATATAAATGTGATATGTGCTTTCAGCACAATAATACTGTACACGAGAGAAGTGATTATTATTATTTTGTTGATATTGATTTAATTTAATAAGATATACCTCTAGACGATACTTAATAAATTTATTAAATTTTAATTTCTCTAGTTAGTAGCCTACCAGTTGTAATCCTGAAGCACTATTGAATCATACTGAATTCTAATGGATAATTGGACAAGGATACTGACTAATTGTTACGAAAACCCAGTAACAGGCTGGATGCTAGAAGGGCAGTCCTTTCTAGTATTCACTGGAGATCTCTAAGCTTTTAGAATCGCGTTTTTTGTAACATTTATAGACAAGCAATAGTGAGTAGTACCAAACAGGGAGATGTCTGAGTGACTGACAGACAAGCAACAGTGCGTGGTACCAAACAGGGAGGTGTCTGAGTGACTGACAGACAAGCAACAGTGAGTGGTACCCAACAGAGAGGTGTCTGATTGACTTACAGACAGGCAACAGTGAGTGGTACCCAACAGAGAGGCATCTGAGTGGCTGACAGACAAAATAACAACTCAACAGGGAGTGTCTGAGTGTCCTGCCATAAAGAGCGCAGTTCGCCAGGAATCAGTTCTTGGTCCAGTCTCCTCACAATGAACATAAACCCTCTAGGTGCAGGAGCAACATCTAAGATAACAAAACTCGCTGATGACACCAAATTGTGGAAAAGGAGAATATCTAAAACACGACTTAATCTTCATAGTTCTTCTCAGAAGATAACCTCAGTGTGGACTCTAAGTCCTCTGCTCTCTGTGTTTCCAGTGTACTCTCCATAACTCCTTTTCCACCATTCTCTTCCTCACTCTCTCCCCCACTCTCTACAGCAGCACTCCAGATATCAGCTAAGCCTCAGCTCAAGCCAGGAATTACCTCTCCTCACATTTGATTAATATGGAAACTGAAAGACCAAGAAGCAATTATGTTATAATAACTCAGTACCCCCTTGTGTGATGGTGTGTGATGGTGTGTGATGGTGTGTGTGTGGTGTGGGGTTTGGTGTGTGTTGTGGGTGGTGGTATGTGTGAGGTGTGGTTTGTGGTGTGGTGTGTGTGTGTGAGGGGGTGTGTGTGTGTGGGGGTGTGTGGTGGTGATGGGGGTGTGTGTGGGGGTGTTGTTGTGGGTGGTGTGGTGTGTGGGGTGTGGTGTGTGTGATGTGTGTGGTGGTGGGGTGGGGGTTTGTGGTGGTGTGTGTGGTGTTGTGGTGGTGGTGTTTTGGTGGTGAGTGGTGGTGGGTTGTGTTGGTGGTGTGGGGGGTGGTGTGGGGTGGTTGGGGGGTGTGGTGGGGTTGGGTGTGTGGTGGTGTGTGTGTGGGGGTGTGGTGGGGTGTGGTGGTGTTGTGGTGTGTGTGGGGGTTGGGGTGGTATGTGGTGGTGGTGTTTGTGGTGGTGGTGTGTTTTGGTGTTGTGTGTGGTGTTTTTGGGGTGTGTGGGGTGGTGGGGTGTGTGGTGTTTGTGTGGGTTTTTTGTGTGGTGTGTGGGGGTGGTTGGGTGGTGTGGTGTGGTGGGGTTGTGGGGTGGGGTTGTGGTTTTGTTGTGTGTGGTTTGGGGGTGGTGTGTGTGTGTTTGTGTGGTGTGTTGGGGTGTGGGGGTGTGGGTGGGGGGGGGTGTGTTGGTGTTGTTGGTGTGGGGGTGGGGGTGGGTGGGGGGTGGTGTGTGTGGTGGTGTGTGGGGTTTTTTGGGGGTTGGGGGTGTGTGTGGTGGTGTTTTGTTTTGTTTGGTTTTGGTGGTGTGGGGTGTGTGGTGGTGGTGTGGTGGTGGTGTGTTGGGGGTGGGTGTGTTGTGTGTGGTGTTTGTGTGGTTGGTGTGGTGTGTGTGTGGGGGTGGTTGGGTTTTGGGGGTGTTTGTGTGGTTTTGTGGGGTAGTGTGTGGGTGGTGTGTGTGGTGGGTGTGGTGATGTGTGGTGGTGGTGTGTGGTGTGTGTGGTGGTGTGTGAGGGTGTGTGGGTGTGTGGTGGTGTGTGGTGGTTTGTGGGTGGGTTGTGGTGGTGTGTGTGGTGGTTGTGGTGGTGTGTGGTGGGTGTGTGGTGTGTGTGTGGTGTGTGTGTGTGTGGTGGTGTGTGTGGTGGTGTGTGGTGGTTGTGTGGTGTGGTTGTGTGGTGGGTGTGTGGTGGTTGTGGTGGTGTGTGTGGTGTTGGTGGTGTGTTGATGTGGTTTGTGGGTGGTGTGTGGTGGTGTGTGGTGGTGTAGTTTGTGTGTGGTAGTGTGTGTGGTGGTGTTGGTGGTGTGTGGTGGTGTGTGGTGTTGTGTGGTGTGTGGTGGTGTGTGTGGTGTGTGGTGGTGTGTGTGGTGTGTGTGGTGTGTGTGGTGTGTGGTGTGTGTGGTGGTGGTGTGTGTGGGGTGGTGGTGATGTGTGTGTGTGTGGTGGTGTGTGGTGGTGTTGGTGTGTGGTGGTGTGTGGTGGTGTGGTGGTGTGGTGGTGTTGTGGGTGTGGGTGTGTTGGTGGTGTGTGGTGGTGGTGTATGTGTGGGTGTGTGATGGTGTGTGGTGTGTGTTGGTGTGTGGGTGTGTTGTGGTGTGGGTGGTGTGTGGTGTGCTGGTGGGTGTGGTGATGTGTTGGTGGTGTGTGTGGTGGTGGTGTTGGTGGGTGTGGTGGTGTGGGTGGGTTGGTGTGTGGTGTGTGGTGGTGTGTGTGGTAGTGGTGTGGTGTGTTGTGTGATGTATGTGGTAGTGTGTGTGTGGTGTGTGGTTGGTGGTGATGTGTGGTGGTTGCGTGTGTGTGGGTGTGTGGTGGTGTGTGGTGTGGTGTGTTGTGTGTGGTGTGTGGTGGTGGTGTGTGGTGGTGTGTGAGGTGTGTGTGTGGTGTGTGGTGGTGTGTGGTTGGTGTTTTGGGTGGTGTGTGGGGGTGTGTGGTGATGTGTGGTGTGTGTGTGGTGGTGTTGGTGTGGTTGGTGTGTGTGGTGTGTGGTGAGTGTGTGTGGGTGGTGGTGTGTGGTTTGGTGTGTGTTGTGTGGTGTGTGTGTGTGGTGTGGTGTGTGTGGTGTTGTGGTGGGTGTGGTGGTGTGTGGTGTGTGGTGGTTGTGGTGTGTGGTGGTGTGTGGGGGGTTGGGGTGTGTATGGTGTGTGGGGGTGTGGTGTGTGTGGTGGTTGTGTGGTGGTGTGTGTGGTGTGTGATGGTGTGTGGTGGTGTGTGGTGGTTTGTGGTGGTTTTTGGTGGAGTGTGGTGATGTATGGTGGTGTGTGGTGGAGTGTGGTGGTGCATGGTGGTGTGTGGTGGTGTGTGGTGGTGTGTGGTGGTTTTTGGTGGAGTGTGGTGATGTATGGTGGTGTGTGGTGGTGTGTGGTGGTTTTTGGTGGAGTGTGGTGATGTATGGTGGTGTGTGGTGGTGTGTGGTGGTGCATGATGGAGTGTGGTGGTGCATGGTGGTGTGGTGGAGTGTACAGCTACTCAACCTTCAGGTTGTAACACCAAGGTTACAATTGACAATGTTGGCTCCAAGAACTGTATCCAAAATTTTTACACTGCTAACACGCTTCAGGATTTTCAGTGCTAATGAACGCCAGTATATACAGCATTTACAGTGGTACTGAACACCAGTATTTACAGTATTTACAGTGCTAATGAGCACCAGTATTTATAATAATAATGATATGACTATTTACAGATATACGAATTATTCAGCAGAGTACATTTCACTCCTAAACCAAGTTTATCGGGTTTAATTTCGTGCGAAAAATAGTGTGTCTGTCATCCTTAGTGGAGACAAGCTTAGGTAACCTGAAGCGTGAGAAAGTAGCCAGTTGGACGTGTCGCAATAAAGCCTTCAATTGGTACTTGTTCTTTCAGCTTAAGCTGGGGAAAATCTCAATCCCCAGCACCAGCTTGGGCTGTAAAACTGTCGTGGATGGAGAAAAACTTTCAATTCAATTATGTCACATAATGGGTTGTCGTTCAATTGTTGAGGAAGTTCTGACAAGACTAGGACTCTGGAGGAAGCAGAGTGTGAGGAGAGTGTGTGAGGGAGAGTGTGTGAGGGAGAGTGTGTGAGGGAGAGTGTGTGAGGGAGAGTGTGTGAGGGATGAATGTGAGGGAGAGTGTGTGAGGGAGAGTGTGTGAGGGAGAGTGAGGTAGTGTGTGAGGGAGAGTGTGTGCAGGGAGAGTGTGTGAGGGAGAGTGTGTGAGGGAGAGTGTGTGAGGGAGAATGTGAGGGAGAGTGTGTGAGGGAGAGTGTGAGGGAGAGTGTGTGAGGGAGAGTGTGTGGGGGGAGAATGTGAGGGAGAGTGTGTGGAGGGAGATGTGTGAGGGAGAGTGTGTGAGGGGGAGGTGTGAGGGAGAGTGTGTGAGGGAGAATGTGAGGGAGAGTGTGTGAGGGGATGGAGAGTAGTGGGGAGAGTGTGTGAGGGAGAGTGTGTGGGGAGAGATGTGAGGGAGAGTGTGTGGGGAGAGTGTGAGTGGAGAGGTGTGTGAGGGAGAGTGTGTGAGGAGAGTGTGTGAGGGAGAGTGTGTGAGGGAGAGTGTGAGGGAGAGTGTGTGAGGAGAATGTGAGGAGAGTGTGTGAGGGAGAGTGTGTGGGAGAGTGTGGTGAGGGAGAGGGGTGAGGGAGAGGGGTGAGGGGGAGAAGTTGTGAGAGAGGGTGTGAGGGAGAGTGTGTGAGGGAGAGTGTGTGAGGGAGAGGGTGAGGGAGAATATGAGGGAGAGCGTGAGGGAGAATATGAGAGAGAGTGTGAGGGAGAGGGTGAGGGAGAGTGTGAGGGAGAGGGTGAGGGAGAGTGTGAAGGAGACTGAGGTGGTATAAGGGATTTGAGAGGGAGAAGATGCCTCTGTCTGTCTGTCTGTACAGGAGCTTGTCTGCCTACCAGCCTTCCTTTCTGCCAGCCTGCCAGCCTGCCAGCCTGCCAGCCTGCCAGCCTGCCAGCCTGCCAGCCTGCCAGCCTGCCAGCCTGCCAACCTGCCAGCCTGCCTGCCTGCCAACCTGCCTGCCTGCCTGCCAGCCTGCCAGCCTGCCAGCCTGCCAGCC
>NC_069461.1:21243110-21265610 GCF_026875155.1 Cherax quadricarinatus
TCCGCAGTACCGACGGTCCTCAGTACCCGACGCAGCGCAATTTAACACTACTTGGCGGAAGTACGATTCCACACAGCACAGTTCACAGTACCTGATGCGGCAAACTTCAGCACTACTCGACACAACACAATTCAGCAATACCTGACGCAGCACAATTCAATAATGCTTGACGCAACACAATTCAGCAATATTTGACATATCACAATTCAGTAATGCTTGACGCAACACAACTCAACACTATCTGACGCAACAAAATTTAATAATGCTTGACGCAACACAATTCAGCAGAGTCTCGTGGATCATCTGATGACTCAGACCTACCAGCCAACTCTCCCAACACAATAGTCTGCGCTATTATTACTATTATTATTATTATTATTATTATTATTATTATTATTATTATTATTATTATTATTATTATTATTATTATTATTATTATTATTATTATTATTATTATTTTGATTGCTTATTATTATTATTATTATTATTATTATTATTATTATTATTATTATTATTATTGTGATTTTATTATTGTATTATTATTATTATTATTATTATTATTATTATTATTATTATTATTATTGTTTTTTATTTTGTTATTATTATTATCGGTAGTAGTAGTAGTACTAATAGTAATAGTACCATAATATACTTTAGAGTATGGCAATAAATTATCTATACAGCTGTATTAGTATGAGGAGCATCTGGTATATATTAGCTAGGCTGCCAAGTTTCTGTGGCCCAGTTTGTTTACATTTTATAATTACATTAATATTCATAGGAAGGGACTATAAGATCATATTATTTTTGACTAGGTTATGCTATAGAGATCAGAGAGGGTTGCTACAGCATAATGGTGACTGTAGAGTTATTATTTTTATGAAAATTTGGGTTTTAAATGATGGGTGTATAAAGTTTGTCAGCGGGAAGTGTCACATTGTTTTGCTTAGCTATTTTTGAGATTTGTATCTGTATTGGGAAAAGGATCATAAGCTAGTAGGGTTCTTTGATTCTCGTAGTGTGGTTTTCAATAAAATTGAGGTTGCAATAAGGCAAGATTACAGAGATATTTATGTTGTTTTGTAATGTGGGCATAAACTTTTTGGAGACAAAAATATATTTTATTAAATTTTTTTTAAAAGTTTAGTTTATACTTATATATATTAATGATACTAAAAACTATGCTTGTTATTATAACAATGGTTAGAGAGCTAGTAATTAAGCTGGTTTAGTATTATCTAAAAAAATAAATAGGTTAAGATGTAGGGAGAGTGTAGCAGACACTCAGAGAGCAGTGTGACTCGAGACAGCAACCGGAGGGGATGTGCTACTTTTTTCTGTGTTTTGATCACTTATTTATCTCCGCCTAGGAGGAAACAGCGGTATAAGTGTGAGTCCTGGAGATGCAGAAAGGTCAGGTAAGCATCAGACAATCACAAGGAACACATTACTGTAACTGCAGGCTAAGGGATAGGTATCTAACATAAGATTGTAGTGGAGTAACGCTAGGTGGGTGGTATAGGAAGGAAAGTTATGTTGATTCTTGCCTTAGATCTAAATTCTTAAAGAATATAACCTGCGAGTGAGATTATTAGAGTACGATTACTCTATTTCTAGAAAAGGTAACTTAGTGTGCCTCATATCTGTTATAATATAAACAATTGGGGACCAGATTATAATCAAACTAATTTTGACAGTTTTTCTGTTATAGCTTATTGTATATGTCTTATAACTTGTTGCATTTGGTGGCAGCTGAAATGAATTACTTATATGTGTTGTTTATATTCCTAATTCCTGATACGTATAAATTAGTGACTATTATATAGATGTTCTACCCTCACTTCCATTTTTTTTATCAAATCCGTCATAATAATTAGCTCCCATTTTCTTTCTCAAACCCACCGTGAAAGTAGTAGTTGTAGTAGAAGTAGTAGTAGTAGTAGTAGTAGTAGAGGTAGTAGCAATAGTACATAAGAACATAAGAAAAGAGGAACATTGCAGCAGGCCTACTGGTAGTAGTAGCACTAGTATTAGTAGTAGTGACAGCAGCAACAGTAGTTTTAGTAGTAGTAGTACTAGTACTAGTAGTAGTAGTACTAGTAATAGTAGTACTGGTAATAGTAGTACTGGTAATAGTAGTAGTAATAGTAGTAGTATTAGTAACAGTAGTGGTAGTATTAGTAATAGTAGTAGAAGCAGCAGTAATAGTAACATTATTAGTAGCAGCAGCAGCAGTAGTAGTAGTAGTAGTAGTAGTAGTAGTAGTAGTAATAGGGAGAGTAGCAGGGAGAGTGGCAGGGAGGCAGGGAGAGTAGCAGGGAGGTGGTTGTTGTTACAGTAACAGTTGTATTGCCAGTAGCAGTACAGGAGGTAGAACCTTACCTGATTGTGGTTGCAGGGGTCGAGTCTCAGTTCCTGGCCCGGCCTCTTCACTGACCGCAACCATCTTCGCTACGTCAGCACACAAGCTCAAAAAAAATATTAATAAAAACACAGACAAAAGCCAAATAAAACACCGTGTTTAGACCAGCTTTTATTTTTGATTTTCAAATGAGAGTGGAAATCATCATATAGAGTATTGGAAAAGGTCTGCACTGCTTCTATGACCCATAGAGCCGAACAGCAGGCACTCAGAGCTGGTTTTTATTAGGACAACGGTTCGCTCTGTGTAGAGCTTTGTCAAGGCATATTTCGCTTTGTATAGAGCTTTGTCTAGCCCTGTTTCGCTTTTTGTAAAGGTTTATGAAGTCAGGTTTGGCTGTATAGAGTTTTATCAAGTAATGTTTCGCTCTTTGTAGAGCTTCGTCGAGGCATGTTTCGTTTTGTTTAGAACTTTGTCGAGTCACGCTTCGTTCTTTGTGGAGCTTTGTCAAAGCATGTTTCCCTCTTTAGAGCTTTATGAAGTCAAGTTTCTCTCTGTGTAGAGCTTTTTTTTATCGACTTGATAAAGTTTTCCATAAAGCGAAACATAATTTGATAAAGCTCTATACAGGGCGAAACGTTGTCCCAATGATAGCTTGGTCTGCCCCCTGTATCTTCTCCATTAGTATGAGCGATGCACTGCTGTATCCAGCCATACTGCTACAGTGGGCAGTGTACACCGCTGTTCCATATAAGCCATATGCTACAGTGGCAGTGTACACTGCTGTATCAGCCATATGTACAGTGGGCGTACACCGCTGTATCCAGCCATATGCTACAGTGGGCATGTACACTGCGTATCCAGCCATATAGCTAAGTGGGAGTGTACACTGCTGTATCCAGCCATATGCTACAGTGGGCAGTGTACACTGCTGTATCCAGCCATAATGCTACAGTGGGCAGTGTACACCGCTGTATCCAGCCATAATGCTACAGTGGGCAGTGTACACTGCTGTATCCAGCCATAATGCTACAGTGGGCAATGTACACTGCTGTATCCAGCCATAATGCTACAGTGGGCAGTGTGCACTGCTGTATCCTGGGCTTCAAAATGGATATTTAACAAAAATATACACTTCTGTAACCTCAAACAACATTTCTGTAACCTCATGAAAACATTTTTTTTTGTCGAGTACGAAGTCTTCTTTAGGAAACATTTAAAATTGCAAAAATACGTATTAAAAAATTTCAGTTTGTATCGCATTTTAAAGCGATGTCTGTTGTTGTTTCACATTGTTTTGAAATCCCTCTTTAAAATAAGAACATTGATAAATTTAAACTAAGAGAGAGAAGGTTTAACGATAACATTCAAAGATAACATAGGCTTTTTATGCATATTTTTTCGAGAACTGTCATATTTCAGGATTTCATTTTTTTTTGTAAATAGCTACCTTTTTAATCAGTTAAACTTTATATTAGAAGGTTAATTAACATAGATTGTGGATGAGTGCAAGATGGTATTACGGCCCTGGATAAAACGCGCTGATCACATCCTGGATAGGGCTGTTGATCAAGCATCTTGATAGAGGCGTGATTCAACCATCTGGATTAGAGGCGGTTGATTCAAGCCATTTGGATAGAGGCGGTGATCAAGCCATCCTGGATAGAGGCGTGTAAAGCATCTGGATAGAGGCGGTGATCAAGCCATCTGATAGAGCGGTGATCAAGCCATCCTGGATAGAAGCGGTGATCAAGCCATCCTGGATTGAAGCGGTGATCAAGCCATCTGGATAGAGGCGGTGATCAAGCCATCCTGGATGAGACGGTGATCAAGCCATCTGGATAAACGCGTGATCAAGCCATCCTGGATAGAGCGCTGTGATCAAGCCATCCTGGATAGAGGCGGTGATCAAGCCATCCTGGATAGAGGCGGTGATCAAGCCATCCTGGATAGAGCGGTGATCAAGCCATCCTGGATAGAGGCGGTGATCAAGCCATCCTGGATAAACGCGCTGATCAAGCCATCCTGGATAGAGGCGGTGATCAAGCCATCCTGGATAGAGGCGGTGATCAAGCCATCCTGGATAGAGGCGCTGATCAAGCCATCCTGGATAGAGGCGCTGATCAAGCCATCCTGGATAGAGGCGGTGATCAAGCCATCCTGGATAGAGGCGCTGATCAAGCCATCCTGGATAGAGATGCTGATCTATCAATCCTGTCCTCATGGTAAGAGCGTCCTTTTCCCAGCACATGTCAATTCGTGTTCTGGATGAACTAAGACATCTTCCTGAGTGACCTCCCAGATCTATTGGTTCCTCCTCTGGATAAGTTAGGATAGGATAGGTTAAATTAGGTTAGGCTAGGATAGGATAAAGTTAGGTTAAGTAAATTTAGGTTCGGATATGCTAAGTTAGGTGAAGTTAGGAAAATTTAGGTTAGATTAAATTTCGTTGCGACGTAAATAAAACATATATTTACGTCAAGTTCTCGCGAGCATATAAAATCGTACATCATTCATAAATATGTATGTATATATATTTATGTAATCTGAAGGTACATGATCTGTGGTGATCCCACAGTATACACTGCGGGGTCCGTTACAAACTAACACGAAATCGTAATGATTGTAAACAAACCACGGTACGGGTGTGGATTGAACTCGCAGCAAGTGAGTCGTGAAACTCCAGGCCAGACTCACTTGACGCGAGTTCGGTCCCCACCTGTACCGTTGCAAACGTTGGTAACCAGACGCTTACCATGAGGACGGAGTGATCGTGTATGACTCTACATCAGGAGCCGCCCTGCAGGCTCCGTCCTCCGTCCACTCGTCTACATTAATGCCATGGTTACAGACTTTCTCTTGTGTTAATTGATTCATAATTTACTAGATCTGCTTTTGTAATGATTCATGTAAAACCCATCACCTTCAATTTAAATTCATGGTTCCAGTTTTTCCCCTTTTTTCCTTGGTAAGATGTAATTACGTTAATTTCATAACGAGTTACTACTGCAACAGGACCACCATGTTTACCTAGACTCCATTATATATATATTATATATATATATATATATATATATATATATATATATATATATATATATATATATATATATATATATATATATATATATGTATGTATATATTGGTCATTTAGCAAGAAGTTTAAAATTAAGTCTTTTCTAAAAAATTTCCCTTATACGTTTTAAGATATATATTTTTTCATTTTTTCTTCTTCTCTTTTTTAGTAAGTGTCTACAGGAGAAGGGGTTACTAGCCCATTGCTCCCGGCATTTTAGTCGCCTCATACGACACGCATGGCTTACGGAGGAAAGATTCTTTTCCACTTCCCCATGGACAATAGAAGAAATACAGAAGAACAAGAGCTTTTTAGAAAAAGGAGAAAAACCTAGATGTATGTATATATATATATGCATGTGCGTGTCTGTGAAGTGTGACCAAAGTGTAAGTAGGAGTAGCAAGATATCCCTTTTATCTAGCGTGTTTATGAGACAGAAAAAGAAACCAGCAATCCTACCATCATGCAAAACAGTTACAGGTTTCTGTTTCACAGTCATCTGGTAGGACGGTAGTACTTCCCTGGGTGGTTGCTGTCTACCAACCTACTATGGTTGTTAGGGGTGTTAATGTTGCAGTTTAAAAACTGTAGTGTAAAGCACCCTTCTGGCAAGACAGTGATGGAGTGAATGATGGTGAAAGTTTTTCTTTTTCGGGCCACCCTGCCTTGGTGGGAATCGGCCAGTGTGATAATAAAAATAAAATAAATTTTTTCATTTATGTTAATGTTAAAGTAATAATTTTGTCCCAAAAGAACCGTAGAAAACTTACCTAACCTTTTTATAAAAAGCGCAATTTAATTTAGCTTAAGCCAACTAAATATATTTTAGATAAGTTTACAGTAATTTAATAATAAACGAACAAAATTAAATATATTTTTTTTATTAGGTTCAGATTAATTTTTGAGAAATTATTGCATACACAAATTTTCGCTTGCCTTATTCGGCAAGAAGAGGTTGCTATTTAAGCCAAAATTGCAAGTTTTACCTATTCGGCACGATATATATATATATATATATATATATTATATATATATATATATATATATATATATATATATATATATATATATATATATATATATTATATTCACACCACACATTGCCCTCAGACATGACATCTCCACTGCCTCAGCCTTCTCCTCGCTGCAACATTCATCACCCATGCTTCACACTCATACCAACACTCTTATATGGGTGTGAAGCATGGGTGATGAATGTTGCAGCGAGGAGAAGGCTGGAGGCAGTGGAGATGTCATGTCTGAGGGCAATGTGTAGTGTGAATATAATGCAGAGAATTCATAGTTTGGAAGTTAGGAGGAGGTGCGGGATTACCAAAACTGTTGTCCAGAGGGCTGAGGAAGGGTTGTTGAGGTGGTTCGGACATGTAGAGAGAATGGAGCGAAACAGAGTGACTTCAAGAGTGTATCAGTCTGTAGTGGAAGGAGGCGGGGTAGGGGTCGGCCTAGGAAAGGTTGGAGGGAGGGGGTAAAGGAGGTTTTGTGTGCGAGGGGCTTGGACTTCCAGCAGGCGTGCGTGAGCGTGTTTGATAGGAGTGAATGGAGACGAATGGTTTTTAATACTTGACGTGCTGTTGGAGTGTGAGCAAAGCAACATTTATGAAGGGGTTCAGGGAAACCGGCAGGCCGGACTTGAGTCCTGGAGATGGGAAGTACAGTGCCTGCACTCTGAAGGAGGGGTGTTAATGTTGCAGTTTAAAAACTGTAGTGTAAAGCACCCTTCTGGCAAGACAGTGATGGAGTGAATGATGGTGAAAGTTTTTCTTTTTCGGGCCACCCTACCTTGGTGGGAATCGGCCAGTGTGATAATAAAAAAAAATATATATATATATATATATATATATATATATATATATATATATATATATTATATATATATATATATATTTTATACTATAATTATATATATATATAATATAATATATACATACATACATATATATATATATATATATATATATATATATATATAATATATATATATATATATATATAATATATATATATATATATATATATATATATATATATTACATATTTATATATATATACATATATATATATATAATATATATATATATATATATATATTTATATATATATATATTATATATATATATATATATATATATATATGTGTGTGTGTGTGTGTGTGTGTGTGTGTGTGTGTGTTGCCGAATAGCTAAAACTTGCTATTTTGGCTTATTAGCAACGCTGTTTTTGCCGTATAAGACAAGCGAAAATTTGTGTATGCAATAATTTCGCAAACATCATTCTGAACCTAACGAAAAAAAAAATGTATTTCATTCTGTTTGTTATTAAATTATTGTAAACTTATCCAAAATATATTTAGTTGGATTAGGCTAAATTAAATTGCGCTTGTTATAAGGTTAGGTATGTTTTCTAAGGTTCTTTTGGTACAAAATTATTTTTTACATTACCATAAATGAAAAAATATATATCTTAAAACGTATAAGAGAAAATTTTAGGAAGGATTTAATTTTAAATGAGTTCTTGCTAATTGACAAGTTTTACCTATTCCGCACGATATATATATGTATATATATATATATATATATATATATATATAATATATTATATTTTATATATATATATATATATTATATATATATACACGCCAGCTGTGTGGCTAAGTACTGCGTACTTTGATACAGAATGTGAAAATTCCAATATTGCTGTGGACCGAGAGATAATGGTTTTTGTATATATATATATTATATATATTAATATATATATATATATAATTTTTATATATATATATATATATATATATATATTATATATACCGGGGCCGGCAAACACGTATCCAAACACCAAAAGAACAACGGTTTTTGTTTTGCCTGATATTTAATATTTTGATTATCATTTCTCTGTCGCGTTGAACAGCAAATGAAGTGCGAGAGACACCAGACAACAAATGAGAAACGGAAAATGTTGGGGGTGAGGGGTGAGGCAGAGGTGAGAATTCATGGTAATGGTCGAGCTACTTCAACTACCATGTGTTCAGACGTATGGTAGAGTCGTTTGGCAGTGCATCGATGAAATTATTCCCCTATGATGGTAGCGACGGTGATAACACCATCCTCCGTCCACGGGAATGGCACTGTTCGAGCAAGATAATGGCAGCTTAATGGTAGCCTCCCGTTGTCGTTAGGATTTTTCTGCTGATAAGGACAACTCCTTCATGATATCATCAGATCCTAGGCCCACCATAAGTCTTAACATATAGTAGAGTTAATGGTGGCTACAAATGACGGTTTTTTCAGTGTATGAGAGCTAATGGTAGCTCCCCCGTAGTGGCTGCCATCCTTCCCTTAGTGTTGACCCCCTCCCTTAAGTGATAGGTACCCTCCTTTTTATGAACAAAATTCTTACTATTAGAGAATTGGGAGAGACTTGAGAGGAAGAGGTGGAGAAGGAGAAGAAGGATGAGGAGGAGCAGCAGAAAGAGCAATAGCATGAAGAGAAAGAAGATGAGTAGGTGAAAAAAAAAGATAAAAATGAAGAGGAGAAAGAAGAAAAAGAAAAGAAGGAGCAAGAACGGTAACATAACGAGCAAGAGAAACCGAAGGAGTCAGAGGACAAGGGGGAGGAGGAGGAGGAGGAGGAGGAGGAGGAGGAGGAGGAGGAGGAGGAGGAGGAGGAGGATATTATCTAAAGGTCCTAGTAAATAATGTCACGATGAAGTCTTCACTAGCATATGTACAAATCTAGCCCAATAGGAGATATCAAAATATTAAGTTTATGTACAATATTCTCTAGTCAACCACTGCTGTCTGTACATTGGTATTCTACAAAGATCTTAGGAGAAGAAATCTTCAAAAAAATCTCATTCATTCCGTCTGTGTTTACTAGTATGTGTGTGAGAGACACAGAGACAGGGCCTCCGTACGCTAGACACCACCGTGTCTAGCACTGTCTCGTGGCTGAAGATAACCCAGACCTAACGCAAATGATGCAAATATAACGCAGAAGCAAAGTATATATAATTAGAGGCAAAGTATATGTAACGCAGAGGCAAAGTGTATGTAACGCATTGGGTTTATGGGGGTTGAATGAAGACGCAGAAAGTTTGTGTTTCTGTCTAGGGAGAGAGGAGGGTTGTGAGCTTAGAACTTAGGAGAATGAGTGTTCGGAGTTTGTTTGTGTGTGTGTGTGTTTAACTACGGTTGCAGGGGTCGAACTTCGAATTCCAAGCCCGTCTGCAAGTATACGTAGGTGTGCGTGCGTGCTGGTGTGTGTGTGTGTGTGTGTGTGTGTGTGTGTGTGTGTGTGTGTGTGTGTGTACGCCTGCGTGTACCCACCTAGTTGTGGTTGCAGGGGTCGATTCACAGCTCCTGGCCCCGCCTCTTCACTGGTGTGTGTGTGTGCATGCGTGCTTGTGCGTGCTGGAGTGTGTTTGTGTGTGTGCTTTAAGGTCATATCGAAAAAAAGAGACCTTAAAAAAGTAAAGTGGGCAGCCAATAAAAATTATATGAACAGAGGAAATGATCACAAACAGGGGTTAACATTGGAAAAATTATCTCATACAAGGCCTAACTCAAGAAAAAATATACGAGACCTAACTCGAGGGAAAAAATAAAAAAAAAAGAGGCCTAACTCAAGAAAAATGATTTCATACGAGGCCAAACTCAAGAAAAAAAAAGGCTAATGAACGAAGCCTAACTCAAGAAAAATTGTAGGAGGCGACCGCAATGCATGCAACGTGCTGGAGGGAGGTGCTGGAGACCTGCTAACCAGTGACCTAAAACGATATACATTACTAGAAGTTTGCAAAAAAATACCTATTTAGACCCAGGGGCGTGCGGACCTAATTGCCTCTTAGACCCTTATTACCTCTCCCATCAAATAAGTAGCCTGCTGGTCTTTTCAAGACGGCAAAACTAGCCTTTAAGATGGCAAACTAGCCTTCCATACTGCAAATTAACCTTTTAGTATTATTAAATTAGCCTTCCAGAGGACAAGCTAGCCTTCCTGAAAGCAAACTAGCCTTCCAGAGGGCAAACTGGCCTTCCAGACGCAAATTAACCTTCCAGACAACAAACTAGCCTTCCAGAGGGCAAACTAGCCTTCCAGACAACAAACTAGCCTTCCAGAAGGCAAACTAGCCTTCCAGACAACAAACTAGCCTTCCAGAAGGCAAACTAGCCTTATGCCAACAAGCAATCCCATCTTGTATGCTTCAACACCCTTTACCTTAATTGCTGATTAGATTAAGATCAGAGTAATTACCAGTGCTTGCCCTTCGCTGATCGTTAACGACCTGCCCAATCATTTTTTTCGGGGCCATTAATTAGCGTTAAGAGTAGCTGGGGTCAGACTGATTGCTCTGAGACACAGAAATTCCTCTCTTTTTTCTTTTACAGTTTGTCCTAAAAGAGCATTTGCTACGTCTATTAGCCAATTTCAATTTTCTTTATTGGACTCTCTTTGATGAGATTACGTTAAGATAATTTCACAAAAACTTTGATAATGACGATGAGTTAAGTGCTTCAGAAAGATGTTTAGAGTCCAACCAGGAAGAGAGAGAGAGAGAGAGAGAGAGAGAGAGGCATTAGGACTGCACGCTTGTGATTCTCTTCACTTAGCTCGTTCCCATGGCACCATAATCACTACCATGACACCATAGTCACTACCATGGCACCATAGCGACTAGCATGGCACCATAGTCACTACCATGACACCATAGTCACCACGACGACACCATAGTCACTACCATGGCACCATAATCACTCCCATGGCATAATCACTCCAATGTCACCATGATCACTATTATGGCACCATTACTACTATGGCACCGTAATCACTACCATGTCACCATCACTCCCATGACACCATAATCACTCCCATGGTACCATGTTAGTTCTCATGGCGCTGTGGATACTGCTGTGGCACCATATTCACTCCCATGACACCATAAATCACTTCCATGGCACCATTATGATTCTCATGGCACCATAATCGCTCATGGCAACGTGATTCAGTGAAAAATAGATCTGTCTACGTTCATTCACAAGTTGAACGTCCATCACATTCAACCACAAGATGAACGTCACTCACGTTCAACCACAGGATGAACGTCCCTCACATTCAACCACAAGATGAACGTCCCTCACGTTCAGCTACAAGATGAACGCCCCTCATTCAACCACAAGATGAGCGTTCCTCAGGTTCAACCAAAAGATGAACGTCCCTCACGTTCAACCACAAGATGATCGTCCCTCACGTTCAGTAACAAGGTGAACGTCCCTCACGGTCACCCACGATGAACGTCCTTCACGTTCAACCACAAGATAAACGTCCTTCACATTGAACCACATGAACGACCCTCACGTTCAACCACAAGATGAGCTTTCTTCACGTTCAACCGTGAGGTGAACGACCCTCACCTTTATCCAGAAGAATGTCCTTCGCGTTCGTCAACAAGAGTGTTCATCACGTTCACCAGCAAGAAAGTCCTCACGTTCAAAAATGTCCCTCACTTTCAGCCACAATAACGTTCTTCACGTTAATCCACAGGAACGTTCTCATTCACAAAAATGTCCCTCAGGTTCATCCACGTCTCTTGCGTTCACGCACAAAAACATCTCTCGTTCCTCAAGAATGTCCCTTACGTTCATCAAGAACATCTCTCGCGCTCATCAAGAACGTCCCTCACGTTAAAGAACGTCCCTCACGTTCAAGAACGTCCCTCACGTTCATCATGAACCTCCCTAACGTTTGTTCACAAGATAACCTTACGTTCATCCACAAGATGAACGTCTTCACATTCATCCACAAGATGAACGTCTTCACATTCATCCACAAGATGAACATTCCCCACGTTCATCCACAAGATGAATGTTCTTACGTTTATTCAAAAGATGAACATTCCTCACGTTCATCCACAAGATGAACGTCCTCGCGTTCATTCACAAAACGTTCCTCACGTTCATCCATAAGATGAACGTTCCTCACGTTCATCCACAAGATGAACGTTTCTCACGTTCATCCACAAGATGAACGTCCTCACGTTCATCCACAAGATGAAGGTCTAACGTTCATTCATAAGATGAACGTTCCTCACGTTCACCTACAAGAACGTTCATCACGTTCATCCGCAAGATGAACGTCTCTCACGTTCATTCACAAGATGAACGTTCCTCACGTTCATCCACAAGAACATTCCTCACGTTCATCCACAAGATGAACGTTCCTCACGTTCATCCACAAGAACGTTCCTCATGTTCATCCACAAGAACGTTCCTCACGTTCATCCACAAGATGAACGTTCATGTTCATCCGCAAGAACATTCCTCACGTTCATCCACAATAACGTTCCTCACGTTCATCCACAAGATGAACGTTCCTCATGTTCGTCGACAAGAACGTTCCTCACGTTCATCCACAAGAACGTTCCTCATGTTCATCCACAAGAACGTTCCTCACGTTCATCCACCAGAATACGTTCCTCACGTTCATCAGCTTTTTTCCTGTTTTTTTCTTACGAACTATGAGAAAATTTTATTTTCTTGGAGGACTTAACTTAGAGGGAATTTATTTTCAAAATTTGCTTCAAAGTTACTTCTAAATCAAGAATCCACTTGGTACGGATTTATTTCTAAGGTTGGTATCACCTTCGTGTTTTCTAGGTAACTGAGGCGCACTGTCATGTTTACCGTCACTCTCGGCCACTCATCTTCGCTGTCATTTTCGTCAGTGTGTGTGTGTGTGTATCGTGTTTTCCTCTTGATTCACTTTCAGTGTCATTTTTGTATTGGTATTATTGCTATTGTCATTACCGCCGCGGCCCAGGGTCATTCTCACTCATTTTCAACTATCGTCACCTTCGCCACTGCCGCCAGAATTCACCTTCGTGGCACTGCTGTGGGCTATCACTAGGTGGGGGGGAGAGAAAAAATACCAGAGTGATAATGGTGACAGTGAGCGAAGCACACCAGCACAGCAACACTGAATATGACTGCTCTGAACATGACAGATTACATCACTTTCTCCCCCTCCTCCATCTATTTCCATCACTCCCTCAATCAACTCCATCACCTCCACACACTGTCCCGTTCCCCGTCACTCCAACGACCATCCAACGAGTTTTGTGAGCACGGAAGTTAACACTTTCACTCACTATCAAGAGTTGAGGAGCAGCCAGAGTGTGGGCGCGAGGAGTAGGGCTGTGAGGAGGGCGGTGATGAGGGCTGTGGGCGCGGTGGTGGGCGTGGCGAGGCCAGAGTCACTAAGGGCTGAGGCGTGACAACCCAGGTCCTCAGAGTGGAGGTCAAGGAGTGGCACGTGTTGACCTGTTGTAGGCTCGTAGCATGTGGCCGCACGTGCCAGGATGTGCACCTGTGGAGAGGGAGATACGTATTACAAATGTGTGTGTGTGTTTATGTGTATGTGTGTGTGTGTGTGTGTGTGTGTGTGTGTGTGTGTGTGTGTGTGTGTGTGTGTGTGTGTGTGTGTGTGTGTGTGGTGTGTGATGTGTGTGTGTGTGTGTGTGTGTGGAACTTTGAGGTAGAGTTGCTGCAAGAGGAATTCAACAGTTGCTACAACAGTGACTACAGCAGTTGCTACGACAGGAAATACAAAAGTTGCCACACAAGAATATAACAGTAGAAATACAAGTTTCAACAGTAGGAATATAACAGTTTCAACATGGGAATATGAGTTTCAACAGGAATACAACAGTTTCAACAGTATGAAAACAATTGTTTCAAGAGCATAAATACAACAGTTTAAACACTAAATACAACATTTTCAACAGTAGGAATATAACAGTTTTAATAAGAATATACCAGTCTCAACAGGAGAACAACAGTTTGAACAGTATAAATACAACAGTTTAAACACTAAGTACAACATTTTCTACAGTAGGAATATAACTTAACAGTATAAATGCAACAGTTTCAACAGTAGAAATATAAATTTCAACAGTAGAAATATAACAGTTTCAACAGTAGGAAATCAGTGTCAATAGTAGGACGGTAACAAATTCAACAGTAGGAATATAACAGTTTTAATAAGAATATACCAATTTCAACAGAAGAACAACAGTTTGAACAGTATAATTACAACAGTTTGAATTATAGATACAACAGTTTGAACAGTATAACAGTATAAATACAACAATTTTAACAGAAATACAACAATTTTAACAGAAATACAACATCTTCAACAGTATTGATACAACGGTGTCCCGTGGCCTGGTACCTAAAGCTCTCGCTTCACACGCCGAGGGTCTGGGTTCGATTCCCAGCGAGGGTAGAAACATTGACCATGTTTCTCTACACCTATTGTCTATGTTCACCCATCAGTAAACTAGGTACCTAGGTGTTAGTCGACTGGTGTGGGTCGCATCCTGGGACAAAACTGACCTAATTTGCCCGAAATGCTCAGCATAACAAGCAGCTTTCTGTATAGTAGTATACCTTGTCATAAATATACTTGTAGTAAATAAAGATACTTATTAGTATTATTATTATTATTCTTAACAGTTTTAACAGTATAAATATACAACAATTTCAACAGTATGAATACAACAGTTTCAACAGTATGAATACAACAGTTTTAACAGTATGAATACAACAGTTTCAACAGTAGAAATACAAGTGACTCAAAGATTGTATATAGAAAGAGACTCACCTGTTGAGCACCTTTGAGCATGGCTGTGTGGATTTGCAGTGTTTCTCTAAGCCAGCGGCGAAGCCAGCGTCCAAGCCACACCAGCGAACACTCACAGGTCCACTCGTTACCCTCCAAAGCCAAGCCACCTGTAAGACACATTCACGTGTACACGTTAAAGCCAGACCGCCTAAGCCACATATATGTATGCACATTAAACGCAGATCAACTGGAATAGACATATGCATGTACACATACAAGCTAAGGCACCTGGATATGTACACATTAAGGTCAAGTCACCTGGAAGATACATACGTATGTACATATTACAGCCAAGCCACCTGGAAGACACATACACGTGTAAACATCAAGGCAGACCGCCTTTAACACCCTCACTCTCTCTGCCTCTTTCTCTGTCTCTCATTCTCTGTCTATGTCTTTATCTCTTTCTCCTTAAAACATTAGTTTTTTTTTCACATATACTCTCTTCCTCCCCCATCATTGCAAATCTCTCTCTCTCCCCACTCAACCCCCCTTTCTCCCTCTCCCCTCTCCTCTCACTCTCTCCACCTCCCCTCCCTCCCTCCACCTCCCCTCCCCTCTTTCCCCTAAGGCATGCAAAAGAAAACACATTTTTTTTTAGGCTGAACCTCAATGAATTATTATCTTCATGAAGTCTATGATTTAAAATTCATCAGTCAGGTAGCTGTGTGTGTGTGTGTGTGTGTGTGTGTGTGTGTGTGTGTGTGTGTGTGTGTGTGTGTGTGTGTGTGTGTGTGTGTGTTTGTTCCTCATTACAATCGCGTCCATACAGGCGTTCGTATTTGTACAAGTGTTCAGTATCTCACATGCACTCGTACCAGCATTCTAGTATACATAAAAATACATGCTTAGAGCACATAAGTATAGCCGTAATACATACAGACTACATATTACAGGATGCATAAGTATAGCCAGAGCGCCAGTGAGATAGCCAGGTGATCGACTAACCGAACACCGAGTGTAAACACCGGCAAACTGGCCGGATATTACCCTATTTTAACTGGATATTTCGTGATCCTCTCACGGGACCAGTCAGATATACTTTTTTTAATGGAATAATTAGAGAGGAAGGCTTGGCAGCAGGTGAGGCAGCCCCAGGTGGTGGTGTGAGGCGTCTAGCTTGTGACTGACTCTTGTTGTCAGGTTCTTGTATGACACAGCACCACCCCCACACGCAACATCACCCCCATACACAGCACCATCCCCACACACAACACCACCCTCACACACAAAACCTTCCCTACACTGGGAAGAGGTTTTGTGTGTGAGGAATTGACAAGGTGGACAAAGACATGATGTTTCAGAGAGGGGACACAAAAACAAGGGGGCACAATTGGAAGTTGAAGACTCCTATGAGTCAAAGGGACGTTAGGAAGTATTTCTTCAGTCATAGAGTTGTCAGGAAGTGGAATAACCTAGAAAGTGACGCAGTGGAGGCAGGAACCATACATAGTTTTAAGACGAGGTTTGATAAGCTCATGGAGCAGGGAGAGAGAGGACCCAATAGCAATCGGTGAAGAGGCGGGGCTAGGAGCTGTGAATCGACCCCTGCAACCACGAATAGGTGAGTACACACACACACACAATAACATTAGACAAATAACAGCATAAAAACAATAGAGAACAACACTGGACAAGCTAGAATATTTGACAAATAAGGACAAACAAAAACAGAGCAAAGCTATGATTATATTCCAAGTTATGACAGTATGGAGAGAGAGGGAGAGAGAAAGAGAGAAATAGTGAGAGTATCACAGGTGTGAACGAGGAAAGTTTATTTACATCTCTGGGAGACAGTAATTAACCTGCCTGGCAGGTGAGATCAAGTGACTCAAGGGATAGTGAACAAGTTAAGGGAGGGAGGGAGGGAGGGAGGGAGGGACAAAGATTTGAAGGGAAGGGAAGGAAGGAGAGAAAGGTAGGGAGTGAGGGAGGGACACAGATGGGAAGGGAAGGAGGGTGAGACAGGTAGGGAGTGAGGGAGGGAAAGAGAGAGAGTGAGAGAAGAGAAGAACATAATGAAGGAACAATTCAGCAGGTCTATTGGCCCTTACTAGGGCCAATAGACGTGCTGAATTGTCCAACTCACACCCACTCACTCATTTACCCGTCCAACCTGTTTTTAAAGCTTGCTAAAGCTCTCACCTCAGTGACGGTACTTGGCAGTTCGTTCCACTCATTTATCGCTCTACCAGTGCTTCCTTATACCCTTTCTGAATCTAAATTTATCTAAATTGAGTGCATTGCTGCAACTCCTATCTTGCTTATATATTGCCAGCACGTTGCTTATGTCCCCTTTACATATTCCTGTCTTCCATTTGTACACTTCAGTATGGACTCCGTATGGCTAGCACCAACAGCCTGGTCTGGGACCTGGTCGCGAGGGCCTTGACCCTCGGAACACACTCCAGGATAACACCAGGTTGACTCGAGAGAGAATGCAAGTTCAGTGCCCTCAGTATATCTTCGTGCGAAAGATTTCCGACACCCAGGATCAGCTTCCCTCTATGTTTTCCTGCTTATTTACAGTATCTCAGTGCTGTATTATTGAGACCAGAACTGAACATTGTAATAATGAGGCTTGAACTGGACAGCATAACCTAAACGAGTCCTTAGTATGGATACACTAAGTTGAAGTATAACCTGAGGACTCTCGTTATTTACACTTCTTGAGAGAGAGAGAGAGAGAGAGAGAGAGAGAGGGGGGGGGATAGGATTACCGACGAGATATTGAGAAAGTTAGGATAGGTAATTGAAAGAAGAAAAGTGGAGGATGGAGGGAGGAGGAGATGGAGAATATGAAAGATGGAGGCAGGAGGAGGAAAAAGGCAGGGAGACAGAAAGGGAAAAAATGAGAGAACAAAGGAAAGAGACTGTCTAAAAGATAGTCAGGTAGCCGCAGAGACGTTCGGCCAACCAATTAACCAAGCAGCCAAGCCATACATTGAGTGATACAGCCATGCAGTCAACCATACAGCCATAGAATGAGCCACTTACCAGCCACAAAGGTTGTTCCTTTGCTCTCCCAGTCGGAGCCATTCTCGTAGAGGACGTGAGGGTTGAGGAACTTCAGCTGGTTCCTCCTGAGGTCGAGGCTGAGGTAGGCCACGTCTGATAACTGCGTCAGCAGGCCGTCAGGCAGGGATTGTATCGACGTGTCCTGCACGGTAGACGGGGACATGGCGAGTAGAATACGTAGTTGAGTGGTTGTAAGAGGGGGCAGATGAGTTCGACAGGGTAAGTGTTAGACAAGCTAAGTGTTAGACAGGACAGGTGTTAAACAAGGTAGATGTTAAATGGGGTAGATGCTGGACAAGCTAAGTGCTAGACTGGGTAGGTGTTAGACCGGGTAGGTGCTAGCTAGGGTAAGTCTTAGACAGGCTAGGTGTCAGATAAGGACGATGGTTGAAAGCTAAATCTACTAATTATAAACGAAAACGTCCACGAAGTCCTGTTCCGATTTTGAAAAAAAAATATTAACAGGAAAATGGCAAGAAATGTCGATATGCGTTTTTTTTCCATGCGAAAGCCTATCATAATATGAAGACCTTATAAAATAGCCCCATAATTTCATCAAAACTATTTTAGAATAAGTGACATTTTCAGGCGAAGTCACCCCAATGCGAATTAGAGAAAGGCTTAAATGTGTTACGGGTCACGAGAGATGATCATGTTGAAGTAGCATTAAAGCAGAGGAAGGCATGAAACTCTTGGAGAAATATGAACCCAGCTATCACGTGAATAACTCCGTATTTTCCATAACTGTTACCAGTTTGTTGTAAAATATTTTGGAAATTGGAAGGAGACTTTGTGGACAAAGTGCATCTGGTCAGTAATAATAATACTAATAATGATAGAATTACAATTCCCTACAACAACAGTAACAATAATAATAATAAAATTATAATTCCCTACAACAGTAATAACAACAAAAATAATAAATAATTATATATCTGGTAATTGAATTAAATTACTAATTTGTATTACAGACATAAAATGCTTCATTAATAACAACATTATAATTAAATAATGATCTGGATGTCCTTAATGAAAGGTCCCTGTCCTTAACTGTCTGAAGGACCTTAATGAAAGGTCCCTGTCCTTAATTGTCTGAAGGACCTTAATGAATGGTCTCTTTACCAATAGTAATGCTACCACCACCGCTGCTGCTACTACTAGTAGTACCATCACTACCACTACTGCTACTAGTGGTACCATCACTACCACTACTGCTACTAGTGGTACCATCACTACCACTACTGCTACTAGTGGTACCATCACTACCACTACTGCTACTAGTGGTACCATCACTACCACTACTGCTACTAGTGGTACCATCACTACCACTACTGCTACTAGTGGTACCATCACTACCACTACTGCTACTAGTGGTACCATCACTACCACTACTGCTACTAGTGGTACCATCACTACCACTACTGCTACTAGTGGTACCATCACTACCACTACTGCTACTAGTGGTACCATCACTACCACTACTGCTACTAGTGGTACCATCACTACCACTACTGCTACTAGTGGTACCATCACTACCACTACTGCTACTAGTGGTACCATCACTACCACTACTGCTACTAGTGGTACCATCACTACCACTACTGCTACTAGTGGTACCATCACTACCACTACTGCTACTAGTGGTACCATCACTACCACTACTGCTACTAGTGGTACCATCACTACCACTACTGCTACTAGTGGTACCATCACTACCACTACTGCTACTAGTGGTAGTATCACTACCACTACTGCTACTAGTGGTAGTATCACTACCACTACTGCTACTAGTGGTACCATCACTACCACTACTGCTACTAGTGGTAGTATCACTACCACTACTGCTACTAGTGGTAGTATCGCTACCACTACTGCTACTAGTGGTAGTATCACTACCACTACTGCTACTAGTGGTACCATCACTACCACTACTGCTACTAGTGGTAGTATCACTACCACTACTGCTACTAGTGGTAGTATCGCTACCACTACTGCTACTAGTGGTAGTATCACTACCACTACTGCTACTAGTGGTAGTATCACTACCACTACTGCTACTAGTGGTACCATCACTACCACTACTGCTACTAGTGGTAGTATCACTACCACTACTGCTACTAGTGGTAGTATCGCTACCACTACTGCTACTAGTGGTAATCACTACCACTACTGCTACTAGTGGTACAATCACTACCACTACTGCTACTAGTGGTACCATCACTACCACTACTGCTACTAGTGGTACCATCACTACCACTACTGCTACTAGTGGTACCATCACTACCACTACTGCTACTAGTGGTAGTATCACTACCACTACTGCTACTAGTGGTACCATCACTACCACTACTGCTACTAGTGGTACCATCACTACCACTACTGCTACTAGTGGTACCATCACTACCACTACTGCTACTAGTGGTACCATCACTACCACTACTGCTACTAGTGGTACCATCACTACCACTACTGCTACTAGTGGTACCATCACTACCACTACTGCTACTAGTGGTACCATCACTACCACTACTGCTACTAGTGGTACCATCACTACCACTACTGCTACTAGTGGTACCATCACTACCACTACTGCTACTAGTGGTACCATCACTACCACTACTGCTACTAGTGGTACCATCACTACCACTACTGCTACTAGTGGTACCATCACTACCACTACTGCTACTAGTGGTACCATCACTACCACTACTGCTACTAGTGGTAGTATCACTACCACTACTGCTACTAGTGGTACCATCACTACCACTACTGCTACTAGTGGTACCATCACTACCACTACTGCTACTAGTGGTACCATCACTACCACTACTGCTACTAGTGGTACCATCACTACCACTACTGCTACTAGTGGTACCATCACTACCACTACTGCTACTAGTGGTACCATCACTACCACTACTGCTACTAGTGGTACCATCACTACCACTACTGCTACTAGTGGTAGTATCACTACCACAGCCATTTTCATCACTGCATATATTATCATTCCTGGAAGAAGAATAAGAAAATATACATTGAGAATGACAGGAGGAGAGAAAAGGAAAAAGAAATATATGAAGGAAGAGAGAAGCACATATCACAAGAGGGGAGGAGAAAGAAGGACGAGAGAAGAGGAGGAAGAAGAAGAATCAGGAGTAACAGGAAGATTGTTACTGAAATTTACGAAGATGAGAGAGAGAAACAGGAAAAGGGGAAATAAACGGAGAGGGAGAAAATGTAAATAGCAGGATAAAGGAAAAATAAAAAAGATATTTAAATATAATGTGAATAAGAGTTGTGAAAGAGGACAAAATATAGGAACAGTAACTAGGAAGATAATGCAGAAGAGAGAGAAAGAGAGAGGAGCAAGAGAAAGCACAAAATCAAGAGGAGAAAACATACAAGCTTAAAGAAGATGACAATAACGAAACACTTGACAGATGCGCTAAGACCGTCCATCTTTATTTCAAGATCTCCCTTTGGATCAGGGATGAAAGACCCTTTGTTAGGATCAGGGATGAAGTACCCCTTGTTAGGATCAGGAAATAAAGACACAAGTTTATGATCAAGGGGGTCAAAATCGATTCCCTTGTGATCATCGAGTTAAACCCAGGATTATAGATTAAATATCCTCTCAGAGTGTGTGTATGAGAGGGAGAGAGAGGTGAGAAACGGGAATGTAAGAAAGAGAGGAAAAAAATAGGAAGAATGAAAATAGAAGAATCATACAAAATAATCATATGAGAGGTGAAAATGAAGGATTTTTGTTTAAAGAATCAGTGTACCGTAATGCTGAGAAGGAGTTCGTGCTTATTTTGGAAGCCACGAAAGGTCTTCGAGTCAATGTCCTTGAGGTTCTTGCCGCTGATGTGCAGTTCTTTCAGCTTGGGACCGAAGGCGCCGGTGATCTGGTCTGTGAGGGCGTTCTCCCGCACCTCCAGATGCAGCTTCTGCAGCGTGTGTACCGTGGCCAGCAGGTGGCCAGTGCGAAACCTAACGAAGCAGCGGAGTGAGAGAGACATAGTCAGTCACCGGGAAATTCTCGACAAAGGAAATTGTTTGCAGCAGCAGTGTACTGCTGCTGCACTGTCCTGTGTAATAATTTCATATAAAACAGTTACATATAGAACAGTGTAGCAGCACACTTCAGCAGTGTGCTGCTACACTTTTATATGACAGTTACATTAACAGTACTACTACTACCCCATCCCGTACTATTAAACACACCACGACCCCTACCAGCTCTACTATCACTATCACCATTCCACCACTATAATCATGACTATCACCACCATCACTATCACCACCACCACTATTACCAGCACTCACCTGTACTTCTCAATCCCAG
>NC_069461.1:21270610-21300610 GCF_026875155.1 Cherax quadricarinatus
ATAAAAATACACAACATATCCCTCCAAACTGCTAATATCCTGAACCCCTCCATTAGAGTGCAGGCATTGTACTTCCCGTTTCCAAGACTCAAGTCCGGCTATATACAAATAACCGGTTTCCCTGAATCCCTTCACTAAATATTACCCTCCTCACACTCCAACAGATCGTCAGGTCCCAAATACCATTGTCTCCATTCACTCTTATCGAACACGCTCATGCACGCCTGCTGGAAGTCCAAGCCTCTCGCCCACAAAACATCTCTTTCCTTCCTTCCAACCTTTTCGAGGACGACCCCTACCCCGCCTTCCTTCTCCTACAGATTTAAATGCTCTCCATGTCATTCTACTTTGATCCATTCTCTCTAAATTACCAAACCACCTCAACAACCCCTCTTCAGCCCTCTGACTAATACTTTTATTAACTCCACACCTTCTCCTAATTTCCACACTCCGAATTTTCTGCATAATATTTACACCGCACATTGCCCTTAGACAGGACATCTCCACTGCCTCCAACCGCCGCCTCGCTGCTGCATTCACAACCCAAGCTTCACACCCATATAAGAGTGTTGGTACTACTATACTTTCATACATTCCTTTCTTTGCCTCCATAGATAACGTTTTTTGACTCCACATATACCTCAACGCACCACTCATCTTTTTTCCCTCATCAATTCTATGATTAACCTCATCCTTCATAAATCCATCCGCCGACACGTCAACTCCCAAGTATCTGAAAACATTCACTTCTTCCATACTCCTCCTCCCCAATTTGATGTCCAATTTTTCTTTATCTAAATCATTTGATACCCTCATCACCTTACTCTTTTCTATGTTCACTTTCAACTTTCTACCTTTACACACACTCCCAAACTCATCCACTAACCTTTGCAATTTTTCTACTTGTCGGTTTTCTAAACCATTCATCACACACAATTTTTCTTTAGAATCTCCCATAAGCACAGTATCATCAGCAAAAAGTGTCTGTGTCAATTCCAAATTTGTATTTGATTCCCCATAATTTAATCCCACCCCTCTCCCGAACACCCTAGCATTTACTTCTTTTACAACCCCATCTATAAATATATTAAACAACCATGGTGATATTACACATCCCTGTCTAAGACCTACTTTTACCGGGAAGTATTCTCCCTCTCTTCTACACACCCTAACCTGAACCTCACTATCCTCATAAAAGCTCTTTACAGCATTTAGTAACTTACCACCTATTCCATATACTTGCAACATCTGCCACATTGCTCCCCTATCTATCTATCTATATCTGTATATATATATATATTATATATATATATATATATATATATATAATATATATATATATATATATATATATATATATATATATATATATATAATATATATATCATGCATATTATATATCATGCGTTTAAGGTTAAAAACGGGGAATAATTTGGAATCGATTGTTTGAACTGGGCGACGGAAGCGGGACGCCATGTTGGACTCAAAATTTTGGAATGGACTGTCGAATTGGGAGACAGAAGCCGCCAGGATTTCCAGTTATCCCAGTGTCCATCCCTCTGTGCCAATGTATGTACCTTCAGGAAGCACATTTCTCAGTGGCTAAGCTCTGTACTGTCGTTTCTACGCAAATAAGCACACATTTCCTTACAGATAAAACCAGCGCTCTAAGAGCAAGCTCTATTTCATAGACTGTTTTATTGCCAAATAAAGCGCGCCACTGTTTTATTTCCATTAAAACACAATCCTGATATTGTTTTATTTCCATTAAAGCGCCGTCCCGATACTATTTCATTTCCAATAAAGCACCGCCCTGACCCAGTTTTATTTCCATTAAAACACCTTCCTGACCTTGTTTTATTCCCATTAAAATACACCGCACTGCTACTCTGGTTTATTTCAGTTAGAACATTGTCCTGAGAATCTTTGTTTTATTTCCATTAAAACATTGTTCCGACACTGTTTTATTTCCATTAAAACACACTTTCCTGACACTATTTTATAGCCATTAAAACACACTACTCGTTTATTTCCATTAAAACAGTGCTAACACTGTTTTATTACCAATGAAATACCCTCTACTCTACTGACAATATTTTTTTTTGCCAATAAGACATACTGTAGTGTGTTTAACACCCATTACTCCAGACAGCCATGACGCTTACTACACTGCTATTCGTTGGGATAAAATGGATTATTATTATTATTATTATTATTATTATTATTATTATTGTTCACCTGTGGGTGACATGAAGCGCGTAGAGGGCTCTTGATCCGGGAAGTTTGAGCTCAGTTTCTCCCTATACTTCCAGATTACCTTCCATTATATATGTTTATGGATTTCTCTGCCATACTGGCACTCGGTGTGATATATGCTCCAGTATTTACCTACAGGTAAACTTAATTATTTCAAACGGGTAAACTAATTGCACTAAGTAGGTAAAACTAATTATCCCCAGCAGGTAAACATAATTATCCAGGCGTAGTTCGCATTATCCCACCTTGGATCACCTGTCTCACTCACCTCTGGGTTCTTTCCTACCACACCTGGCTGAGTTTTTTTTTCCAGGGGTGGTTAATTTTTCACAGGGATGGTTCATTTTTCTCACGGATGGTTCATTTTCCCCAGGGATGGTTCATTTTTTCTCAGGGATGGTTCATTTTTCTCACGGATGGTTCATTTTTCTCACGGATGGTTCATTTTCATTCCACGACTGATTTTTTTTCACACCTGGTTCATTTTATCCTACGCCTCATGCATTTTTCCCACTCCTGGTGCGTTTTTCCCACACCTGGTTCATTTTCTCCCACATCTGGTGCATTTTTCCCACGCCTGGTGCATTTTTTCAACACCTGGTGCAATTTTTCCATACTTTGTTTATTTTCCCTATATCTGGTATATTTTCCCTACACCTCGTGCATTTTTCCCCACACTTAGTTCGTAGTTTTTGGCTGGTTCATTTTCCGCCACGTTTTGTTCATTTTGCCTTGTTCATTTTTTTTATCCTACAGTTGGTTCGTTTTTATCCCACACCTGTTTCGTTTTTCCCACGCTTCATTCATCTTTCCTATACCTCACACCTTCACCTAATTCATTTACCTCACATAATTCAGGTGTAGAAGTACATGGTACACACTAGAGACAGCTTTCACCTGGCTCATATTATTATGGCTCACCTACCCTGGCTCTTTACTCACTAGGTTTTAGTGCAGCTAGAGTGAGTATCTCATGTAAAAAAGATATGTACAAATGCAATATGTGATTCTTTACTGACAGCGTTTCGCCTACACGGTGGACTTCATAAGTTTGCAGAAAATGTTCAAAAAACCGACAAGTTTATAACTGAGACACTTGGGTAACATTTGGGAATCTTTATACTGGAAACCCTTTCGCCAACCAGTGTCTTCTTCAGTCCAGTACAGAGAAGAACGGTGGAAGATGAGGAGTTTGAGGGAATCAGTCCCTCAGCCTAGAGTCGATGTGTTCCGTCCAAGACTGAACACATAGATTCTAGGCTGAGGGACTGATTACCTCAAACTCCTCCTCATCTTCCACCGTTTTCTCTATTGGACTGAAGAAGCCACTGGCTGGCGAAACGTTTCCAGATTAAAGATTCCCAAGTGTCTAAATTGCATGGCTTCATAAAGCCTACTGTATAGGCGAAATGTTGTCATGTTTTATACCTCGTGTATCTCCTGTTTGGTGGATAGAGGATCAAGACTACAATGGTATTTGCTCTCACTTTCACGGGTTTAAACATAGGTGATGCAACTCACCTGTATGGGGTTGAAGGAGAGGTCGAGGAACTTGAGGTAGGGCATGTGTCTCCAGAGACGTGAGCGAACCGTGGTTAGTTTGTTGTGGGAAAGATCGAGGGACCTCAGCTGCTTGAGGCTGGCGATCGACTGCACCTCGATCTCAGACATGTCGTTGAGGGAGAGGTTGAGAGAGTTGAGGTTGGGGAGGGGGATGATGGGGGAGGAACTGAAGCCGATGTGTGCCATATTGAGCTTCTGAACGTTTTGAGTGTAGTGGAAGAGCTCCTTGAAATTAGCTCGCACCGGGTTGCTGCTGAGATCGAGGCTGATGAGGCTGGTGAGGCCGACGAAGACGTTATCTGGGAGGATGGTGAGGCGGTTGTTGGCCAGGTTGAGCTCGATGAGATTGGGAAAGCTGTAGAACATGGTGCTGTCCAGGTGTTCAAGGTGGTTGTGCGAGATGTCGAGGTAATGGAGTGTGGTTTCCACCTGGGCGAAACCCGCAGTGGGCATGGAGACGAACTCGTTGTGAGAGAGCTTCAGCTTCTCAAGCTGAGTGCCGCGGAAGACAGAGTTAGGGAGAGAGCGCAGGTGGTTATAGGACAGCTCCAGGACCCGCAGGAAAGTAACGTCGGTGAAGCACTCGGGCGGTAAATTCTCCAGATGATTGTGGCTCAGGTCTATGAACTGGACTTTTTCAAGGGAAGCAAAGGCTCTTGGGCGAATTTGCTCTATGCCGTTGTGTTCGAGAATCAACATCTGCAAGCGATCGAGAGCCCCAAAGGCGCTACTATCTAATTTCTTAATGAGATTGTAACCAAGGTCAAGCCGCTGGAGGGAGAAGAGGAAGGCGCTAAGAAAATTTACAGGCACTTCTTTCAGTGCATTGTGGCTAACGTCAAGACTTTTGACTTGGGGCGCTGAGCCGGAACTTGTACTCAGTTCTTGAATCTCATTAAATGAGAGGTTGACAGCAAGAGCCACAGCGGAGCTACTGACGTTGGCGAAGGCACTCAGAGAGAACTCCTTCAGTCGGTTGTGTTGAAGATCCAACTCCAGCAGACTGGGAATATCTGAGAAGGCTCGAGGCTCAATTTTCTCGATATGGTTGTCGCTCAGAAGCACAGTGTTGAGTTTAGGCAATGACTTGAAGGCTTCGAAGTGGACAGTTTTGATTTTATTGCTGGTGAGAACGAGAGTTCTCAGATTGTCGAGGTTATGGAAGGTATGAACTTCTAGCCGCTCCAAGAAGTTGAGAGCCAGTCTAATGTCTTCCAGGTTCTTGTGAACGTTCTGGTGGAAGAGTGTCTTGGGGATGTGTGTGAGGCGGTTGGAGTCCATGTTGAAGTACCGCAGCTCCCCAAATGAGTATAAGGCCGTCTCTGAAATTGTTCTGAAATTGTTGTTGTCAAGGGCGATCCACTGGAGCGTTGTGAGAGGCTTGAGGACTTCCTCCGGGAAATCATCCCTGTAAAATCCGAAACTGATCTCGAGAATCTCTAACGTGTTGAGAATGTCAATAAAGGACTCGGCGCTTATGTGGACTATTCGGTTGAAGGAGAGACTCAGCTCGCGGAGTTTGGGTGTGTGTCTGAAGGCGTGTGGTGGGATGCTGTAGATCCTGTTGTTCCTCAGCACCAGAGTGTCCAGACTATCACCCCATGTCTCGAAGTCCTCCTCCAGGATCTCCGTGATCTGGTTGTGGCCTAGGTTGAGGTGGGCGATGGTGCTGCAGTTCTCAAGGGAAGCGCGAGGGATGGACTTGAGCTGGTTTCCGGACAGACTCAGGGACTCCAGCGTCTCGCAGAAGGAACGGAAGGCATTATCTTTGATGGTGGAGATCTTGTTATCCGGGAGATAGAGATAACGAAGTTTCTTCAAGTGGGATAAGGCCTTGGGAACAGATTCCAGCCTGTTCTTCTCCAGGTCGACCATCACAAGGGAGTGTTCTGGTCCGCCAATGAAGGCGCTGTCGCTGATGTTGTAGATGTTATTAGCGGAGAGATAGAGGCGGCCGGGATTGAGGCCTTGAAAGGCATTCTCCTGAATCTCTGTCAGCAGGTTGAAGTCTAGGTGTAGATCCCTAACTTTCAGTGAGCCGTTAAAAAGATTGTTGGGGATGAAGCGAATAAAGTTTTCCCCGAGGTCTAACCTGTCGAGATTCTTCTTGACGATGAAGCCGGTGTCCGGAAGTCTATCAAGAAGGTTGCCCCTGAGGAACAACCACGTCAGGTCGCGGATGCTGTTGACGGCTTCCGAAGGGAACCCCGTCAGTAGGTTGTGGTTGAGGCTCAGAGTCTGGATATTCCTGGATAGGGAGTCTCGCTCCAGCGTGAGGATGTTGTTGTCGTCCAGGTTGAGCCAGAGGAGTCGCTTGCACCTAGAGAAGACGTCGCGAGGGACATGGTCGATGTCGTTCTCCCCCAGGAAGAGTGACCCCAGGGTGTCCCTGAGACCCGTCCAGTCCTCCGCCAGCAGCTCTGCAATGTGGTTCCTGAAGGAGACGACAGGTCAGGTCACACCAGGTCACGTAAATGGAAATCAAACATTATCATTAACGTAGCAACTAGAGTGACATGTATCTTAAGGTGAGGTTTCCAACCAATATCAACCAGGTGACAACAACACAACATAATACCTGCAGGTGTATATATGTACCTGCCATCTGAGCTCACCTGACACCTTGTAATAGCTGTGCAACCTTGTTTTTATGGGTAAAAAAGATGTCAGGGTAGTTTTTCGTATTGTATTGAAGAGTCTGTTGGACAGACTCATGGCTACAGTATTCTTAGAGGCACTCAACATTTATACAGCTTCTCATTCGAGGCTTCTACTGTAAATTCAACGCTCTATGACCCATATGAGTTTAGATCCCTTTTTAATATAATACAGTAATAATCATGTCAAAAAACGTGTCAGATCATGTCATGTCAATTCACTCAATTCTTCAACAGCCGCAGTAAATGAAAAATATTTTAAATTAAAACAGCAATTAAAGCTGCTTTAACAGCAGGTGCTTCTCGCAGCTGCTGTGAGAGGCCGGGCTCACCAGAAGTCATATTAGGTCAGAGGGAAGAAAATAATTACCTTAAGGGGTCAACAGATGGAGGTTAGATGTAAATATAATTAATAAGATATATATCAAGGGAAATTATCGTTGCAATTATATGGTGAAGATTGCTTCTGAGGGTAGATTATAGAGAATTATGATATTTGAATACAATTATATAAAAAATTATGTATATATATATATATATATATATATATATATATATATATATATATATATATATATATATATTTATATATATATATATATATATATATATTTTTTTTTTTCAACAAGTCGGCCGTCTCCCACCGAGGCAGGGTGACCCAAAAGAAAAAAGAAAGAAAATCCCCAAAAAGAAAATACTTTCATCATCATTCAACACTTTCACCACACTCACACATTATCACTGCTTTTGCAGAGGTGCTCAGAATACAACAGTTTAGAAGCATATACGTATAGAGATACACAACATATCCCTCCAAACTGCCAATATCCCAAACCCTCCTTTAAAGTGCAGGCATTGTACTTCCCATTTCCAGGACTCAAGTCCGACTATATGAAAATAACCGGTTTCCCTGAATCCCTTCACTAAATATTACCCTGCTCACACTCCAACAGATCGTCAGGTCCCAAGTATCATTCGTCTCCATTCACTCCTATTTAAACACGCTCATGCACGCTTGCTGGAAGTCCAAGCCCCTCACCCACAAAACCTCCTTTACCCCTCTTTCCAACCCTTTCGAGGGACGACCCCTACCCCTCTTTCCTTCCCCTATAGATTTATATGCTTTCCATGTCATTCTACTTTGATCCATTCTCTCTAAATGACCAAACCACCTCAACAACCCCTCTTCTGCCCTCTGACTAATGCTTTTATTAACTCCACACCTTCTCCTAATTTCCACACTCCGAATTTTCTGCATAATATTTACACCACACATTGCCCTTAGACAGGACATCTCCACTGCCTCAACCGTCTCCTCGCTGCTGCATTTACCACCCAAGCTTCACATCCATAAAAGAGTGTTGGTACTACTATACTTTCATACATTCCCTTCTTTGCCTCCATTGATAACGTTTTTTGATCCACATATACCTCAACGCACCCACTCACCTTTTTTCCCTCATCAATTCTATGATTAACCTCATCCTTCATAAATCCATCCGCCGACACGTCAACTCCCAAGTATCTGAAAACATTCACTTCTTCCATACTCCTCTTCCCCAATTTGATATCCAATTTTTCTTTATCTAAATCATTTGATACCCTCATCACCTTACTCTTTTCTATGTTCACTTTCAACTTTCTACCTTTACACACATTCTCAAACTCATCCACTAACCTTTGTAATTTTTCTTTAGAATCTCCCATAAGCACAGTATCATCAGCAAAAAGTAACTGTGTCAATTCCCATTTTGAATTTGATTCCCCATAATTTAATCCCACCCCTCTCCCGAACACCCTAGCATTTACTTCTTTTACAACCCCATCTATAAATATATTAAACAACCATGGTGACATTACACATCCCTATATAATATATATATATATTATATATATTATATATATATAAAATATATATATATATATATATATATATATATATATATTCTTTTTAATAATCTTTACAGGAAAAGGGGTTACTAGCCCGTTGTTCCCGGCATTTTAGTTGACTTTTACAACACGCATGGCTTACGGAGGAAAGATTCTTATTCCACTTCCCCATGGATATAAAAGGAAAAGTAATAAGACCAAGAACTATTAAGATAAAATCAAAGAAAACTCAGATGAGTGTGTATAAATAAATGTGTACATGTATGTGTAGTGTGACCTAAGTGTAAGTAGAAGTAGCAAGACATACCTGTAATCTTGCATATTTATGAGACAGACAAAAGACATCAGCAATCCTACCATCATGTAAAACAATTACAGGCTTTCGTTTTACGCTCACTTGGCAGGACGGTAGTACCTCCCTGGGTTTGGGATATTGGCAGTTTGGAGGGATATGTTGTGTATCTTTATATGTGTATGCTTCTAAACTGTTGTATTCTGAGCACCTCTGCAAAAACAGTGATAATGTGTGAGTGTGGTGAAAGTGTTGAATGATGATGAAAGTATTTTCTTTTTGGGGATTTTCTTTCTTTTTTGGGTCATCCTGCCTCGGTGGGAGACGGCCGACTTGTTGAAAAAAAAATATATATATATAATATATATATATATATATATATATATATATATATATATATATATATATATATATATATATATATATATATATATATATATATATATATATTTAAGGTACCACCTCTAGAACTGTTATAGGGACCCTCATCCTCAGAGAAAAGAATAAACTTGCTTCAGGGAAAACTCAAGGTTCTCCCTGAAGCTGTTTGAGAATTTTCTCCTACCACCCCCTATATTTTATGTATATTTTATTTAAAGACAAAATACATTGACAAAACATTCACAAAAAATACGATAGAAAGTAAAACAGCATATGTGACTCAGAGCTACATCTCGAATACTTCGTTCAGCTCCCCGGCGGTGGGCCGCGTGCCCAGAATGGTGCAGGCATTTCCTCTCTGGATTGCAACACTGAGTCTCTGAAAGAGGAAGCTGGTCGCCCTGTGGTCCTTGGTTTCTATGATGAGCTTTTCACCCAGCTCTATTAGGAACTTTAGAGCACACTTGCCCCATGCTCCAAGGGTCTCCGACCCTATTGGGATGAAGTTATAGCAAGAGGGAAGGTCTTCATATTTGCGGATCTTCTGGGTCTCCTGTGGCTGGCAGCTCCACCCCCTTCCACTACGGAGTATGGCAAGTAGGTGTTTGCCAATGTGGCGGCACATGTGTAGTCCCAGGCAATCTGCTTTCCATCCTTCCAAGGTAGCATAGTGGCTCCATCAGGACGCTTTTGACTTCCGTCAGACCTCTGCACTTGGGGTTCCCGTTGAGCTGGGCAACGGGCTGTGGCGAGGCTTCTCTTTATGATGTCATTGACCTCCTCATGCCTGGCATACTTCCTTCTGCTGTGTGACACACGAGACCATGAAGTCCGAATTGATCAGCTGTCGCCCTGCCGCAAATACACCTATGTTCGGTGAGGATGGGGGCGGCTAGGCGAAGAGCAACACCAATCCGAATGGCCTGTGGGTCTAGTCGAGTGCCCAAGGAGGAATTGGGAACAGCTAACAGGAAATCTCCTGAGTGTGGTGCCTTCACTGCCAGGAGACGAGCTTTGTCCTTTCCTGAGGCATTGGAGAGCATTGTGTTGGCGATTTTTTCCATGATCGGTTTGTCCCAGTGGGACTGTTTGTGTTCTTTGGGAAGAGCTGGTCTACTGGAGGAATCTGTAAGGGTGTCCCACCAAATCACTGCTTCAGTAAACCTGGGGTCTTGAGCTCCTACCACGTCTCTCAAGCGTTCGGGAACAATCTTCTTGACTAATGCACTGGAAGCCAAACACGAAGACAGAAAAGCAGGTAAAGCAACATGCGTTGCTTTGCGCACCCCTATACCTCCCAGTCGCACTGGGAGGGTTGCCTGATCCCATTGCTGATCCTCTAGTGACAGGTTCAGTGCCTTCGTAAGGGTTGACCTCAGGTGTGCGTCATATTCGTCGAGTGTTGGGTTGTCAAAAGAGGGTGCACACCTCAGGAAGTGAGTCTTGGAATAGTAAGGCACCTTGTGAGGAGATACAGAGCATCATGGGCATCAAGATTGCTTATTCTCTCTCCATTCTCATCAGGTCATTCAATTTGTCCTTGAGGACTGTGTCGATGGCCTGGTGACCCAGCGGTGCTCCCAGGAGGGTACTGTTGGACGGAGTGGTAGTAGAGACTTCTGGGAGGATTCTTCGCACAGCATTGATTATTTCCTGGTTCGCTGTGATGATTTCACACTTGGAGGCATTGAGGATGAGTCCCAAGTCTTCTCCCTGTGTTTTCACCAGTTGTAGGTCCCCTACCAGGGACTCTTCAGTACCTGCCAGAGTGCCATCATATATATATATATATATATATATATATATTATATATATATATATATATATATATATATATATATATATTATATATATACATAATTTTTTATGTAAGTGTACTCAAATATCATAATTATAAATTTTTACATTAACATTAATGAAAAAAATATATCTTTAAACGTATAAGAGAAAATTTCAGAAAGGACTTAATTTTAAATGAGTTCTTGCTAATTGACCAGTTTTACATATTCGGCACGACATATATATATATATATATATATATATATATATATATATATATATATATATATATATATATATATATATATATATATATATATACATATACATATACACACAAACACTGATCTCTAGCTGAAGGAGACTCGAACCTACGAACCTTGGAACAAGGTACGCAGTGCTATACCAAACTCACCACACTGGACCAATACCTTGGAGTCCAGCTTGCGCTAGACTTTGATCCAAGGCAGCCAGCTTTCAGGGAGAAGGCTTACAGCTTTTCATCTCATCCCCTGCATGCGAACCTTGTTCCAAGGTTCGTAGGTTCGAGTCTCCTTCAGCCAGAGATCAGTGTTTGTGTATATTTCGCCTGCTCTCGCGAATTCCTTGCATTGTTAAAATCTCTAGTAAGGCTGATGCATGCAGGGGATGAGATGAAAAGCTGTAAGCCTTCTCCCTGAAAGCTGGCTGCCTTGGATCAAAGTCTAGCGCAAGCTGGACTCCAAGGTATTGGTCCAGTGTGGTGAGTTTGGTATAGCACTGCGTACCTTGTTCCAAGGTTCGTAGGTTCGAGTCTCCTTCAGCCAGAGATCAGTGTTTGTGCATATTTCGCCTGCTCTCGCGAATTCCTTGCATTGTTAAAATCTCTAGTAAGGCTGATGCATGCAGGGGATGAGATGAAAAGCTGTAAGTCTTCTCCCTGAATGCTGGCTGCCTTGGATCAAAGTCTAGCGCAAGCTGGACTCCAAGGTATTGGTCCAGTGTGGTGAGTTTGGTATAGCACTGCGTACCTTGTTCCAAGGTTCGTAGGTTCGAGTCTCCTTCAGCCAGAGATCAGTGTTTGTTGGTTTAGAAAGACACGTAAGCAAACACTATAACATATTTATTAGAAAACGTTTCGGTCCTGGGACCTTGATCACTTCTAACATACAGAGGTAGAAAGACATTATATATATAGGCGGAGAGTGAGATGTGACGCACGTGACCTGAGGAATGTCATAAGAACATAAGAATGGAGGAACACTGTAGAAGGCCTACTGGCCCATGCGAGGCAGGTCCTTATCAAAACAACCTCTACCTATGATGAGGACGGGTAGACGATGAAATCATGTGACTCCTGTGTTGTTGGGTTGGTGCTGCTTAAGTATCATGTATGCCAATGTTTTTGAAATTTTGTAGTTTCCAGTGTTGCGTTCTATAGTGTCGGTGACGGTGATTAGTGAGGCTTCTAGGCACCGTCGGCGTCTGAGGTCTGGTTCGGTGAGAACGAGTTGTGCCTCGTTCCAGTTCATCAAATGCCCCGTGGAGTCTCTGTGGAGGACACAGGCGTACCTTACATCGTCTCAGTTAGAGGCATTTCGAAGCTCATTCAGGCGGACTGCAAGATCTCTGCCTGTCTCGCCTACATATTTCTTGGGACAGAACCCACAAGGGATAGTGTAGACGCCTGCTGTAGAAGTTAGAGGTGTGGGGCTGCGTTTCGTAGTGAGGTCTTTGATAGATGATGTGTTTATGGTGGAAACGTTGATGTTACTAATAGCAAGTGCCCTGCGAGTATTCGTGGCAACATCGCCACATGGGAGTACTATGAACTGTTTAGGGGGCTGTTCCATGGGCGGTTTGTTGAGGATAGCTTGTGCCTTGAGTCTGCAATCTCGGATGAAGAAAGATGGGAACTGAAGACGTGTAAACCGCCCATGGAACAGCCCCCTAAACAGTTCATAGTACTCCCATGTGGTGATGTTGCCACGAATACTCGCCGGGCACTTGCTATGAGTAACATCAACATTTCCACCATAAACACATCATCTATCAAAGACCTCACTACGAAACGCAGCCCCACACCTCTAACTTCTACAGCAGGCGTCTACACTATCCCTTGTGGGTTCTGTCCCAAGAAATATGTAGGCGAGACAGGCAGAGATTTTGCAGTCCGCCTGAATGAGCTTCGAAATGCCTCTAACTGAGACGATGTAAGGTACGCCTGTGTCCTCCACAGAGACTCCACGGGGCATTTGATGAACTGGAACGAGGCACAACTCGTTCTCACCGAACCAGACCTCAGACGCCGACGGTGCCTAGAAGCCTCACTAATCACCGTCACCGACACTATAGAACGCAACACTGGAAACTACAAAATTTCAAAAACATTGGCATACATGATACTTAAGCAGCACCAACCCAACAACACAGGAGTCACATGATTTCATCGTCTACCCGTCCTCATCATAGGTAGAGGTTGTTTTGATAAGGACTTGCCTCGCATGGGCCAGTAGGCCTTCTACAGTGTTCCTCCATTCTTATGTTCTTATGACATTCCTCAGGTCACGTGCGTCACATCTCACTCTCCGCCTATATATATAATGTCTTTCTACCTCTGTATGTTAGAAGTGATCAAGGTCCCAGGACCGAAACGTTTTCTAATAAATATGTTACAGTGTTTGCTTACGTGTCTTTCTAAACCAACTTGTCGGTATTTATTACCAAGGTTTATACCATCAGTGTTTGTGTATATTTCGCCTGCTCTCGCGAATTCCTTGCACACACACACACACACACACACACACACACACACCACACACACACACACACACACACACACACACACACACACACACACACACAATAACTATATATATATATATATATATAATATATATATATATATATATATATATATGTCGTGCCGAATATGTAAAATTTTCTTTTATACGTTTAAAGATATATTTTTGTCATTAATGTTGGTGTAAAAATTTTTAATTTTGCACCAAAAGGAACTTAGAAAACTTACCTAACCTTATTACAACAAGAGCAATTTATTTTAGCCTAACCCAACTAAATATATTTTAGATTTCTTTACAATAATTTAATACTAAACAAACACAGTGAAATATATTTTTTTCGTTAGGTTCAGAATGATTTTGGCGAAATTATTGCATATACAAATTTTCACTTGTCCTATATGGCAAGATGAGCGTTGCTATTTAAGCCAAGATGGCAAGTTCTGCCTATTCGGCACGACATATATATATATATATATATATATATATATATATATATATATATATATATATATATATATATAATATATATATATATATATATATATATATATATATATATATATATATATATATATATATATTTATATAAGGCTGGAGGCAGTGGAGATGTCATGTCTGAGGGCAATGTGTGGTGTGAATATAATGCGCAGAATTCGTAGTTTGGAAGTTAGGAGGAGGTGCGGGATTGCCAAAACTGTTGTCCAGAGGGCTGAGGAAGGGTTGTTGAGGTGGTTCGGACATGTAGAGAGAATGGAGCGATACATAATGACTTGAAGAGTGTATCAGTCTCTAGTGGAAGGAAGGCGGGGTAGGGGTCGGCCTAGGAAAGGTTGGAGGGAGGGGGTAAAGGAGGTTTTGTGTGCGAGGGGCTTGGACTTCCAGCGTGCATGCGTGAGCGTGTTTGATAGGAGTGAATAGAGACAAATGGTTTTTAATACTTGACGTGCTGTTGGAGTGTGAGCAAAGTAACATTTATGAAGGGATTCAGGGAAACCGGCAGGCCGGACTTGAGTCCTGGAGATGAGAAGTACAGTGCCTGCACTCTGAAGGAGGGGTGTTAATGTTGCAGTTTAAAAACTGTAGTGTAAGCACCCTTCTGGCAGGACAGTGATGGAGTGAATGATGGTGAAAGTTTTTCTTTTTCGGGCCACCCTGCCTTGGTGGGAATCGGCCAGTGTGTTAATATAAAAAAAAAATAATATATATATATATATATATATATATATATATATATATATATATATATATATATATATATTATATATGTATATATATATGTATATATATATATATATATATATACATATATAATAGTTCCTTGATAATGTGAGTAGTCACGAAAGCGCTTGGAATTTCTCTATTCTTTCAGAGTGGTTGTTTTGCATAAATATATATATATATATATATATATATATATATATATATATATATATTATATATATATATATTATATTATATATATATATATATATATATATATATATATATATATATATATATATGTATATGTATATACATATATATATATATATATATATATATATATATATATATATATGTATATATATATATATATATATATATATATATATATTATATATATGTATGTATATTTTTATTTTTATTAACATATGGGCCATTTCCCACCAAGGCAGGGTGGCCCGAAAAAGAAAACTTTCATCATCATTCACTTCATGACTGTCTTGCCAGAGGCGTACTTACACTACAGTTATAAGACTGCAAATTAGTACCTCTCCTTAAGAGTGCAGTCACTGTACTTACCATCTCCAGGACTCGAAGTCCGGCCTGCCGGTTTCCCTGAATCCCTTCATAAATGTTACCTTGCTCACACTCCAACAACACCTTCAAGTCCTAAAAACCATTTGTCTCCATTCACTCTTATCAAATACCTCACGCATGCTTGCTGGAAGTCCAAGCCCCTCGCACACAAAAACCTCCTTGACCACCTCCTTCCAACTTTTCCTAGGCCGACCCCTACCCCACCTTCCCTCCACTACAGATTTATACACTCTCAAAGTCATTTGTTCCACCTCAGTAACCCTTCCTCAGCCCTCTGGATAATAGTTTTGGTAATCCCGCACCTCCTCCTAATTTCCAAACTTTGAATTTTCTGTATTATATTCACACCACACATTGCCCTCAGACATGACATCTCCACTGCCTCCAGCCTTCTCCTTGTTACAACATTCATCACCCATGCTTCACACCCATACAACTATACTCTCATACATTCCCCTTTTTGCTTCCACGGACAAAGTTCTTTGTCTCCACAGACTCGTAAGTGCACCACTCACCCTTTTCCCCTCATCAATTCTATGATTCACATCATCCTTCATAGACCTATCTGTTGACACGTCCACACCCAACTATCTGAATACATTCACCTTCTCCATACTCTCTCCCTCCAATCTGATATCCAATTTTTCGTAGCCTATCTTTTTATCTTTATCACCTTACTCTTTCCTATATTCACTTTTAATTTTCTTCTTTTACATACCCTACCAAACTCATCCACCAACCTCTGCAACTTCACTTCCGAATCTCCCAAAAGCACAGGAAAGTGAGACGAGGACAAGCCTGTCCTCGTTCGTTACTGAGGACCTAGACGAGGACACAAACTTGTCCCCGTACCGCCAAAAGAGATATATTTACCTGCTGTTCTCATGGGCGAGGCAAAGTTTTCTTGTGAACCGAAGAAGGGACATTTTTTTTAACAAAAGTCCGGAGACCCCTAGGTGGCTCTAGGTGACTAGGTGGTCCTAGGTAGTTATAGGTGACGCTTAGGTGAGTCTGCAGGATTTTGCATAGATGACTATAGTGAGTCTAGGTGATAAGGCGAGTCTAAGGAACGCTAGAGGATTCTAGGTGACTAGGGATCCTAGGTGACTAAGGTTAATCAAAGGGATTTCAGGTGTCTAGGTATCTCATAGCCAGGCTGTCTAAGGTGATTCTAAGTGACTTTAGAGTGCTATAGGTGATTCTAGGAAGACCTAGCTACGTCTCAGTCGTGACTAAATCGACTCAGGTAACCTCCATCACTTAACACCTGGCCCCCAGGTGGTAGCAGGTGGGCACGAAGAGGAGTAAATAATAGAGTCTCGTAGAGGCTGTGGCTACAGTGTTTCGTTCTGAGAAGGACGAAATGTCAGGGTAAATGCCACGATGAGAGAGAGACTTGGGCTAACCTTTTCCGCTCTCACCTGGGTTATGTAGTGATTGTGCGCGTATTGTATTTTGTGGTGCTGTGATGATATCTTGGGCGAATTGTGTGGTTGTGGAGTCGTTATTGCCTAGTAATTTCGTAGATGCTATGGGGGTAAATGTGTTCATTGTAGTATTGTGGATTGGTTATTATGTGGGCAACGCATGGACGTTGTGTTGAACTGTGAATATTGTGTAGCTGTAAATTTGAATATTGTATGGTGTCGATATTGTGTGGTTGTTTGAGAATTGTGTAAGTGATGTATGAGTATTGTATGATAATTGTTTGAGTAGTGTGTGACCATTTTCTAAATATTGTATAAGTATTGTATTGTATAACCATTGTATAAGTATTGTGTAGGTATTGTATGAGTATTGTGTAGGTATTGTATGAATATTGTATAAATGTTGTATAAGTACTGTATGGACATTAAAAAAGTATTGTATCAATATTGTGTGAATATCGTTTGAGTATTGTTTAATTATGGAATGGGTTTTGTATACCTGGAGTATACTTGGAGGGGGTTTCGGGGGTCAACGCCCCCGTGGCCAGGTCCGTGAAAAGGCTTCGCGGTAGATCAGCACCTGATCAACCAGGTTGTTACTGCTGGCCGCACGTAAACCGACGTACGAGCCACAGCCCGGCTGGTCAGGTACTGACTTTAGGTGTAGGTCCAGTGCTTTCTTGAAGACAGCCAGGGTTCTATTTGTAATCCTACTTATGTATACTGGGATGCCGTTGAACAATCTTGGGCCCCTGACACTTATTGTGTTGTCTCTTAGTGTACTCGTGGCGCCCCTGCTTTTCATTGGGGGGGATGTTGCACTGTATGCCCAGTCTTTTGCTGTCGTAAGAAGTGATTTTCGTGTGCAGATTTGAGACTAGTCCCTCTAGAATTTTCCAAATGTATATTATTATGCATTTTTTTCGCCTGCGTTCCAGGGAGTACAAATCAAGGGACTTCAACCGCTCTCAGTAATTTGTAAGTATTGTGTGAGTATTGTGTACAGGACAAGAAAGTAAACTTTATGTTGACATTCTGACAACATTTTCTAAATATATATATGAAAAACTGGTATTGTGTACTCACCCAATTTTGTCTGTGGGGTTCGTGTCGCTGCTCCTGACCCCCCCCCCTCCTGTCTCTCGCATACAAGAATAATATGAAATTGTTCTATCTTTTTTAGAAAGGCTTGTCCCTGTAGATTAATAGACTACTCTTTTAGAGATAGACTCATCTCTGTAGATAGACTTATCTTGTTAGAGTCATAGTCTCATCTATCTAGAACGACAAACTCTTCTATTTAGATTGATAGACTCATCCATTAGAGTGATAGATTCAACTTTTAGAGTGATAGACTCATCCTTTAAACTGATAGACTCATTCTTTAGTGACTCATCCTTTGGAGTGATAGACTCATCCTTCAGATTGATAGACTCATCCTTAAGACTGATAGGCTCATTTTTTAGACTGATAGACTCATTCTTTGGACTGATAGACTCGTCCTTTAGAGGGATAGACTCATCTTTTAGACTGATGGACTCATCCTTTAGAGTGCTAGAGACTTACCCATGGAGGTTGATCCACTCTAGAGCTTTGAGAGGACGTAGAGCTTGTCTTGGCACTGCTGTGAGCTGGTTGTAACTTAGGTCCAGTGATTGCAGTGAGTGACTCATCCGCTGTGGAAGGGACAAGTCATTAGTGTGGCAGGTGTTGTGGGGGCGGGGGTGTGGAGGTTTATGTGTGGGGTGGTGGAGTGGGTGTGTTGAAGGGGGGTCAAAGGCCTCAACGTTTCACACACACACACACACACACACACACACACACACACACACACACACACACACACACACACACACACACACACACACACACACACACACACATTACAACACCTAACCTGTCTGTGTGTCTCTCCCTCTGCCTCTACCCCGCTTCCCACTCTCTCTCCACCTCTCCATCACTCTTTCCCCATCTCTCTTCCCCTTACAACTCCCCCCACACACAAACAGCACACACACACACACATTACAACACCTAACCCATAAAAAATAGTGGCTTAGAAGGGAAGTCGAAGGCTCGGGGGATCAGAGGAAAATGATTCTGGTAAGGAAGAATGGATGGAAGAGTAATGTAAATGGGTGGAACAAGAGTGGGAGAGCAAACTAGGTGAGCTCTCTGCAAAATTGTTGAAGAGGATGGAGACAGAGAAGAAATGGGAGTCACAAGCCGAAGCTGCAGAAGCCAGGATATGGGCCCTAGAATATGAGGTAAATATGCTGAAGCGAGTTACAGAGCTATTGCTCAGAAGAGACAGCATCCGAAGCAGGTACACCTCTACTGAACGAGGAGCCTAGTGGAAAGGAAGGAGACATGACTTATGCTAAGGCCTTATCAGTTTACCATGCAGGGCCGAGGAATGAAGGGGGAGAGCAGTTAGGAGAAGCGTTAGCAGTAAGGGAGGGGGAAGAAGGTGGAGAGGGGGATAGGTCCCATGCTGAGGCACGACAGTACCACCAAGAGTTACAGGAAAAATATGGGAGACAATGGCCATGTACAAACGGGACCAAGAGAGTCAGTGTTTATTCATGGGCTTCAGGAGAGCGAGGGGAGGACACACAATGAAAGATGACAGGAAGAAAAACAGAGATTGAAAACATAACCAAAGAAATAGGCGAGGAAGACACGATTGAGACAGTAAATTTTCAGAGAATAGAGCAGTACTTGAAGAGGAGAAATTGGCCAGTCAAGCTGATTTTCAAGACAGAAACGGTATGAAACAGGATCCTGCAAGAAAGAATCATCAACATACAAGAGGGTGTTCCTAGACTGCGACACAACAAGAACAGAACGACAGCAGCTGAGGGAGAGGACACAGAGTGAAAGGGGCTAGGAAGAGAGACAAGGACAGAATCAACAGAGGACAATCACAGAAGGGCAGAGCAACAGGCGCAAGCACACACAGAACCACCCCCAGAACCCCACAATCATACACGCTATCCCAACACAAACTACAGTCCACACTTACAGCCCCCACCCCACACTACGCTGTAGAATCCCACAGCACACTGCCAAGTTCCCCACCCTCACAGACCCACCAGAACACACTGTTGGAGAGGAAACTGAATTATTGGTACACCAACGCTGATGGAGTAATGAATAAGTGGAAGGAGTGGCACGAAAGTCAAAAAGGCATCACCAGACATCATAGCTCTCACAGAAACCAAGCTCACAGGGATGATAACAGATGCCATCTTTCCAACGGTATATCAGATCTTGAGGAAAGACAGAGGGAACAGAGGGGGTCGAAGAGTGGCAGTGCTCATCAAAAACTGATGGGATTCTGATGAGCTGGAAAGAGGAGACAGAGGAGAAGCAAGAGACTACATAATAGGAGCACTTCAGTCTGGAGGTCCCAAGTTGGGAATTGCATTGATGTATAGCCCACCACAGAACAGCGGGAGACCAAGGCAAGAGCGATGGTTGACACACTGGCTGAAGTGGCCATGCGATTAGTGCAAAGCTGCTGATTAGAGGCGACTTTAATCACAAGGAAATCAACTTGGAGAACCTGGAACCACATGGGGACCCAGAAACGTGGAGGACTAAGATGATGGAGGTGGTACTGAAAAACCTTATGTACCAACACGTAAGGGACACTACCAGAGAGAGAGAGGACAGGATGAACCAGCAAGACTAAACCTAGTATTCACCTTGAGAAGTGCAGATATTGAGGACATCACATATGAAAGACCCCTCAGAGTCAGTGATCACGTGGTTCTGAGCCTCGAATACATGGTAGACTTACAAGTGGAGAAGGAAAGGGGACTACATAGGCATGAAATATTTCCTGTTCGGGGTTCAGTGGGACAGAGAACTGGCAGGGAAGTCAGTAAACGAAATGATGGAAAATGTAACAACAATATGCAAGGAAACTGAAGAGAGGTTTGTACCCAAGGATAACAGAAATAACGAGAAAGCCAGGATGAGCCCTTGGTTCATCCAAAGGTATAGAGAGGCCAAAACCACGTGTGCTAGAGAATGAAAGAAGTATAGAAGGCAAATGATGCAGGAGAATAAGGAGAGCTTTCGTAAAGCCAGACATGAATATGCACAGGTAAGGAGGAAGGCCCACCGACAATACAAAAATGACAAAACAGCGAAAGCCAAATCTTACCCGAAGCTGTTGTACAGCCACATCAGGAGGAAAGCACCAATCAAGGACCAGGTAATCAGGCTGAGGAAGGAAGGAGGGGAGATCACAAGAAACGACCGCGAAGTATGTGAGGAGCTCAACGTGAGATTCAAAGAAGTGTTCACAGAGGAGACAGAAGGGACTCCAGAAAGACGGAGAGGCAGGATACACCAACAAGTGTTGACCAAGGCTGCCAAGCGAGCCAGATACCTCAAAGGCGATGGGGCCAGATAAGATCTCTCCATGGGTCCTGGGAGAGGAAGCAGAGGCGCTATATGTAATACTAACATCAATCTTCAACACATCTATCGAAACAGGGCGACTGCCTGAAGTATGAGAGACAGCAAATGTAGTCCCAGTTTTTAAAAAAGGAAACAGACACGAAGCATTAAACGACAGACCAGTCACTGACATGTATAGTCATGAAGAAGATTATCAGGAGAAGAGTGGTGGAGCACCTAGAAAGGAATGAGCTTATCAACGACAGCCAGCATAGTTTCAGGGACAGGAAATCCTGTCACAAACCTACTGGTGTTCTATGACAGGGTGACAGCAGTAAGACAAGAGAGAGAGGAGTGGGTAGATTGCTTATTCTTGGACTGTAAGAAAGCGTTTGACACAGTTCCACACAAGAGATTAGTGCAAAAGCTGGATGACCATTCAGGGATAACAGAAAAGGCACTCCAATGGATCATGGAATACCTGTCAGGAAGACAACAGCGAGTCATGGTACGTAGCGAGGTGTCAGAGCGCCTGTGACGAGTGGGGTTCCACAGGGGTCAGTCCTAGGACCGATGCTGCTTCTGGTATATGTGAACGACATGACGAAAGGAATAGACTCCGAAGTGTCCCGGTTTGCAGAAGAATTCAATCAGACGAGGACCAGGCAGAATTACAAATGTATCTGGACAGGCTGCAGGCCTGGTCCAGCAACTGGCTCCTGGAGATCAACCCCACCAGGTGCAAAATCATGAAGATTTGGGAAGGGGGCAAAGAAGGCCACAAACGGAGTACAGTCTAGGGGGCCCAGAGAGTGCAAACCTCACTCTTGGAAAAGGATCTTGGGGTGAGTATAACACCGAGTACATCTCCTGAGGCGAACATCAACCAGATAACTGCTGCATCATACGGGCGCCTGGCAAACCTAAGAACAACATTTCGACATCTTGATAAGGAATCGTTCAGGACCCTATACACCGTGTACATTAGGCCTATATTAGAGTATGGAGCACAGTTTGGAACCTACACCTAACCAAGCATGTAAGGAAACTAGAGAAAGTGCAAAGGTTTGCAACAAGACTAGTCCCAGAGCTAAGAGGTATGTCCTACGAGGAGAGGTTAAGGGAAATCAACCTGACGACACTGGAGGACAGGAGAGATAGGGGGGACATGATAACGACTTACAAAATACTGAGAGGAATTGAAAGGTGGACAAAGACAGGATGTTCCAGAGACTGGACACAGCAACAAGGGGACACAGTTGGAAGCTGAAGACACAGATGAATCACAGGGATGTTAGGAAGTATTTCTTTAGCCACATAGTAGTCAGGAAGTGGAATAGTTTAGGAAGAGATGTAGTGGAGGCAGGATCCATACATAGCTTTAAGCAGAGGTACGATAAAGCTCATAGTTCAGGGAGAGTGACCTAGTGGCGACCAGTGAAGAGGCGGGGCCAGGAGCTTGGGATCGACCCCTGCAACCTCAACTAGGTGAGTACAACTAGGTGAGTACACACACACACACACACACACAACACACACACACACACACACACACACACACACACACACACACACACACACACACACACACACACACACACTCAGGCACAGAAAATCCCAGCATGATACACTGCCTCATTAATCCGAGTAATAGAGAAAAATACAGAAAAAAACATAAACGAAGATAAAGCAGCAGACAAACTCTAGTAATATTTTAAAGAAGCATAATAATGAACTACCAGAATCTTTATTACTGTAAATAATAATGACCTTTCAGAATCTTTATTACTGTAAATTTTGAAAAGAGGAGAAAATACAATTGGTGATGTGGTAATATGTAGAACTGTGATGATGGTGATAATAATAATAATAATAATAATAATAATAATAATAATAATAATAATAATAATAATAATAATAATAATAATTTCGCTCAGAACTACAAATAAACGCCTTTAGTGGTTCTCCATGCGCCACAAATGCACAAATCAAAGCATCAGTCGCCACTGCACAAATCCACTAGACCTTGTCGACCCCTTATAGAACAAGATACAAATCACAGCCACCACTTGACCCCCCCACACAGCACAAATCAACAAGCCTCTCAAGGCACTCTCTCTCCCAGTTCTGCATCAGCACTGAGGAGAGCTACGTGAAAGTCGCTGGAAAGTCACTCTTTCGCCTGAAAAGCCGGTGGAAGCCACCGTTACCCCTGAAAAGCCACCCTTCCCCCTGGAAAGCCAGTGGAAAGTCAGTCTTTCCCCTGAAAAGCAACCCTTTCTCCTGGAAAGCCAGTAGAAGCCGCCCTTACCCTTGCAATGCCATCGGAAGCGACTCTACCTCCCTCTCTGGCAAGCCAGTGATTATAAGCTGGCTTGGCCTGGAGGTGTTGGAGTTTCTTAATGAGTTCCTGGAGAGCTAAGGTCTGAGTGTCTGGGAGGAGGGGAAAGCTGCTACTGGAAATCTGGAAGGTCTTTCATTGGTGGTCTTCCAGCGTATTGGCTTTGGATTCCAGTGCTGGAAGCGGGAGAGGGAGAGAGAGAGAGAGAGAGAGAGAGAGAGAGAGAGAGAGAGAGAGAGAGAGAGAGAGATGAAGAGAGAGAGAGAGAGAGAGAGAGAGAGAGAGAGAGAGAGAGAGAAGAGAGAGAGAGAGAGAGAGAGAGAGGCAGGTAGAGGCGTTCCTTACAGTGTAACACAAAACTAGATTTTACGAATTTTTCCCCAACAGAATGATACGCTGAAGGTTACGCCATTCTTTCCACGCTCGGAGCTCCACACCATTGTGCTCTCGGGCGAAAGAAAGAAGAAAAGCGAACGAAAGAGAGGGAGGGAGAGAGGAGAGAGAGATTGAGAAATGAGGCGAAAAATATATACAGAGAGAGGAAGTGTAATGTTATGTTTAGTGCCTGATTACGGCGTACAGTAGCACCTGCTCTTGTACGCGGTCATGTACGTACTGTACAAGCACACGTACGCCCGCCTGACTTGATGAAGTTCTAGACAGAGTCAAACATGACTTGATGAAGCTCTAAGCAGAGTCAAACATGCTTGATGTTTGATGTTATCGTCATGTTTGGCACTAGATAGTGCCAAACATGACGATAAAGCTCCAAACAGACTGAAAACCAAACATGACTTGATAAAGCTCTATAGAGAGCCAGATTTCATAAAGCTTTATACAGAGCCAAATACTGACTTGATAAAGCTCAACATAGAGCCAAACATGACTTGATATAGCTTTACATAGAGCCAAACATGACTTGATGAAGCTTTACACAGCAAAGCTCTACAGAAAGCCAAATATGACTTGATAAAGCTCTACAGAGCTAAGCCTCTGGCACCTCACACAGGGAGGGACTGATCTCTGAAAATTGAGGATAGGCACCTCAGAATTCTAGCATAAGTGAGTGTGTGTGTGAGTGCCAAGCCACTCAGTACCAAGCCGGCAAGCCAGAGTGCTTATTAATTGGCTTTTATATCAGGTGCGTGAGAGTTGCCTGGGTTGCGTCGTCCGGCTAAACGAGAGAAACCTGGCGGGATCCTGGGTTACAACCGGCTATCCTCGGTGCACCAGCGCCCACCTAGAGCCTCTCTCGGTAAATATTCTTCCTCGAGAGAGGAAGAATATTTACCGAGAGAGGTAAATATTTTTATGAGCCGAATGCAAGGATAGATCTATGATTCTGTCCCTTACATCCGGCTCTGTGTTTGCTCCCGTTGTGTGTGATGCTTGAGTTTTACTCTTTTGTGTCTCTCTCTCACTGTCTCTTTCTGTCTGTCTCTGTTTCTGCCTCCATCTCTCAGTCTCTCTCTCTCTCTCTCTCTCTCTCTCTCTCTCTCTTCTCTCTCTCTCCTCTCACACACACACACACACACACACAAAACACAACACACACACACACACAACACACACACACACACACACACACACACACACATACACACACACCACACATACACACACACACCGAGTTTGTAGACAACCACTATCTAATTATTCTAGTGTTGTTCTCGTGACAAATGAATGGCTCTCTCTCCTCTCTCTCTCTCTCCTTCTCTCTCTTCTCTCTCTCTCTCTCTCTCTCTCTCTCTCTCTCTCTCTCTCTCTATCTATCTATCTATCTATCTATATCTATCTTCTCCCCGCCGTCTTTCTTACTTTTTGAGACTCCAGACTTTTTTGTTATCACATTTGTGTCTCTTTCCATCATCTGTGTCTGTCTCTCTTACACTGTTTCTCCCTGTCTCTCCTTCTTCTCTTCCTGTTTCTCCTCCAAATAGTCGTTTGTTACAACTATTAAAGGGTTGTAAAAGAGAGAGAGAGAGAGAGAGAGAGAGAGAGAGAGAGAGAGAGAGAGAGAGAGAGAGAGAGAGAGAGAGAGCGTCACTATTTATTCCCCTCTCACCTGAACACCCCTCTTCCACCCCACTCACCTGAACGCCCCTCCTCCGCCCCACTCACCTGAACGCCCCTCCTCCGCCCCACTCACCTGAACGCCCCCCTCCACCCCACTCACCTGAACGCCCCTCCTCCGCCCACTCACCTGAACGCCCCTCCTCCCCCCACTCACCTGAACGCCCCTCCTCCGCCCCACTCACCTGAACGCCCCTCCTCCGCCCCACTCACCTGAACGCCCCTCCGTCCGCCCCACTCACCTGAACGCCCCTCCTCCGCCCACTCACCTGAACGCCCCTCTCCGCCCACACTCACCTGAACGCCCCTCCTCCGCCCCACCACCTGAAGCCCCTCCACCCCTCACCTGAACGCCCCTCCTCCACCCCACTCACCTGAACGGGCCCTCCTCCGCCCCACTCACCTGAACGCCCTCCTCCGCCCCACTCACCTGTACGCCCCTCCCCCCACTCACTGAACGCCCCTCCTCCGCCCCACTCACCTGAACGCCCCTCCTCCACCCCACTCACCTGAACGCCCCTCCTCCGCCCCACTCACCTGAACGCCCCTCATCCGCCCCACTCACCTGAACGCCCCTCCTCCACCCCACTCACCTGAACGACCCCTCCTCCGCCCCACTCACCTGAACCGCCCCCGTATTCCACCCCACTCACTTGAACGCCCCTCCTATTCCACCCCACTCACCTGAACGCCCCTCCTTTTCTACCCCACTCACCTGAACGCCCCGGGCTCCTATTCCACCCCACTCACCTGAACGCCTTGTCTCCGATAAGTCGCAAGTTGTTGGACATGAGTCGCAGGTTGCCCACTCTGGTGTCTCCGAAGTCATCGTCAGCGATGACCTCCAAGCCGGAGTTGACCAGATCCATTTGTAGCACCAGCCCGGGTGGTATGTCTGCGGGGTGAGAGAGAGAGAGAGAGAGACAGGCGGTAAGTGGGGCGTGGAGAGGGAGAGAGAGAGAGAGGCAGTGACCATGTTTGTACATCACCAGCACCATCACCTGCATCTTCACCAGAACCATCAGCACCAACGCCACCTCTACCATTCACACACCACCACACACCACCACACACACCACCACACACCACCACACACACCACCACACACCACCACACACCACCACACACCACCACACACCACCACACACACACCACCACACACCGCCACACACCACCACACACCACCACAAACACCACACACACACCACACCACCACCACCACCACACCCACCACACCACACACCACCACACACCACCACACACCACCACACACCACCACACACCACCACACCACCACCACACACCCCACCACCACCACACCACACCACCACCACCACACACCACCACCACCCACCCACACACACCACCACACCACCACACAACACCACCACCACACCACCAACACACCACACCCACCCCACACCACCACACACCACACACCACCACACACCACCACACACACACACACCACCACACACCACACACACCACCACCACAACCCACCACACACCACCACCCACACACCACACCACACCCACACACCACCACACACCACACACACCACACCACCCCACCACCACACACCACCACCACACCCACCCACACACCCCCACACACACCACCCACCACCACACACACACCACCACACACCACACACACCACCACACACCACCACACCCACACACACCACCACACACACAACCACACACCACAACCCCACACAACCACACACACCAACCACCACAACACACACCACACACCACCACACACAACCACACACCCCCACACACCACACACCACACACACACCACCACAACACCACCACACCACCACACCACACACCACACCCACCACACACACCACACACACACAACACCACCACACCACCACACACCACACACACCACCACACCACCACACACCACCACACACACACACCACACACCACACACACCACACACCACCACACACACACCACACACACCCCAACACCACACCACCACACACCACCACACACCACCACCACACACCACCACCCACACACCACACACACACCACACCCCACACACCACCAACACACACCACCACACACCACACACACCACCACACACACACCACCACACCACACACAACATCCACCACACATTTCACACCAACCACAACACCCACACACACCCACACACCACACACACCACACACACCACACACACCACCACACACACACCACACACACACCACCCCACACCACAACACACCCCACACACCACCACACACACCACACACACACACAACACACCACACACACCACACACACCACCACACACACACCCCACACCACCACACACCACCACACACACCACAACACACACACACACCACACACACCACCACACACACCACACCCACACACCACCAAAACCCCACCACCCACACCACACCACACACCACACACACCACACACACCCAACACACACTACCCCACACACACACCACACACACACCACACACACCCACACCACACACCACACCACACACACACCACACACACACTACCACATCCACCAAGGACCACAACTACATTGTTTCACAGCAACAAACATTACTACAGCACAGGTAGGTGGCACTAATCCACACAAGCACAAACACCACCAGCACACACACACACCACCACACACACCACACAATTTACCTCCAAACACTTTTGCTCAGTTTAACATACACATAATTCGTTTTTAAAAATTCGAAAAATACAGATGGTGGAGGGAAAGGGGGGACTTAAACCAATTGTAAATTGTTCCACAGGTAAGGGGGGTGTGTGTGTGTGTGTGTGTGTGTGTGTGCTGGAACAGCACACACACACACACACACACACACACACACACACACACACACACACAACTCACACACACACAACACACACACACACACCACAACACACATACACACACACACCACACACACACACACATACACACACACACACACACCACACACACACACACACACACACACACACACACACACACACACACACACACACACACACACACACACATACATAGGTAAGGTGCTTGTTGTATCAGAGCTATTCCAGCACACACACACACACACACACACACACACACACACAAGCGCGCGCGCGCAATACCTGATCAATACCTGCCAACAGTACCAGATCTAGCAGCCTGTCTTGGCTGGCAAGCAGTGCGACCTGTTAGTTCCAACAGCTTCCTTGTTCAGGCAGTCAATTCTGAAACATTTTACTACGAGGACAGTGTATGTGTGGATAGTCTGATAAGGCTTTATTCTAGGTGCCTGAGCCTGAGAGCGCGCTGGCAGGATACAACTGCTTGTAGAGGTTTCAAAAATCATAACCTGAGGACGTGGGTTTGATCCAAGGGTGAGTGGAAGCGATCGGAGGAAGGGGGCACGGTTTCTTGTTCACCTAGCAGTAAGCAGGTACCTGGATGTTAAGCGACGGGTGTGAGTGGTAGCTTAAGTAGGGTGATAATCTACCTTAGAAAGGCTGGGGCTTTGAACCCACCTGAGGTACGTTAACAGATCTTAGCTTTTATGTGAGCTAAGGAAAAATAACAGTACTTAGCTTAAAAATAAGCTAGTATATAATATATAAATAATATATATATATATATATATATATATATATATATATATATATATATATATATATATATATATATATTTATATATATATATATATATATTATAAAATATATATATATATATAATGTGTAGGACACAGCACTATAATAATATATCTTTATTTACTACAAGAACATGTACAAGGTATACAGTCCTACCTAACATCAATGACATACTACTATATAGAAAGCCGCTTTTTTATGCAGAGCATTTCGGGCAAATTAGGTCAGTTTTGTCCCAGGATCCGACCCACACCAGTCGACTAACACCCAGGTACCCATTTTATTGATGGGTAAACATATACAACCGGTGTAAGGAAACACGTCCGATGTTTCCACCCCTTCTCCGGGAATCGAACCCGGGCCCTCGCCGTGTGAAGCGAGAGCTTTTGCCACCAGGCCACGGGACATGATTGTATTAGCGGCACCAACAGTGTCCTTACTGTCTCCTCTTCTCTTAACTCACCATGAAAGCTGTGGCTGTGGAATGAAAAAGTGGGGTCACAGCTGGTGATTGAAGTCTGTGAGGTGAGAGAGTAAGCTCACAGCTGGTAATATTGTACATGAATGAGTGAGGTAATACATAAGAGTAGATTCTCCTGATATTACCCAGGCTGACAGCTGCTGAGAGGACACTGTTTTTATCCTGATCATTCCGTTTAATTCTGATTATAACTCTCTGGTA
>NC_069461.1:21305610-21308110 GCF_026875155.1 Cherax quadricarinatus
AAGCACGAGGTGTACACTCGGGGTGTAAACACGGGGTGTACACACGGGGTGCAAACACGAGGTGTACACTCGGGGTGTAAACACGGGGTCTACATTCGGGGTGTACACACAGGATGTACACACAGGGTGTAAAGAGAAGAGCAAGCTGCTCAAGTTATGAAGCTCTCCCCTCAATCTTGTACCTCTGACGGGGAAATTCATGGCGGACCAGGAAAATTCCCTGACGAATGTCAGGAAGGATGAGGAGGAGGAACAGCACTGTGGGTACAACAACAGAATTGTGGGAACAAGAACAGCACTGTGGGTACAACAACAGAATTGTGGGAACAAGAACAGCACTGTGGGTACAACAACAGAATTGTGGGAACAAGAACAGCACTGTGGGTACAACAACAGAATTGTGGGAACAAGAACAGCACTGTGGGTACAACAACAGAATTGTGGGAACAAGAACAGCACTGTGGGTACAACAACAGAATTGTGGAAACAAGAACAGCATTGTGGGTACAAGAACTGCATTGTAGGAATAACAACAGCATTGTGGGTATAAGTGTAGTATTCTAGGTACAGGAACACCATTGTGGAACAAGAACAGCACTGTAGGTACAAGTACAACACTGTAGGTACAAGTACAACACTGCAGGTACAAGTACAACACTGCAGGTACAAGTACAACACTGCAGGTACAAGTACAACACTGCAGGTACAAGTACAACACTGCAGGTACAAGAACAACACTGCGGGTACAAGAACAACACTGCAGGTACAAGTACAACACTGCAGGTACAAGTACAACACTGCAGGTACAAGTACAACACTGCAGGTACAAGTACAACACTGCAGGTACAAGAACAACACTGCAGGTACAAGTACAACACTGCAGGTACAAGTACAACACTGCAGGTACAAGAACAACACTGCAGGTACAAGTACAACACTGCGGGTACAAGAACAACACTGCAGGTACAAGTACAACACTGCAGGTACAAGTACAACACTGCAGGTACAAGTACAACACTGCAGGTACAAGTACAACACTGCAGGTACAAGTACAACACTGCAGGTACAAGTACAACACTGCAGGTACAAGTACAACACTGCAGGTACAAGAACAACACTGCGGGTACAAGAACAACACTGCAGGTACAAGAACAACACTGCAGGTACAAGTACAACACTGCAGGTACAAGACCAACACTGCAGGTACAAGAACAACACTGCAGGTACAAGTACAACACTGCGGGTACAAGAACAACACTGCAGGTACAAGTACAACACTGCAGGTACAAGTACAACACTGCAGGTACAAGTACAACACTGCAGGTACAAGTACAACACTGCAGGTACAAGTACAACACTGCAGGTACAAGTACAACACTGCAGGTACAAGAACAACACTGCGGGTACAAGAACAACACTGCAGGTACAAGTACAACACTGCAGGTACAAGTACAACACTGCAGGTACAAGTACAACACTGCAGGTACAAGTACAACACTGCAGGTACAAGAACAACACTGCGGGTACAAGAACAACACTGCGGGTACAAGTACAACACTGCAGGTACAAGTACAACACTGCAGGTACAAGTACAACACTGCGGGTACAAGAACAACACTGCAGGTACAAGTACAACACTGCGGGTACAAGAACAACACTGCAGGTACAAGACCAACACTGCAGGTACAAGAACAACACTGCAGGTACAAGTACAACACTGCAGGTACAAGTACAACACTGCGGGTACAAGAACAACACTGCAGGTACAAGAACAACACTGCAGGTACAAGAACAACACTGTAGGTACAAGTACAACACTGCAGGTACAAGAACAACACTGCAGGTACAAGTACAACACTGCAGGTACAAGGACAACACTGCGGGTACAAGAACAACACTGCAGGTACAAGTACAACACTGCAGGTACAAGTACAACACTGCAGGTACAAGAACAACACTGCAGGTACAAGGACAACACTGCGGGTACAAGAACAACACTGCAGGTACAAGAACAACACTGCAGGTACAAGAACAACACTGCAGGTACAAGGACAACACTGCGGGTACAAGTACAACACTGCAGGTACAAGTACAACACTGCAGGTACAAGTACAACACTGCAGGTACAAGAACAACACTGCAGGTACAAGGACAACACTGCGGGTACAAGAACAACACTGCAGGTACAAGAACAACACTGCAGGTACAAGAACAACACTGCGGGTACAAGAACAACACTGCGGGTACAAGAACAACACTGCAGGTACAAGAACAACACTGCAGGTACAAGAACAACACTGCAGGTACAAGAACAACACTGCAGGTACAAGAACAACACTGCAGGTACAAGAACAACACTGCAGGTACAAGAAGAACACTGCGGGTACAAGAACAACACTGCAGGTACAAGAACAACACTGTGGGTACAAGAACAACACTGCAGGTACACGAACAACACTGCGGGTACAAGAACAACACTGCAGGTACAAGAACAACACTG